>OY282561.1:337761-902761 GCA_958295665.1 Tipula vernalis
ATATATATATATATATATATATATATATATATATATATATATATATATATATATATATATATATATATATATATATATATATATATATATACATATAGTGGAACCTAGCTTTAGCGGACACGGTTTACGATGAAACCGCATTTGAACGAGCAAATTTGTAAGTCCAAAATGTTCTTTTCCTTGAAAAGTCCCTCGACTAAACAGACACCTCATTTGAACGGACATGTTTTTGGTTCCGTCAATGTACGCTCTAGTGAGCTATCTGTGTACATAAGTATATTTATATATACATATATATATATATATATATATATATATATATATATATATATATATATATATATATATATATATATATATATATATATATATATATATATATATATATATATATAAATATATATATTAATATATATATATATATATATATATATATATATATATATATATATATATATATATATATATATATATATATATATATATATATATATATATATATATATATATGCTCATTCTATTATATTAAGGCAACCTTCCAAAGTCAACATAACCGCATCACCGAATCTCAATTTTATGATTTTCATCGTATTGCCTAAACAAGGAAATGCGATACCTAATTTTTTCAAGTATGAGAGGAGCGTTGCATTTTCAATATTTTAATTTTTGTGGTCACATCCTTTGTAGTTTTGGTTTTCTAACATATAGTTTTGAAACTGATACAATTTTAGAAATGTTTCTTGTAGTACTAAATTATTCAATAATTAATTTTTTGATAACACCTTTATTTACAGTGAAATAAATGTACCTAAATGTTTAGACCTGTAGGGAGTGTAATAAAAAGTGCGATACACCATTTGGTACGGGAAAGTCAACCTTTCCAAAGATTATAAATTTAGGGATATACAGGGCCTAGTTTGGGCCAGTAAACTACTTTAAATTACAGCGGTAATTATAAGGGATTGGTTTTAATAATTAATGAACTTTTCTTTAAAATGAGAACCGTTTCCTAATCACGGTTCATAATTAAGTTAAAAAAATGAAAAATAAGCAAAAACATAAACAAAAACGAAAGCAAAAGCATGAAACCTTAATTTTATTACGTAACAGAAAATAACATAACTCAAAGGACGCATTCAGGTAACCCAACTGTTGGCAAGATGTTGGGTAAAATGATACTTTCAAAGTTTTATAGCAACGTCATTTTTTCCATCGGTAGATTTTTGATGCCAACACGATGGGAGACCTGAATGCGCCCAATACTTAATGTGACCGTTATATGAATTTAGTTTTCGTAAATAATATCATTTTATGTTAATCCACCTCATGCTGCACATTCTGTTGTGAATGAGTTTCTGCTCAAAACAGAGTATGTTAGCTTAGGGTGGCAATGGTTTTAAAAAGCATGCAGGGATGCAACACTTATGTCAAGAATCTAAACAAATAAATAAATAAAACAAATACCAAATTTAAATTCAAATAAAATTAATTTTATTTTATCAATTTTTCAAATTTTGAAAAAGAAACATAAATGGGTGAATGTACCTGTAGAGGGTGCACCGTGCAGCTATCACTCAACCACTCAAAGTTCAAGTATACCAGTTACCACTCAACCACTCAAGGTTTAGTTTACCTGAAACTCCTACTCTAACGTTACTTTCAATAAATTAATTATTGATGAATTTAGTATTATCGGGGGCTGTGTTTCAATCGGATGAAAAGTTAATTATTTTAGCTGTGGTAAAATGTATAAAATTTTCATCACTTTTTAACCGTTTTGGTATTTCAATTGCAACTGTTTAAATTTGTGACGTTGGTGCTTTTTATTTTTATTTTTCATTGTGATAAAAACTGAAAAACATAATACTGGTCCGTGACCAGTGAAAGTTTTTGCGTCGAATAAAACGCCAAAAATTTAACTATTCAAGTTTTTATGTGGTTTTTTTTTCGTTTGAAACACATCCTAAGGTATTTAAAAAGCATCTGGTTAGTAAATGTAAACCACATCTTTGGTATGTAATCACTAAAACTATAAAAACCAATTATAATGAAAAAAACAGCTCTACCTTCAATACCGTACGGCACAACCGAAGGTTAAAGGCTTGACAAAATACTTGTCTGACTTCAATGCACAAGGAACATGATAATAAAAAAATTAAATCCCTGAGGTCGACTTCGGAAAATGCAAAAAATATGACATTATTAAGTATAGCTTAATATAATGGAATACGCATACCAATGTATGCATATCAGCGGTGGCAATTTATGTAAATTAATTTATGTTTTCATTATTAATGCGAAGGAAAGTAAATAAACGGTAAAAATACGATTAGGCTAATAGCGCCTGAAACCTATTAAACGATGGTCAGTCTATTTCGATGGCCGCAAATTAAACTCTACGTTATCGGCCCAAATCATCGTTCTTAATCGACTCAAGTATGTCTAGAAATACTAACAATTGTTGATTCCTTTCCCTTTCTAACTGAAAATTGCGAAATCAAAATTCTAACAATTCCAGACGTCGTTATTATCATTAGAAACTCAAAATTTCATGAATTGAAAATTGCGAATTGTTGTGCAATATGTTTTAAATTCGTCAACATTTTAAAGTAAAATTAATATTCAAAATTATGAATTTTCTTAAATTTCAGAATACATAATTCTAAATTCGAAAAAAGTTTGAACGAGCCTCCAATAAGGATATGATATATGATACTAAACTTTTTCTTTATTTGATTGAGACTGAAATGAATGACACATCCTCGGTGTTTGGCTGGTCACGTAAAAGCCAACTAAAAAAAATTGGAAGAGGTTCGGCCCTAGAACAAAGATAAATAATAACTAAATGAAATTTGTGAAAAAGTTTCATGAAAATCTTTAGTTAATATTTTTTGAAGATTTGTTGAAATTCGATAGATAAATTATGTAGTTTACTGTCTAATATTTACAGCGTAAAGAAATCATGTAAAACATAACGAGTAGTCACTATTGCTAACACTGATATTATTTTTACAATACTTATATATATATATATATATATATATATATATATATATATATATATATATATATATATATATATATATATATATATATATATATATATATATATATGGTATATGTATATATATAGATATAGATATAAATATTCACTATCAAATTTTACATCGTTAATACTGAGCCTCTATGATTTTGACGAAAACCGATGAAAACGTTTTCTACTTTCCGCGTCCCTGTTCTCCGGAACAGGTCGGTCTTCCGTTTTCTGTTTTTTTTTTTTTAATTTTTTTTTTTGTACAAAACTGAAATTTTCAGAGTGCTCATTCTCAAAAAATGCTAAACCGATTTCAATGGTTGATAGCTCAAATCAAAGGTAATAAGCTATTATTTTTTATAAGTCTATTAAGCAAAGTCTAAATTAATTTCTTTGTAATGAAAAATAGCATTGTTTTGCAAAATGTCATTTTTCGTGACTTCCCATAACGTCGTTTTACCTTTTTTTTTTTGTTTTTGTTTTCAAGCATACTTATTTACTAATAAAGAAATAAAAAGTGAGTCACCTTATTCATTTTTAAAATATGATTTAAAAAAAACAGTTTTGAATATATCCACCGTTTCCGTTACAAGTTGAAAAAAATGTTATTATGTTTCCATGTAAAAGTACTCCTTAAAATTACAGAGATTGTAGAAATTCATTATATTCTCATGCTGAGCCCAAGATCCATTGCAAAAAGAACAGATTTTCTTAGCATGCTGCAATTTTTTCTTTAGAAAATTTACCAGGCCCTCAATGAACAATCGTACAGCTGCATGACTATGTTTTGATGACTCAGATATAGCTACATAGCTTGCAAATTCTGATTTACTATCGTTTTCCATCGAAAGATCGGCTCACCGTTTTTATAATACACTGCAAATGGATGTATTGAACATTATGCGCATTGGACCAATGAAATCCTTGGAAAATTATTGCATGTTAAATGATGAAATATCAGGATGAATATATTGCTCCGAATTTAAAATTTTTGTTCAAGTTAATTTTATAAGCAGCCGATTATTCTCGATCTAATTTAATACCGGAGGGTCCTTCATTTTCTCTACTTGATTAAGTTTACATTTTCAATATGGTAACGACTGAAAATTGTTGCTACTTCATTCATGCTAATACCACTTATATTAGCTGAATCAATTATACATTTATTGACTTTTTAACTGTTCGATTGCAGTTTATATTAAGGGGCTTAACACTTTAACTTTCGTACTAATTTTTCAACAGTTTCACGTTTTTAATTTTTACTTCAAACTATAGATTCGAATTATTTCAATTTTACAAATCTAGTATATTAATACTAAATTGATTATCTAAAAAGCCTCAAATTCAAAAATATTTAGTAATTCCTGTTTTACGTCAAGATATTTTATGATTCTTCCTTTTATTTTCCAGGTAATAATATTAACTGTAATCGTCTTTTTAGAAGAATAGTTGCATGTATTTTAAAAACTAGCTAGTTCCACCTAGGGTCAAGAAAAATTGCATTATTCAAAACAATGCCTTTTTTTAAAAATAAATAAGATCACTCAATTTCTTATTTGTTTGTCTGTTACCAACCTAATTAAGCCTTAAAAAAAATAAAAAACGGAAGGGCGACGTCGTCGAAAGTTACGAAAAATTACATTATATAAAACAATGATCTTTTCCATTATAAAGAAAATAATTTGCATTTCGATTAATAGTCATACATGAAATAAAAGCTTATTACTTTTCATTTGAGCCATCAATCATTAAAATCAGTAAAGTAGTTTTTGAGAATGAGAACTATGAACATTTGAGTTCTGAAGAAAAAAAAACAACGGAAAACGGCGAACCGTACTGTTCCGACGAACAATGGCGTAGAAGGGAACAAAAACATATGGTCATATAGATAACATTTTCATTGGTGTTCGTCCAAACCAAAACGGGTCAGTAATATATACACATTATATATATATATATATATATATATATATATATATATATATATATATATATATATATATATATATATATATATTTATATATATATATATATATATATATATATATATATATATATATATATATATATATATATATATATATATATCAGGGTGGTCCTTAGTAAAGCCTGAAAAAATAAATTTGGTTTTTTCGGTAGTTTCATCCTCTATTTATTTTCCTTTTATATATCAGTAAGTAGTTGGTAAACGATTTTAAAAATTTGATTAACCCTAACACATGCCCCAAAGAGGGTGAAGTATAAATAAACTTGTTAACTTGTTATAAATTTTCGTAATAGTTCATGATATTTGTCAATTTTAGTACATCAATTGTCGCTAGTGTGAATTATCCTTTCCATGGTATGATGGTAATCTAGATTAGGGATACCTAGAAAAGTTGCAGGTAAAAATGTTTGAAATTATGGTATAAACATATGCTAAACATGATCTATAACTTTTATTAATTTTATTTTAAATTTAAATCAAACTGGGTAACTAAAATAAGGCCTAGAACTGTGGAACTACTAAAAACTAGTTTTTTGTTTCATTAAATTATAATAATAAAAGATTTAATATTTTCTTGATAATGAATGCTTTGAGCAAGATATGGCAAAATGACAATGTTCACAGCCTCTGGGGCACTAGTTAGAATTATGCGAATGACCCTAATCTTTTATGGCGTTAGTTTTGGGTCAGTTAGAAAAAACTTAGAGGGTGAGACTTTAAAAAAAGTAGGTTGAAAAATAAGGACCACCCGAATATTCATATCATATATCATACATCTATCTGTATATAATTATTATTTATTTACTTTTTTATATATTTCTGGTACAAGGAAAAGGGCGGATCAATACCGCAAGGCATAAAAGTTTTTATTTTTTAAAATTTAACGTTTTTTTTTGGTTCAAATATACTCTCATACATTTTTATGTATGGGAACCTATTTAATTTGATCAGTGCCATATGAAATACTGTGCGCATTCCGTGAAATATTATTATATTTAGGTCACGCGAACTGCACATGTGAAGCAAGTAAATGCGTTTTTATTACAAATGGCACCAATTTAAGATTAGTATTATATCTTTTCTATGTATGTGTGTAAGTGTATATGTCTGTCTATGTCTGTGTGTGTGTAATTTAGCAATACTATAATAATAGCACAAAAGAGCAACGATTAAACTTTTTATTTATTAAATAATTGTGTTTTTTTAAGGATTTATTTAAAAATGTGGTATGCTGAACTCACAATATGAGAAGTTGGCGATCATTTATTAAATTTGAATTTGTTGATGAATTTGAATTAGGACCACTATCGCTAGTCTCTCTACTAAAATGAAGATGGTGATGTGTGCTTGTGTTATTGTTGCTATTGTGAAGATGATGATTGTTGTGATGATGATTTATATGATGATTATATGTATTATTATCGTTATTACACATATTACTATTATTACTTCTATGATTGTTACTATTGGTACTTGGGTGATGATTCGAAATCATTATTACACTATCTTCAATTTCATTGATTTCATCGTCAATTTCATCGTCAATATCATCATCAATGTTATGACCAATTGCCTCATCATCCTCATCGTCATCTTCATCGTCCTCCTCCTCATCTTCCTCATCGCCCATTTCATCATCTTCATCCTCCTCTTCTATTAAATAATGAGAAATACTTTGTTCACTATTATTATTACTATTACTATTATTATTATTACTATTATTGTTATTTCGATTATAATTTATATTATTACTATTAATATTACCATTACTACTATTAATAATATTATTATGTTGTTGTGATAATGTTTGATGCTGCTGTTGGTGTTGTATAATTGCTGTATGATTAATACGCATCGTGTTATGTCACAACATGTCATCATTATCTGGATCATTGTCTGGATCAGTATGATCAAAATCAACATCATTATCATTCACCAGATCTAATTCAACATCATCACCATCATCTAATTCTAATGAATGCGTACCGTTCGGTGATAGTTGTGAACTATTCATATTTTTACCACATTCTGAATCATCTTTCCATTTATCCATCGATCGTCGACGTGCATTCATGAAAAAATTACCAACCGTTGTAGGTTCTAAACCTAATTGACGCGCTATTGTGACTTGCATTTCTTTTGAGGGTCGTTTTGTTTCCTAGAAATAAAAAGAAAATGTTAATGAATTTTATTCGAACAAAAACCCATTTACGAAAGGAGGACACTTATATTCCCACATCATACAATAAATTAAAACCGTAAAATACATTTTTTGCCTTACAGAATTTGTATTCAGATAGATGTATGAAATTATTGGGTGTGTGTGTATATGTACTTGATGTCACCTATCAAACGCAGTATACGACATTTGGTTGAAGTGTAAACAAATACTATTTTTAACTATTTCAAAATGTCGAATTTTATTCCAAATAAACATCATTTGTGGGAAGTTTTATTACATTATTTGCATAAGAGCATGCTAAAAATGATGATTTTGGCATTGAAGATAAAGAGCATGGAAAACCACCCAAAAAATTTTAAGATGCTGAATTGGAAACGTTATTGACTGAAGATTCTTCTCAAACAGAATCAGAATTGGATGTAGCATTAAATGTTGATCGATCAACTGTTGCAAAACGTTTACAAACAATCGGAATGGTTCAAAAAGATAACAACTGGGTTCCACATGAATTAAAAGACAGAGACCTCGAACGTCGAAAAACCATTTGTGAAATACTGATTCAAAGACAACAAAGAAAAGGTTTTCTGCATCGGATAGTTACTGGAGATGAAAAATGGATTTATTATGAGAATCCCAACTACCAAAAATGTTGGATGAAGCGTGGTGAAGCTGGTCCATCGCAACCAAAGCGAGATATCCATTGCAATAAGGTTATGCTCTGTATCTGGTGGGATCAGAAACGTGTGGTATATTATGAACTGCTGGAATCAGGTGAAACTATCAATGGCGATGTGTACCGACGACAAATAATACGTTAGAAGCGTACGTTGATACGTTTTGAGGAAAAACGACCAGAATGGGTGAATAGACACAATAAATTAATTTTTCAGCATGACAATGCGAAACCACATGTTGCAAGCGTTGTGAAAAATTATTTACAAGGACAGGACTGGGAAGTTCTACCCCACCCGTCGTATTCACCAGACATAGCTCCTTCAGATTACTACTTATTCCGGTCGATTCAGTCGTCTCTTTTTGTACAGCGGTTCAGTTCTCGCGCAGAGATCGACAATTGGCGTAATGATTGGATCGCCTCCAAAGACCAAGATTTCAGATTTCAGATCAGAAACGTGTAACGGGCGCTTGTCATCCCCGTTACAAAATACACCTAATTCCCGGAAAAAAAAAAAATAAACTAAAAACACTGCATCCCACCTTTTGAAGATATTTTCTTCTAAAAACAACTCAAAATTAGAATGGCAATTCCCGGATGCAGTTATAATTCTAATTACGTTAGTTGAGTTGTATCAAATTGGATTGTACAACAAATTAACGTAAAATTCTATTTATTCTAGTGGCGCGTGCCCATATGAATCATATTTTCATTTACGTTTAAATTATGAATTTGTGTGTGCTCAAGTTACAGTAAATAAACGTAAATAAATTTTTCTCTTTTTGTTGTTGCACACGCGATTTTTGTCAAGCGGGTGTACAACACTTTTAATTTTGTTTTTTTTTGTTTCTTTAGCGTTTATCCACCTACAGCTATTTGAAACTAAATTGAATTTAATTTTTTATGTTGTTGTTGCTTTGTGGGTAATTTGGGCAGTTCATGTGTTTACACATTGAACGAAAACGTGCCGGATGTTTGCAATTTTTTTTGCATAATCGCTAATAACCAATAAAGTATTGGAGGGGAGGAATGCGTTTTTCTGTTGATGGATCAATGTGGAAAATAATTTTTTATTTTTTTTTGGTCGATATGACATGTCCACGCTATACGGAAAATATGACGCAAAATGGTTATTGTTTGACCGGTTGTGTGGCATGTTCTATTCTCGTGGCATGTTCAACCATTCTGTTTTAAGTTAAGGCTTTCCACACCAATTTTAGCACTTCTTGTGCCAAATGCTCCAAACAACCGAACATTTGTTTTCAAAAAAGCAATTTAAACGCATTGCGCGTCTGCACTTCACAAAAAATCAAAGCGAACTGAGAAATGTCAAGAAATATGAAAATGACGCCACCTATTTTGATTACAATGGAAATTAAAAGCTCTGTTACCTAGGCACTTTTGTGTTGTAATATTTTTATTAATCACAAGTAATTTAAATATGCATTTAATTTTAAATTGCTAAGTGAAGGGTTGCCTATAAATTACAAATTAGGTTCGTAAAAGATACGTAATTAGATACGTAAAACGTATGCAACAATTATTTTGCATTCGGTTCATTAGGCACCTTTTGCATACTATTGCAATACAAAGTAATATTCCTATAGTTGATAGTAAATTAATCGGTAACGAAATTATAAGAAGATGGAACAGATTACTGTTTGATGTATATTGTAAATTGGTGGTGTCATGGGAGCCTACTTCTTTGAGATCCATGAAGGGCGAGTATTAACTGTCAACAGGGAGGTGGTTCAAGCGATTATTCGATTATTAGCAATTTTCTGTCCCCTTATTTTCATAATATGGACCTCTAAGCCATGCTTTTTCAACAAGGTGAAGGCACGCGCCATACAAATGGTGGGGCAGTCGATGTATTGCATGAAAAGTGCAGTTAATGCGTAATTTCACAAAACGACGACGCTAATTGATTTATGTTTTATTTATAATTCCAAAATGTTTGCTCTCAAAAATAAAACTAGTAACAAAAATACAAATTGTACTAGTAATAAAGCCAAAGTAGAATTAAAGTGTTATAGATGTGGATCACCATCGCATTTAGCTCTAGCGAAAACACTTATTTCACATTAATTCGGTTTGCCATTCTTGTAAAATTAAAGGTCATTTAAGTTCTGTTTGTACAAAAAAAAATGTTTGTACAAATCAAATTGATAATGTAAATCCAAATAATATTGAAATGGAAGAATTAGTTATTTTAGAATTAGACAGTCACTCAGTTGCGAAGTTGTGGCTTGAAATAAACGTGGAGAACAGCGTTATAAAATTTGAGTTTGACACGGGTAGTCCGGTTTCGATTATAGGATTCAAATTAAAGGAACATATGCTCTCTGTTCTGGAATTACACCCTACAGATATTAAATTAGTTAGTTACGTGGTACGAAGCTGGAAGTTCTGGGGCACGCGTCAACCCGAGTTGAATTTGAAGGCAAAACTTTACAATTAAATTTATATGTGGTTAACGAAGATCGCCATCCTTTATTAGGGTGGCATTGGATAAATAAATTAATCGTTTATTGGAATCAAGTGCTAAATAGGGTAAAGGTAAATGAAATTTCAGTCTCGGCAGGAACGGGCGACATTATAGGGTTAATTACCTTATTGACAAATACAAGTTAGTTTTCGACAGTTCAATCGGTACAATTGAGGGACTACAAGCTGTCTTAAAGATAAAAGAGAATGTGCAACCAGTTTTTTGCAAAGCTAGGCCGAACTTGGTGAGTGATGGGGTTCTGGAAAAAGTAAATACAAGTGTGTGGGCTACACCGCTGGTACTAGTCATGAAAGCGACCGGCTCAGTGAGACTCTACGGTGATTACAAGGTCACAATGAATCCAAATTTAATAATTGACGATCATCCACTTAAATCTTAAAGATGAGACCAAAAACTATAGTAGATTTCATAGAGACGTCTCATGTCGAATAAATAAACATTCAAATTAGTTGGGTGTAGAAAATACCTATTTGGGTGTAGAAATTATATTTCGAACAATACAGTGAGCCCCTACGCAATATACTTGAAACCACAAAAACATAATTCTCTCTTTGACTAAATTTACTCTTCAACTAATACGAGATTGTTTTGAGCGAGGTCAAAAATATGTATTCAGAAAAATTTTCGTGTGTTAAACTAGTTAGTATGCGCCAACACCGGTGAGCATGATTCAAAGTTAGCTCGATGTTTCGAGTCACGTGTTCGTGACGTCACACAATTTTGCCACGTGTATGTAAATAAATAGAGAAAAAGCGAATGAACCATTTTTGTGTTTGTTTTTAGTTTTCGTTTTTTTACTTGTTGTTGTAATTTAAAGGTCTCCTTTAATACTAGAATTGAGTGTCGTCATAAAACAAAAAATTATCATTTGTTTACATATTTAGAGCTAAACTGGTATTAACTGAATCACGACCGGTGAATAAAGGAAATATATGTTTATTTGTTTTTTTCTTTATTAACAAATTAACGATGGGTTTTCATTGGGTTATGGGTTATTTATTGTGGCCATCCAGCAATATACATTTGAAAACGATACTGACTAAATGTGGGATTCTAAAATGATTTTTAGATAAGATTCTAGAATATGGCCAAGTAGTATGGAATTTGTCTATTTCTCAACCGATTATGATGAAATTCGACTTGTACGATGGAAATGGGACCTTCAAATGATTTTTAGATGAAGTTCTGGAATATGGCCAAGTAGGATGGAACTTGGATATTTCTTGAACGATTTTGATGAAATTCGACTTGTATGATGAAAATGGGACCTCCAAATGATTTTTAGATAAAGTTCTGGAATATGGCCAAGTAGAATGGAACTTGTCTATTTCTTGAACGATTTTAACGAAATTCGACAAGTGCGATAGCAATGGGATTCTAAAATGATATTTTGAAAAAGTTCTGGAATATGGCCAAGTAGAATGGAACTTGGCTATTTCTTGTACGATTTTGACGAAATTCTACTTATACGACGGAAATGGGATCTTCAAATGATTTTTAGATGAAGTTCTGGAATATGCCCAAGTAGGCTGGAACTTGCCTATTTCTTGAAAGATTTTGACGAAATTCGACTTGTATGGTGGAAATGGGGCGTTCAAATGATTTTTAGATGAAGTTCTTGAATATGGCCAAGTAGAATGGAACTTGTCTATTTCTTGAACGATTTTGATGAAATTCGCCAAGTGCGATAGGAATGGGATTCTAAAATGATATTTATAAAAAGTTCTGGAATATGGTCAATTAGGAAGGAACTCGGTTGTTTCTCAACCGATTATGATAAAATTCTACTTGTACGACGGAAATGGGATCTTCAAATGATTTTTAGATGAAGTTCTGGAATATTGCCATGTAGGATGAAACTTGGATATTTCTTGAACGATTTTGATGAAATTCGACAAGTGCGATAGAAATGGGATTCTAAAATGATACTTAGAAAAAGTTCTGGAATATGGTCAATTAGGAAGGGACTCGGTTATTTCTCAATCGATTATGATGAAATTTTACTTGTGTGTTTACAGAGGAATACCATTTTGTGAACAACTAAAATTGTTGGTTTAGAAATTCGATATGAAGTTTTGCAAGTATGTCAAAGGTGTTAAAGATTTTTTTTATTAGATTGATTATTTACTAGAAGATATTTTTCCGCAAATAAAAGTAAATTATTTAAAAAACACTTTTGATTGAAATATAATGTGACTCTAAAGAAATAAAATAAACTTTGTTTAACTCTTAGCCCTATTATGGTTTTCACCTCACCGAAAAATTTCATACAAATCTAGCTACATTTGCATAGTATTTCTCGGTGAGGTGAGAACCAAAATAGGAGTAATAGTTATTATTAAACATTTTATTATTAATTATTATAACATCTCATGTTATTCATGATGCTACAAAGAAGCAAACTACTTATAGGATCAGGCCGAGTCTATACCCCATGATTGTCCTTGTTCCGGAAGGACTTTGAATTTGGTATTATCAAAAGCCCGTGGAATATCAATGAATGAACATAATAGTACCTCTTTGTTCCGGAGTGTGTCATCAATTTATGATGTCAGGTCGCGTGAAGGCGTTGAATCTAATCTACTGAACCGGTATTTTATGTAAGGTTTGGGTTTCAGAATAAATAATGTGCGGCTAATGGATCTGTAAGGCCTAACATCCTCAGGGGATCTTTCCATTATTTCTGGAATAAAAATCACACGCACATCCCTCCTGGTATAGGTAAATCTAATTTTAAAGCAAAGTTCCCAAGTTTTCATGGATTTCCCTATTTAGAGAAAACGTCAAAAAATATTACTATAGCTTCTTGATCGACTGATCATTTTAAATTGTAGTCTAATTAACGAAACTGTAGTTAGTATCCCTGTAAAGTGTAAAATGAACCTAATTCTAAAATAAATTTATGAATCAAACAAGGGGTCTATTCGATCAAAAACTTTTCATTTTGCATATATCACTTATTATAATAATTAATATAATTATCACTTATATTTAATATTACTTTTACCTAATAATACATATACATATTTCATTAATTAATTTGCTTAAGTATTAGCGGTTTTTTGTATAAAATACTTATTTAATTACAATTTCAACTGTACAATAACCGTGCTGCTTATGTGCTTTTCTTTATCAGGTTAGTTAGATATGTTCCATGATTTTTGCTAAAGATAATTATCATCACGTCGTTCTTGACGTCAAAAATGATTCGATTTGAATTATTATTCAAACAGTATGAGATCGAGGAATTTTTGATATGTTGGCTTTAAAAAATAAAGTGGAAAATTAAAGCACTGACTCCAACACAATCACTTTTAGTAAGCTTTCAACGGCTTGGAAATGGGTGTCATTGGGCGCTTTCAGGCCCCACAACATGTTGGCTTTCAAAATTTACTGAGGGGCAAAATGACATTCGATACATAACATTGCCATGGAATTTTCGATAAATCGGGGCATTCAGAAAACAACAGGGTTATTTTAGTCAACATGTTGCCAACAGTTGGTAGAGCTGAAAGCGCCCAATACTATCTCATGTTATTCATGATGCTTGTGTAGTGTTACAAAAACAATTTCGAAAAGCTGTGTTATGGCCGAAAAACATGACTGCATGAATAGGTGTAGTACAGAATTGTCAATTTCGTCATATTTAGAACCCTTTCTGCTTTATTACTAGCGTTTTCTTACTTTGCCTTTACTAATTTTAAATTGTATATTAAAAGAATTCTAAAAATAAGAAAGACCGGCTCTTGCGCAATTCAAATAGAGATTCTTTTCAGCCAATCTCCATTATGCTTCTCAATGCTTATTGTGTAGAAAGTGTTTCTAACCAGCTTTGCTAATTGAGCGACGGTGCGACTGGTAATATTTATTCTAATGCCCCCTCATTTTACTTTTTATTAGCTCAATTGTTAGTAAAATCCCCCAAACAAAGTTTATTTTATTTCTTTAGAGTCACATTATATTCCAATCAAAAGTATTTTTTAAATAATTGCGGAAAAATATCTTCTAGTAAATAATCAATCTAATAGAAAAAATCTTTAACACCTTTGACATACTTACAAAACTTCATATCGAATTTCTAAACCAACAATTTTAATTGTTCACAAAATGGTATTCCTCTATAAAAACACAAGTAAAAATTTTTCATAATCGATTGAGAAATAACCGAGTCCCTTCCTAATTGACCATATTCCAGAACTTTTTCTAAATATCATTTTAGAATCCCATTTCTATCGCACTTGTCGAATTTCGTCAAAATCGTTCAAGAAATAGCCAACTTCCATCCTACTTGGCCAAAATCCAGAACTTCATCTAAAAACCATTTGAAGATCCCATTTCCATCATACAAGTAGAATTTCATCGTATTCGGTTAAGAAATACCCAAGTTCCATCCTACTTAGCCTTACTCCAGAACTTCATCTAAAAATGATTTGAAGATCTCATTTCCATCGTACAAGTCGAATTTCATCTTAATCAGTTGAGGAATAACCAAGTTCCTTCGTAACTTACCATATTCCAGAACTTCATCTAAATATCATTTTAGAATCCCATTTCTATCGCACGTGTCAAGTTTCATCAAAATCGGTTAAGAAATACCTACCTATATATAATATATAATATCCTACTTGGCAAAATTCCAAAACTTCATCTAAAAATCGTTTGAAGATCCCATTTCCGTCGTACAAGTAGAATTTTATCATAATCGGTTGAGAAACAACCGAGTTCCTTCCTAATTGACCATATTCCAGAACTTTTTCTAAATATCATTTTAGAATCCCATTCCTATCGCACTTGTCGAATTTCATCAAAATCGTTCAAGAAATAGACAAGTTCCATTCTACTTGGCCATATTCAAGAACTTCATCTAAAAATCATTTGAACGCCCCATTTCCACCATACAAGTCGAATTTCGTCAAAATCTTTCAAGAAATAGACAAGTTCCAGCCTACTTGGCAATATTCCAGAACTTCATCTAAAAATCATTTGAAGATCCCATTTCCGTCGTATAAGTAGAATTTCGTCAAAATCGTACAAGAAATAGCCAAGTTCCATTCTACTTGGCCATATTCCAGAACTTTTTCTAAATATCATTTTAGAATCCCATTTCTATCGCACTTGTCGAATTTCGTCAAAATCGTTCAAGAAATAGCCAACTTCCATCCTACTTGGCCATATTCCAGAACTTCATCTAAAAACCATTTGAAGATCCCATTTCCATCATACAAGTAGAATTTCATCGTATTCGGTTAAGAAATACCCAAGTTCCATCCTACTTAGCCTTACTCCAGAACTTCATCTAAAAATGAGTTGAAGATCTCATTTCCATCATACAAGTCGAATTTCATCTTAATCAGTTGAGGAATAACCAAGTTCCTTCGTAACTGACCATATTCCAGAACTTCATCTAAATATCATTTTAGAATCCCATTTCTATCGCACGTGTCAAGTTTCATCAAAATCGGTTAAGAAATAGACAAGCTACATCGTATTTGGCTATATTCCAGAACTTCATCTAAAAATCATTTGAAGATCCCATTTCCATTGTACAAGTCGAATTTCATCATAATCGGTTTAGAAATAGCCAAGTTCCATCCTACTTGGCCATGTTTCAGAACTTCACCCAAAAATCATTTTAGAATCCCATTTCCAATGCACCTGTCAAATTTCATCATAATCGGTTGAGAAATAGGCAAGTGCCATCATTCTTGGTAATATGTCAGAACTTCTTCCAAAAATCGTTTTAAAAGCCCGTTTCAAACGCACATAAAAAATTTCATTATAAGTGGTTGAGAAATAGACGAGTTCCATTATACTTGGCCATATTTCAGAACTTCATGTAAAATTCAATTTAGAATGCCACATTTAGTAAGTATCATAATCAAATGTATATTCCCAGATTGGCACAACAAATAGTTCATAACGCAATGTACAGCCATGTTAGTAACATAAATTCGCTTTATTTTCATATACAAAATATGAACTCCAGCCGAAATATGTAGTTTTTCTTATTCAGCCGGGAAAAGGTTAAATAAAGGTTAAAAAATCCAAAACCAAAAACTTATTAGGAAACTATATATACGAGGAGCGTTTATTTTCTATGGACGTGTTCGAAGTTTGTGATAATTATTCCAGCCGTAATAATTATGACATTATTTTGTATGCAACCAAATTATTACAGCCACTACCTGTTGTTAATTTGACACTTTTGTAATAATATTCATAAACAAAAGCGCGCAATAACAATAATTAAGCCGTATTACGTTATTTTATTTCTAAAAAAAAATAGTACAAATAAAACTTATTACAAAATATGGAAGAGAAAATTATTTCACTCCTGTCAAAATTATTACAAAAACAAAATTATTACAAACTTCGAACACGTCCTATGTGTCCAGCATAATGTTTTTTATTTATTTGTTTCTTCAAACTATCACAAATTTTGTATGAATTGATGTATGTACTCACACATAAAAATTGTAAACACAAAAAATAAACAAAAATAAAAGTAGTGAGAAATGCGAATTTTTGTTAGATTTGTTTTTTAAATTTTTATACTCGTAGTGTAGAGCATACTCAATTCAAAGTCAAACGCAAATCAAGAAGAAGTAAAAGGTAAGAAGAAATTAACAGCAGAGAGTCTGATTTAAAGGGATTAAGAAGATAAGGTTATTACAGTTCTACTGTAGTTTCCATTTATTGTTGTTGTTTTTTTATTTTTTGAAAATAAATGTTCATTAGACGTCTCGGTATTACATCGTTTTTGATGAGACCTGAGGACCGTGACGTATTGGTACTAAACACACAAGGTTGATTTACATATGCGACGTGTGACGGGAGCTTATAGCCAATTAGAAACAAATATTTTGACATTCGTCACTCGGCACACGCTACACGCCGAGACATGAACCAAACACATAAAAATGTAATGTAAAACACGTCGCCAATTTTTTTTATACATATTTTGGGAGATTCATTGTTGATGAAAGCCAATATTAGTAAAACTTTTAATTTTTTTTCTTTATTTCTGATTGTTTTGCCACGAAAGCGTCTCGTTTATTTCGACCTGTCACACGTCGCACTTCGCATATGTAAATCAAGCTACATAAGGGATTATACAGACCGACGCGACTAATGTATAGTATACTGCGTCGGCCCCTGCTATTTGGCAGAAATAGATCTAGATGAGTTTGCAGGACATAGAAGGCGTGTCAGTTTTCATCGATGACATAAAAATTACAGGTCAAACGGATGAAATCCACTTACAACGGTTGGACAATGTTTTGTCAATGTTAAAAAAACACATTATGCGGGTTACTCTAGAAAAATGCTAGTTTTTTACAAACCAAATAGAGTATTATGGTTATCTCATCGATAAACGGGGAATCCACAAAGTGAATTCAAAAATTAAGGCTTTACGAAATATGTCCATACCTGAGAATGTTGAACAAGTTAGGGCCTTCGTTGGGTTAATAAATCATTATGACCGATTTTTAAAGGATTTAAGTTCCACGTTATATCCGTTAAGTAATTTATTGAAGAAAGACGTCGAGTTTATTTGGAGCCTGCAATGCGAACAGGCTTACCAACAGGGTACATTTGACCAGTGCTGTCGAAGTGAGTACGATCGGAGTATTTATACTACTTTCCCCTAAGGCGTACTCCTATGCTCCGCTATTTCATTTTATACTCCCATATTCTAATAACTGCTATACTAATAATAATTTTACATAGTATTTTAACTATCGGCTTTTGCTTGCAATAATTAGAAAATTCTAGGAAATAGCTGACTTTTTCATAAGGCATTTTTTCAAAGCTAATTTATAATGGTTTCTGACATCCTACGGCAAAAAACCATACAACGATTTTCTTGCAGTAATGTGTCAGTCATTTTAGCAGAAAATATCAATTTAAACATATCAAATTTTTGCACTAAATTACTTCAACTTCACAAAGTTCTTTTTTTCCAGGATCACAAGATTTGTTGCTAAAACTTATAAAAATATAGTTCCGAGTTTTTTACAACTTATAAAAATATCAAAGCACTCTGTAGGGCGCACCAAATAAACTCATATATGACAGAGATTGACTAATTTTAACAAAAAAAATGTATCTGCTTTAGCCAAATATTTTGATTAGGACCTCCAGTACATAAAAATTAGGCGGCAAGACAAATTATGCGATAATTTAGCTTTACCGCACAACAACGATATATTGAAGTCTGGATTTACAATACTGTCAAATCCTTCCCATCATTTAACCTTTCCAAACTAGAAAGTTGAATGGAAATCTGGATTTATGCACTGTGATTTGGGAAATTGCATTTTTCCAATACGTCATGACATCATTATTCTCAAATTCTTTGTTTAGATTTTAATAAAATCCGTAACGACCCCATACATCTTTCCTATCTGGCAAGGTTAGCTTTCAATTTTATTTTGACAGTGTTATTCTCGCCTAGGTAGGATCTAGGGATCAGACGTCCGGGCTGAACATATTCTGAATTTTCAAACTTCTGTGCGCATCGAGGAAAATATCTTACATTGTCCTGGTTTTTAAATAATATTCCTTCCAATTCCTAAATTTATTAGCAGCAATACAAAATTCAGTGGCGACCAGAAAAATAATAATTTTAACAAAATTTAATTAAAAATTTAAGATTCCAGCCCAAATCACTGACCCAAAAAAATTCTTCAGGACGTATTTAATATGTTTAAGGTTAGGAACGATTTATATAGAATCGGCTTAACATCTTCAAAATAAAATTTCACTAAAATACATCGACAAATG
Organism: Tipula vernalis; assembly: GCA_958295665.1. Taxonomy (NCBI): domain Eukaryota; kingdom Metazoa; phylum Arthropoda; class Insecta; order Diptera; family Tipulidae; genus Tipula; species Tipula vernalis. The sequence continues at coordinate 356,935 of OY282561.1, forward strand.
TGTGTGTTTCATTCGATGCTGGAGGCGAAGAATTGTCTGGACTGGCTGTTTATGAGAAACCAAAATTGGCAAACCTAATTTTTGATTTATGGTATCATTTGTAGTATCATTTGTATGAGTGTTCCAAAATATTTCTTGTCGTTGGGCCATATTTTATTTTAAAAATTTCGATCCCAGTCCTACCTTATGGCAGAAAATTTGTTTAAGCCATGAAACAATAGGTTTTATAAAGGGAACTATATACATATATAGAACTTACAGAATATTGCAGATAATAAATTTTACTAAAATCCATCAACAAAATGAAGAATTTGAGCCATGGTTTAATTAAGAAATCCGACCCCAGATGATATGGCCGAAGGAATTTTCCAGAGCCGGAATTAATCATTTTTTATATTAGAAACTACTTAAGTAACCGATTAAACTCCATCCACAAAAGTGTCACCTAGTTCCTTTTGAAGCCTGAGACGCAGTATACCACCTAGATTGGTTGTCTATGCAATAAAATGGAAAATTAGTGAAACATAATGTTTCTGATAAATGATATTAACCATAATATCATGATTTGGCTCTTATTTTATTTAACAAATCCGACTCCAAATTAGGTAACCAACGAAATTTTCAGAACATGAATAATTTGGTTTTATATTAGAAACTACTGATAGAATCGGCTTATTAAAAACGAACCTGGAAATGTAGAAAGGCTTATAGTGGTTATGAAAGTAAAAAAAAAACAATTTTTTCTTTGGCAGATCTAATTTCCCAAAATGTGTTTCTAATAACAAGTCATTATAGTGTCTTTCAATATTTGTTGAATTTGGCCATGTTTTATTTAAGAAACCCCTTTTATTTAAGAAACCCCCCTGCCCTAAATGGAATTGGTGTGATTAAGCACAAATTCCATTGAAATTTGTTTTCTGGCCTAACCAATATATTTGATGATCAATGAGATAGTTGTTGCACCCTCAAATTATGAACCAAGTTAGTGGCTCTGAAACTTTTCTAGAATAGATTTCACCACGTGAAAGTTTTGTGATGACCCGTCGCCACCAAACCAATTTTTTATAACATTTTTTCAGAGTTCTTCCAAGTTTAGTCATTTTTGACCTGGTGATCCTATGTACCTACTGTGGTATCGTCTGGCAGTAGCATTTCTTTAAATTACACCAAAATGACTTCACCACTTTAAATTTTCCAATTCTTGAAAATAAAAAGGGTTCGAAAGTAAGCTTGCTTTAAGATAAATTTTCCGTTTACCATATAAACTTTAGGTAAAAACAGCTAAAAATTAAAAATGCTGATCGGTACCCTTTTCTAAGAGAAAAACTTAAAAATCTTGAAACGATAATCTAAAAATATCTGTGATTTCTTGGATAATAGTGGCGGCGTTAAAAAACAATTTAGCTCGAGCAGTATCTACAGCTTAACGCTTTAATAGTAAAATAGATAAAGAGCTCTAAACCAGTCAAATAAAACAGTTTTCTTTTAATATTCAAATTTGGCTCAAAAACTAGAAACAATTTTAGTATAATACAGCAACAATTATTTATGTCTAACGTTTAACTACTGTATTTCGTATGTACTCCCTTCTGACTAGAAATACTCCCGTGAAAATTTGAAACGTACTTCGTTTAAAGTTTTCATGGCGACAGCACTGCATTTGACCCGTAGATTCTGGGGCTTGAATTAATTTTCTTTGGTCACGGGTTTGGTCGTGATTTCTGGGGTTAAATCAAAAACCCATAATTATTGTGCAAACAACTTTTTAGCCTTCACATAGTAAGATACTGATAACTGATACAACGTGCGTCACGGGTTTTCTCAATGAGAAATTAAAAGTATCTCTCTGTCTGTTTACACAAAAAAAAAATCGAATACGTTTTTCTTAAAGTACAATAGATGCTAAGCTAGCTTACACATTTTTCTGCGGTTTAGGGAAAAATATACGGGTCTAATCACTTCAAGAGTTGGCAACCCTGAATGCAAAAAAGCTTTTCAGAAAGTTAAAATTCAGATGCAATCGAAGGAGTTTCTTGCAGTGCTAAGTCACTCGTACCCGGATGGAAGTGAGCGTCCTATACAGTATGCTTCTCAAACTTTGTCAAATGCACAACAAAAATATACGCAGATCGACAAAGAAGCTTATGCGATTATATTTGGGGTGTAGAAGTTCTCGCAATTTTTATTTGGTCGAAAATTTACTTTTTGGTGGATAATAAATCTTTGATTCAAATTCTCTCTCCAACCAAAGGATTACCAACTTTTACAGTTATGAGACTACGATGTATTCTTACGAAGTTTCAATTACGACATTAAATTTCGTGATACAATGGATCATGGGAATGCGGATGCAAAGTCCAGATTATTAATTCAATCAGCGGTGGAAGAATCCGATATAATTCAAATTAATTTAATCGAAACCTTACCAGTTCGGGTGTCCGAGTTAGGGGAAACCACTTCTAAAGATAAGGATGTTACAAGTCTTATTCATAGGCTAGGAACTGGAATGGAGGTACCCAGTCGAGATCGGTTTGGTATTGACCAAAAGGAATTGGAATTTTCACTGGAAATTTTCACTGCAAGAAAATTGTCTTATGCGTGGTTTAAGAGCACACATACCTGAACCTTTACGGAAGCGTGTTCTTAAAGAATTACATTCCTCTGATTTCGGGATTTCACGCTTGAAATCTTTGGCTCGTAGTTATTGTTGGTGGAGTGGAATAGGCAAAGAAATTGAAGATATGGCGAAAAACTGTACATAAATGTAAATCATTCAAAGGTTCCAATACACTGTTGGAAACCAGCAGGTAGGCCATTCGAAAGAGTTCATGCTGATTTCGCAGGACCTTTTATGGGTGTTTACTTCCTAATACTAATCGATTCCTACTCAAAGTGGCTATAGGTTCACGTACTAAGGAACATTACAAGTTCAAAGTTCAAACACAATTGAATGCTATCGGAAAATATTCGCATGTTTCCGGATACCTTGCATATTTGTAAGTGACGATGGTTCCCAGTTTATGTCAGCTGAGTTTCAGAATTTCCTTGATTTAAATGGCATCGTGCATAAGATGAATGCACCCTACCATCCTGCAACAAACGGGCAGGAAAAGTTAAAAGCTTTAGATTGTAGCCAAAATGAGATAAACAAATATTTATGCAATATACTTCTGGATTATCGAAAATCAATTCATCCAGCGACAGGGAAATCACTTGCCCAGATCAAGTTGAACAGACAAATTCGACCCAGATTAGACGTAAAGATACCGGGGGAAAAATTACTAAGCATGAAACCTTGCCTAAATCGCGAAACTTACAAAAAAAACGCGAGAGTTGCAGTACGGGAATATGTAAGTAAGGAAAAAAAGGCGTTTCGGCATGTTTTGGAAAAAGTGGGTCAGCTATATTATTTGATAAAATTGGACGATGGTTGTATTTGGAAACAACACATTGATCAAATCAGAGAAATTGGACCAAATGCTGGAAATGTAGATTTAAAGAACGATGTTTTACGGTTTAACGATGTTTATGATGATGCGATTGGCATAACTCAGGGGCATTGCGATTTTCCAAATGATAATGGGCATGTTCGTGGTAACCAGGAACTTGCTTCGAAGGTATCAACTACTCCGTGTGCTAAGGAGAGTAGTATGAATCCGGATGTAGAGTCTGCTGTTACTATCCGCGTTGTTGAAGCTTTGCACATCGGTCAATAATCTCATAAATTCTTCATTCACTTTATTATAATTAACAGTTTTCTTTTCCAATTTTTTTGACAAATTTAGATTTAAAGAGACTTTGGTTACGGTTCAGAACGAGTACAAATAGTATTAGTGACATGCTGAATTTCATCATAAGCTGGTTCCTATATGGCCATATTCGTGGTTAAGAAATAACCAAGTTTCTTCCTAATTGGCCTTATTCCAAAACTTCATTTGGTTTTTGATACAAAAACGATATACAAGTATCTTAACGTTCTCAGATAGTCTGAAAAACCTTTGACTATATAATTAAAATGGACCGCCAGTCGCTAACTTCATGCATCTGCAACGCCAACGTGTTTAACGTGTGAATAATCGATCTAAAAAGTTCGTTAAATTTCCATAATTTTGTGAGGCTGGTCTCTTCACTCGGGTGACCCAACAAAGCGGAAATGCACTAAAGCGGAATGCACGAAGGAAGTTGGTTCCTCAAGACCGACCTACAACACTAGGAGAAAGGCCTGGAGGGCTCTAGATAAAATAAACAACATCTCGCCGGAAGATAGGATGGAGAAAGACCAAGACACGCTTGCGTGCGCAAAGAAAATCATCAACCAAAAGTCGGAAGGCTTTTCAGCTGGCCCACAGCTAAAAAGAATAAGATCTCAGGAGGAAAGTCCTAGGATCGCTAAAAGAACGAAGCTCTATGCCACCAGTATGAGGCCTTTTAATGAGGTACTCAAATAACAACTGGTTGTGGCAGTCATTGGCCAGTCACAAGAGGATGGCAGTATTACGCCCATCAATTGGAGGAAGGTGGAACGGGCTTTAGCAACCACCTATCTGAAAGTCCCGTCAGAAAACCCAGGACCTGCTCCGATTTGTCAGGATGGGGGCTGGCACAGGAATCAGGTAAAAGTGACTGCTTGTGGAGATCAAAGATCTCTGCTGCTTTACACTAAGGCAGTGGAGGGACTTGGCAAGGTATGGCCCAGAGCTAGGCTTGTTGTTATAGCTAGGGAGAGCCAGGGTGTGGATCCCTTCGGAGCCTAGAGATCCAAAGGTTATACTCCAGTTGGTGCAGATTGGTAACCCAGATTTGACAACGCACAACTGGACAGTTGCCAAGCTCGAGGAACCAAAGGCTTACTACAGGTCAGCCGTCTTAATTCTAAACAGGGAGTCACTGACTGTACTGAAAAAACCAATAGTACCGTAAACAATGGTTTCAGTGCAGTCACACTCAAAATTTACAAGAAGGAAGCGGACAAGCCGGAGGCACCGAACCGCCAGGTTCCAGAGGGAAACTCTCTTCACAGACACGAAGATGACAATGTCTTTGGAGTCAATGAAGAGGCTCTTAGAGGACTTCACATCAGGGGAGAACTTTAATGATATTGTGGTGGAGAAGGAGCTGTAGGAATGTTGACATTCTTGCAAGTCAACCTCCGACACTCTGAGGCAGCATCAGCTGCTCTCATCTTAAAAATTGGAAAATAACGGATAGATGTCGTCGTGACTTGGTATCAAGACTCCCTATTATAGATTAATGCACGCGAAAAAGGAAGCTAGAGTTCGGTCGTGCATTCTCATTAAAAATAACATAAGTTGGTTTCTGCTATCAAATTTCAGCAATGGAGATGTAGCACCGGTCAGCATTGAGGTCCATAAACGAAACCTCTGGCTAATATCAGCTTACCTAGCTTATGATGTAGTGAATATCCAACAAACATACTAGGTAAGCTAATCTTGGAGGCTCAGAAGCGCAAGGTTGGAGTCATCCTGGGTAGTGATGCAAATTCTCATCACACGATCTGGGGAAGTACGGACACAAATGAACGAGGTGAGTTACTCCTTGATTACATTTTAAGTACTAATATTCATATATGTAACATAGGCAATAAGCCGACTTTTATAAATAGAAATAGACAGGAGGTATTGGGCATTACACTTGTCTCAAACTTTTTGACGATTAGTCTATTAAACTGGAAAGTTTCGGAGGACCATTCCTTTTCTGTTCATTATTACCTTCAATTTGAAATGAACTTAGCTTCTCCAAAAACTCCACTCTACAGAAATAGGAGGAAAACCGACTGAGATACCTTTACAACAATTCTGGGTAATTCACCACCCGTTCTGGTGCCAAAACCTTTAAAAACTTCGCAAGGTCTCGATGACTTGGTGGATGAGCTGTCCAGCATTTTCAATTAAGCGATACTGGACTCAAGTCCTATTAACAGGGCTACGGGTAAATCTCGGCCACCCTGGTGGTCCAAGGAGATTCAACAAATACGTCAAAGATTCTTTAAAAGAGCAAGGTAAACAAAAGCCTGTGTAGACTGGGACTCATATAAGGGAAGGCCTCAAAATTTACAAATTTCAATTAAGAAGTGCCAAGAACAGATCTTGGAGAGTATACTGTGGCAGCAATTCAGGAGTGTTCGGAGATGTCTAGGCTACGAAAAGTACTATCTACTGGCCCTTTCATTCCAAGTTATTTTCAACGGCCGGATGGGATATGGACCATTAATAGTGCGGAATCGTTAGAACTTCTTATGGAGACTCATTTTTCTGGTTATTCCGAATCTGTACCTATCACATCAGTAGGTAATAGGGCGAACAGCCTTGTAGGCCAAATTATTAGCAGAAGAAAGATGCTGTGGGTGATAAATGGTTTTAAACCATATAAGTCGCCTGATCTTAGAAGAAATCTTTAAAGGCAGCCTAAAACTTTGTCACATTCCTATAAAATCGACGGAAGTGAAAGTTGTATTTATACCTAAGGCGGGAAAACGCTTACATTCCAGTCCCAAAGGCCTTAGACCGATTAGCTTATCTTCTTTCCTCTTTTAAAACACTGGAAAGATAAATAGAAGCTCATATCAAAGGCGCGATTGTGCCGGAAAAACGGTTTAAATCTCAGCATGCTTATTGCAAGGAGAGATCTGTAGAGACTGCTCTTCATTCTCTTGTATATTTCATTGAGAAAACTTTCGAGAATCAAAACTTCGCAATGGTAACCTTCTGGGATGTCGAGGAAGCCTTTAATAACGTGCTTCCAGGTGCACGAGTGGATGAATCACTCAAGTACTGGATAGATCAAATGCTAAGAGGCAGGATCATAAATGCCAGTCTGGGGGAATCCTCCGCCAAAAGATTTGCAAGCAGAGGTGCATCGCAGGGCGGCGTACTGTTCTCCCTGCTTTGGAACTTGGTCCTAAATGGCCTGTTGCTAGAGCTGGAGGATAATGGCTTCAAGGTGGTTGCCTATGCGGATGATGTTGGTATTGGTGTCCGTGGCAAATATTCCACTATCTTTAGTGAGCTTATGCAAAATGCCCTGGGCATTCTTTCATTATGGGCCAATGGCTGTGGGTTGAATGTGAACCCACACAAAACGGAATTGGTTCTCTTTTCTAGGAAATAAAAAATTCCTCATATCGATCCTCCCACTTTAAATGGGTTCAGCTTGACTTTTACAGATGAAGTGCAGTTTCTGGGTCTCGTTTTGGATAGAAAATTGAATTGGAAACCTAATATTTTGGAACGAGTAAAGAAAGCTGCGGTAGCGCTCTTGCAAAAATGCCATTCGGAAAGTGAGAGCCCCGCATCGAACATTGGTTTTATACCACAGTAGTCAGACCCACACTTTCGAATGGGGTAACAGTCTGGTGGCCTTCTTTGGACAAAATTGTCAATCAAAAGCTGTTGACAGTTTTATTGTATTATATAAATTCTTTTCCTATATAGCACCGATAACTGGAATAACAAGATGTGCCTATTTATACGCTCATATTTTCATTCTAAGCTAAAGTATTTTTCAATTTAATATTTGTAATTGTTAGGCATTTTCACGTAAAAGATTCATTTTAAATGTACAGAAAAAATCGTTAAACAAATTGTAAAACATTTTCTACTATAAAGGTTATATAGATATTTGATTTTTTCCAGGCCCACGGTACGACCACTTTCCAATTTTTATAGAAAACAATAAGAACTGAGATAGCAATGTGTGCAAGTTCTCGGGCTCCTACTTATACTCTAAAACGCCCCACAGATACTCCAATTTATCATACTACAGGTTGTACTATAAATATTACAGATAATTGAACCAGTTTATCGTATAGGGTTTCGCAAAATCACTCTTTCGGCAGCTAATCCACTTAGGAAAAAGATTTTTAGTCAACTGAAAGACTTCACATCAGAGTCACTCTGATCCAACTAAGTGTATTTGGTTCCGTGTGGCGCCTTTGGTCTTAAATATGTGCGAACTACTAAGCAATTATAAAAAATCCACTGAGTAAACACAAATCAGACAGTAAAGCACCAGTAAGGAATCCTCAAGCCACTACATTGTGCCAACATTCCCATGATACTGGGCACAGGCTTAATTTTAATCAAGTCAAAATCCTGGAATATGAACAATTTTACAAGTCACCGAGCAAACGGCGCAGTGGTTAAAGCTGCGGCGTTTGGATCGGGAGGTACCGGGTTCGAATCCCGATAGGGGCGGGATGCAAAAGGGATTTTTCATCATCTGATTACGATCGGTGATGACGATGAACACAACTATGACCCCCTGTTGAGAGTGCAGAATCCATGGGCCGACCCACCTTTCATGTCAGCACTATAGGTTGGCATGAAGCAATGCAATGTGCAGGTGGTTTATACAAAGCGGGTCTATAGCCGTACGTCCTCGATTTGGCTAATACTGCGTAAAGTAGGACGGTAAAATTAACTGCGAAAGAGTTGGGAGTGCCTTGAGCCCCAGAAAAGATTGCATAGTTTAAAACTAAAAAAAAAAATAAAAAAAAAAAAAAAAAAAAAAAACAATTTTACAAGAACCGTTTGTTTTTAGAAATGGCCCATATCATCAGCAAACAAGAAACTTCTACTGAATAAAAAGAGTGAGACGAATGACTTCAGCACAGTGAAAATCCTTAACTTTAAATTCTAGAATTCACATTCCAAAAATATTTTGAAAGACATAATATACACAAAACTGCAGATTTATTTTTATATAACTATATACTGTATTCTTGTGATAAAGTGCTAGTGAACGAATCGTGAATTGTGAATTAATAATTTAATTGAATTATTTTAATCATAAATTTGTATAATGGCACCTCCAGGAACACCACCAAGAAACACTAGGAAATTAAGAAATGGCAGTGGGGATCAATCTGATATACACTCAAAAAAATATCGTATGTGAAATTGAATAATCAATTTCGTTGAATTTTGATTAACATATTTTATTTAATTTGATAGAAAAATTGTTGATTTAATTATAAACCATGTCCATTTGAAGAAGGATTCATCAACATATAATGAAAAATAAGACTTTTACTAACATTTTATTCAAATTGATGGACTACCCCTCTTCAATTTTACTATATTTAACTTAATGTGTTAATTTAACGAAATTTCTTCAAATGAAAGAATCAACAATTGAACAGTTTCGTATCCTTTTCATAGTTTTTTCGTCAAATTGAAGAAATTTAGTTAACAAAGCACAATTACACAATGCTACTACTACAATCGAAGAAATTTGTATTGAATTGACAAAATAACCTAAAAAATTACGACTCCACGTGAATTTAGTTTACAGTTTAACAAAGCAAGTTCAGAAGTATTGTACGTAGGTGGTTAAATCCAATATAATAATTATTAATTAAAAGTGCACAAATAGGCATAATATAATATATAACGTGAAACATTAGCTGGCAGAACGTAAGAGTTTTTAATATAATTATGCTTATATCGCTTTATTGTAATATTGCAAATAGTAATTGTGTTTGAAAAAATTACAGGTATTTTTGTTAGTCATTTTGAAGATCTCGAATTTTGTTTGTTTAATTATCTTTACAAATAATCTATAATAAAGTAAATATGTTGAAGTGTTATTTGTGTAATTTAGATAGTTTTAATTTAAAGTCGTTAATTATTCATTTAAATATCATGCATTCGCTTACAAGGTACAGTGTTTATGAATGTTGCGAAGGAATATGCGCGAACAAGTCTTTTCCTAACGTTAAAAGCTTTCGGGATCATATTAATAAAATGCATCAAGCGGCCACTTTAAGTTTAAACAAAGAAGAAATCCAAGCAACTATTCCTTTGCGTCAAAACAATGAAAGTAAATCTCAGAGCAATGTCGAAATTAATTCAATATCAGACGAAAAAGTTTGTGAAAATTTAGTTTTTCCAACTGATTCATTAGTCGAAGATGCTGCTAGATTCACACTTTTGCTTCATAATAATAATAATTTTACTCGAAAGAACGTTGAGGATATTCAGAAATTAATTGTTGATACTTTCTTACAACCGGCAACATCTTATTTAAAAAAATATATAGATAATAGAATTGAGAATGTTGAAATCAAGAACGATTTAGTAAACTTTGTTGAAAAACTATCAAATCCGTTTAAGCATTGCAAAACAGATCATTTGCTACACGTGTGGTTAAAACAAAATAATTTACTACAAGAATCAGTTCAATTTTTAATAACTGAGTCAGTGGGGGTGTATTAATGCAAAATGGTGAGGCTATATATGATGAGCAGTGTACGAAAGGCGTTTTGCTTCCTCTTAAGTTTCAAATCAAAAAAAGATTTGAACACTGCGATATTCTTAGCGAAATGATGGATAATATGAAAAATATACAAAAAAATCCAGAATTACTTTCAAATTTCATTAATGGAAAATTATGGCAGAAAAAAACTGCTCCATATCCTGGTGAGATTTGTATTCCTTATTTTTTATTTACTGATGATTTCCAGATAAATAATCCTCTAGGCACTCAATCTCAATCAGTTTGTGGAATTTATTATAGTTTTCCTCTACTTAATAATGTTTCTAAATTAGATAATATTTTTGTTGCTGGATTTATAAAATCTCAGGATCTAAAAACCTTTGGAAATGACGCTTGCTTAGCTCATTTAATAAATGAAATAAGCGAGATGGAATGCAAAGGTATTCCTATAAGCACTGTTGGAGGAGTAGTGAATGTTAGATTTATTTTAGGCTTGGTCATTGGTGATAATTTGGGTATAAATTCAATTTGTGATTTTAGCAAATCCTTTTCAAGCACCTTTTTTTGTCGCTTCTGTAAGGCGCCGAAAACAGAGACACATTATATGGCACTTCAGGAAAATAAATATTTACGTAATATCCAAAATTATAATGTAGACGTTGATACAAATTATTTTGAAGAATCTGGAATAAATCAAAATTCTCCTTTAAACAGAATTAGTTCCTTTCATGTAGTTGAAAACTTTGCTGTAGATATTATGCATGATTTGTTTGAAGGTATTTGCCATTATGATGTTTGCAAAATAATTGATTATTATATACACGTTGTTGCCCTTTTTTCGTTAGAAACATTAAATATTAGAAAACAAACGTTTAATTATGGTTCAATTGAAATAGGTAATTTGTCGAAACCAATAACAATTGAACATATAAAACGTTGTAGATTGAAGATGACTGCAAGTGAGATGAAAACTTTTATTCTTTTGTTTCCACTCATGATAGGAGATTTGATTCCTGAAAACGATATTGTTTGGCAATTTTACCTTCTTCTTTTAAAATTAATTGATATACTTCTTAGACGAAGCTTAACAAAGGATGATATAACGGTAATGCGACAGTTAATATGTGAGCATAATACAAGTTATGTAGAACTATTCGCGGACACGCTTAAACCAAAGCACCATATATTAGTGCACTATCCAACTGTTGTAGAATTTTCCGGTCCACCTAGGCATTTTTGGTGCTTTAGGTTCGAAGCTAAGCATAAAGAAATCAAAGCCTATGCAAACGTCATAGCGTCTAGAAAAAATATTTTGTTAAGCTTAGCAAAAAAATGTAATCTGAAATCCTCGCTCTCTTTAATGTCACCAAATGAATGAAAATATAAATTTATTATTCAACAAAACTAAAATTAAACAACAAGATGTAATTGCTTTAAGCAACATAAGTTTCAAAGGAACTAACTACAAAAATGGGTTGATTCTTTCATTGTTTAGGTCATCGCTAGGCCTATTTGAAATAGAAGAGATATTTGTTTTGAAAGAAACTTCCGAAATATTTCTACTGGTTAATGAGCTTTTGGTGAATTCATTTAGTTCACATTTTGATGCATATGAATTACATAGTCCCAAAATTTTTATTGCCGAAAAATTATTCTTTAAAATTACAGATTTTAATTGCTTGCCTACCAACATTCATTGTACTGTAAAAGGAAACTGATGATTAAATTAAAAGAATATTTGTAATTTATAATGCTTATCTAAGTTATTTTAATTTTATTTCTTATAAATAGTAACATTTTGTAAATCTGTAATAAGTACCTAACATTTAATATAGTTAGTAACCAATAACCTAGTACCTAACTTAATATATTGCGCGATTGAACAAAATGACAGAAAACGACCAAGTAATAACTTATCAATTACTTCCAATGGAAGATGAAACCGAATATCATTTGATTCAAAACTATAATGTACCGATGAATACCAAGGAATCAGATCAAATGACCCAACCACATATCGATGCATCTACGGGATCTACACTAGAATGTTCATTGACTCTAAAGGAGAAGTGTGACATAAAAGAATTATTGGAAACATGGAATCTAAGCATTCTCTTTCCAGCATTTTGTGGTAAATTGTCAAAAAATAGTGTTCTTGCTGTTATATAATTCTATATCTTTTAAATATTTTCAGACGAATTAATTAATTTAAATGTCATCCAGAATATGAGCGACCGACACATACAAAAATTTGTCAACAAGTACAATTTAAAAATAGGAACGGATGTAATTCTTGAATCCAAAATTAAGGCATACCAAATATTAGGAACAACCGAGGTAGCGCATGCTCCGTTGCAAATTGAAAACGATAAATATCAAACAGATGAAAACTCCAGTACTTGCGATGACGTCACAATTGATGTTCATAAAATATTGGAAAAATCCGTTCAAGGCAGATCAATTTTAAGTATATATAAATCAACTAAAAAATTAAGTGAAGGCTCTAGATCGTTAATAGTCGATGCAGTAATAAAGTACATGCTACAAAAAGGAATTCGAATGAATGTCGTAATCGCACAACAAATATCTGAAAAGGTAATTCAAATATTTCCATCAGAATTTATATCTCAAGTTTTCAATAGAAAGATACCAGCAAATTAATCATCTTATTTCTTTTCTTGGATAGGCGTACTACTATTTTAAACAATCAGGCCGGAAGCCACAAGGCAAGGTGTACGATAAATATTTTAATAGCCTCCGGCAACTTAAAACTAGTGGAATTATTCCAACACGAAGCTACACAACAAAATCACCTTGCTCAAATTTCACAAAAAATATTCAATTAGGTAATATCATAAACCAAATAATAATGAGACGTACCACGTAGAACAAAAAAAAATCTAATAGTTTTTGAAACTTCCTATTTAAAATGGGTAACTATTTGAGGAACATCAGTCGCGAAAAGCTAAAATTCTCTTAAAATACATTAGTTAAATTTTCAAAATATTAAAATATTGTAATTGGAAATTATGAATTTAAAGAATTTATTGTGTATTAGCTCGTTATGTAGTTTGATATAACTACCGTTTTGCTATTAATAGTAAAACGACTTTTATAGCTATTTTTTATTCTGCGTGGTCAGTCTTATTATTATTTCATGAATATATTATTATTTTATGAATATATATATGCATTATATAACGCCAAACGAAATCTCTTTTTGTTAATTCGAATAATATTATGTTTTTTCTCAAAATTTAATCAAACACAAATAGCACCACCAGAAAGTAACATTACCGAGCAGCTCGAGGCTATATTACTCGATAATTGCTCATGGGCTGAGATGGAGCATCTTTGGGAAGCCACCAAAAATTACCGTTTGCATGAAATATCAAATGCCAATTCGACGAACGAAATTTTGACCAAATGGAAGCAATATAAAAAACCAATGGGCTACAAATTGGTAATAAACTAATTAATAATACATTTTATTAATTATAAGATAGTATTATGTATGCATTTTACAATAATTTTTTTTTTTTTTACTTTTTCCTTTCCAGATAAACATTGATTTTAATCAGATGTATCCCTCTGCCTCCAGCTTAATTTTAAATTATGAAATTTTCGCAGCTAAAATAATGCCAATATACCTCGACAAAATAAAAGATCATAGCAGTAAAACTTTATTAAACTACCTTCAACATAAACAGTACGTTACTAAAAGTAGGTTAATTGATTTTATTTTTTTAAACTAAAATAAACTTAATAACTTTTTCTTTTGTTTATAGGTGGTCGTAGCTGTACATTATTTTTTTTATTGCATAGCTTGCTAGTACCAACTACAACCACCATTGAAGGCACTAACAACAAAAGATTGAGAACTAAATTCTCTATTAGCGACTCGCAGAGAAGCTTTCTCATTGTTGGGAATACCCTAGGAGAATGCGAAGAAGAAATCATACGGCGAAACAAGAACAAGGTTCCAATTCAACCGCTTATTTTAATCATTGGCACTACGCTTGAGCCAAAAGAGTTTTTAGTATTTTTTGACGGGATCAAATATGTTTTGAACTCTTTTGTTGAAGCAGTTGATATTTGTTTTAAAACATTTAATGTGCTCAATTTACAATATCCTATAGAGTCTCATTTAGTATGGACATTTATTCAAAAATATTTTTATTCTATCGATAGTTCTTATGACAAACATAATGTGAATGTAAATTGTTTAATTTCGGCACTTAAATAGTGAACTATATACCTACTTAAATTTGGATTTTGTTGAGGTTTTTAATGAATTTATACCTACCTAACTATAAAATTTACACTAAATTTGAAATAAAGACATGAAATAAAACAACAGGTTTATCTGTTGTTATTTTTTAACCAGCAAATATATATATATATATATATATATATATATATATATATATATATATATATGTATATATATATATATATATATATATATATATATATATATATATATATATATATATATATATATATATATAATATATATATACACCAGGGTCCCGCTTTGCGTCGCTGTTCGGTTCCATACGTGGAGAAATAATAGATAAACACATGCATTATTATTCTTAATAAATATTCTCATGGCAAAGAGAATTCTCATTAAATGTATGAAAAAATAAGCAAAAAAATACCGACGCAAGAGTGAATAGACGCATTTCGAATAGACGCAAAGCGGGACCCTGGTGTATATATATATATATATATATATATATATATATATATATATATATATATATATATATATATCAATTCAATTGATTATTTAATCAAATCAACAAAATAACTTTTTCAATTTTTATTTGATTTGACGAAGTTACATGTAAATCAATGTTTATTGAATTGATAAAATTTAGTCAATTCGAAAATTTGGTTTTGCCAAAGATTTTTTCAAATTGAAAAAAATTTATTTGATTTCATAATTTTATTAGTAAATTATCAATTTGAATAAAACGTAATCATAATGATCACCTACTTTCATTGACGCTATTTTAAAGGTTTTTTCTTCGATTTAAATATAAATTTCTTCAAATTTACTTCTTTATTTTTTTCAGTGTATACAGTATTCTGAAGTCGATTGAACATAAAATGACCAGCATAGAAAACAAAATAGCATTAGTCGACCAAAAAATGGATAACCTTGAGAATAAGGTGGACATTAAGTTAAAAAATATCACTGATAAAATTGATGCGATTGAGAATTCTGTGAACACCAGAAAAAAAACTCTTTGAGCAGAAAGAAAATCTCACAAAAACAGCAGTAGCTATGGAAAAGCGCTTAGATTTCCTGGAACGTGAAGCTTTATCATGCGATTTGTTAATAAGAGGGATTCCTTTGATAGAGCATGAGAATATTGCGGATTACGTAAATAAAATAGCAAATGCTATTTCATTTGAAAGTAATGTACCATTTATTGCTTCTGCTTACCGTATGCCATCTAAATTAACTAATGTTCCTGGAAGTATAGTAGTTAAATTCTTAGATAAAGGCCAGAAAAACAATTTTATAAAATTATATTTAAAATGTAAAATAATAAATCTAAGCCACCTTGGTGTCTTCAGTGCCACCTCTAGAATTTACATAAACGAACATCTAACCCGTCGCAACTATGTCATTCATAAGGAGCTGCTTCAGTTAAAACGAAATGGTAAATTACATCAAGTGTTTATTAGAAATGGAATTGTGCATATTAGGAAAACCGCAAATGATTCGGCACTAGCAATAACTGAGTCTACTATTTTTCAAGATTTGGTGGACAACATATCAAGCTAATGTGATTGAAGCAATGGAAACGATAAACATCAAAGTAGAAGCAATGTAAAAAAGCTCATTAGATCAGCGAAATCCAAATTACTGAATAAAATGCTTCACCACAATTTGCCGCCCAGAAATTTGTAGAATAACATCCGTAACCTTGGTCTGTGTAGAGATGTAGCTGTAACCACTCCTCATTTTTCAGCTAATGATATTAACACTTGGTTTGCAAAGATTATATCAAATAGTGATTAGATTGATAATATAAGTATTACTAACGTTGATCATAATGTAGAACATAAATTTAATTTCTTTACAGTTGATGAAGCTGCAGTAAAACAGGCCGTGTTGCGAATTAAGTCCAACTCAATTGGTGACGACGGAATTCCATTAAAATTTATTAAATTGATTTTAGAATATATCTCACCAGGGCCCTATTGCACCAACTACTTATCACTTATTTCTTATCAACTTATCATAAGTTAGTTTTTTTGATAATGATAAGTGATAAGTGTTTCACCAAAAGTAACAAAATCTCACTCACTTATCAATTCGAAAACTTATCAAATTTTGATAATGTTAAGTGATAAGCGTTGCACATCAGATTGTCTATAACTTATCAATAGACAAATTATCAAATTTTTATGATAAGTTGTAATGATCTATACCAAATTACTATAAATGTGATAGTGTTTGCAAAATAATATGCTTTCCGCACATTTTATATGTTAAACAATGGTTTTGTACCTATGTATGTGTATGTTAGCAAAACAATTAAAAAATTGTTATTCCGTAATTTAATAACAACAACAATTTTTCATGTATAAAATACATGAAGCGAAACTTTTCTCAATTGAGAGTTCTTATTTCAGTTTTTAGAATAAATTGTAAAACTTTTTTATTTTTGCTTTTAAAATAAAATCTCTTTTCTAACTGTAAATAATTTTTGAACAGGACTTGAACGTAAACAATTTATTTCATAACAAATGAATTAAGAGGATTCCTATTAACAAACGAATTGAATTTAACTACATTATACAAAAATTGCATTCGTCATACAGAAACCAAAATTATTTTCCACTATTCGTCTCGTTCGCTTATGAGTGAGTACGATAAATCTTTGCTCTATTGCATCATCCGGATTTCTTCCCATTGTTGAGATAAGCCAATTTTTAAGTGGTAAGCACTGTCACCCAAAATCACAGCACCGGTGCACGGACGGAAATCAGACTCAAACTTGCTAAATAGCCTTATATTTCGCAATACTCTGGAGTCATGGACACTACCTGGCCAATTTGAATTTACTGCATAAAACGGCGGTCTGAGCCACACACCATCATTGCATTCAGTGAATGTTTCCATGTTGGTTCACATAGTGTTCTTCATTGACCGTAGGTGCATCTATATTAATCATTGTTCCATCGATGCAACCAGCTACCTGAGGGAAACCACCCATCTTAAGAAACTTCTATCCTAAACATTTTCGGGCCAACACACGGTTTCCGATGATGGTATTTGCTACTCGATGAATGACCCTACACACAGTTGATTTATTAATTCCGTGCATCAATCCCATGATATTGCGCGCCATTTCCTAACCAATGCAGTGTTGTTAGTAGCTGCGGTAGAGGACTCAACGCATAGTTTCGGTCGCTTCCATGGTGCATACTTGCTCCTATTTTTAATAATACGTGCCTAATTTGTTCATGTGACAAACGAAAATTTTTTATCACTGCCGAGTCCAGAGAATAATTGGTTCTGGCTTCCACTGTACGATTTCTTCTTTCGTTTTCATCCTCGAATAATCTTTCGCACCGACGCATTTTTTTATAAAAATTATTTTCTCGTTTAATAAATTTCAGTTTTTATTTACTAAGGTTGATATACCTATATTTAGTTGATAGTTTTATATTAATTTTAAAATATCGAAAATCAACTGTCTGACCTCTATGATAAATCGAACAGAATGAAATTGTTCTTACTTTGACTTATTATTATAACTTATTAGAATACAATAAAATAGCGGTATAAATTTGTATTGTCATTATCATTTATAATCATTTGAATAATAAAAAATTTTATTGAAAAATGTGTTTGTACTCTTTTAAAATTGAACAAAAGTTCTCATCTTACAATAACAGCAAAAAAAAAAACGTTTTTAACAGACTTCTGTCATACCAATTCAATTTGTAGCTCTTATCAATTTATTTGAGTAGTGAAATTTTTCTTATTGATATTTTGGATAAGTTATCATTAAAGTAGTCGATTATTGATAGGTTAAAACTTCTGGTGCAACAGAACTACGAAAAACTTATCAAAAACCTCAAACTTATCGCTTATCAAAATATTACTTATCATTTATCATTTCGTGAATTGGTGCAACTTAATTTTGATAAGTGAGTGCTTATCACTTATTATAACTCAATTAAATACTTAGCAAATTTCAATTTGGTGCAATAGAAAATTATCAAAAATTATGATAAGTTGATAAGTAATAAGTGATAATCAGTTGGTGCAATAGGGCCCAGTTCTATGCTATTTGATTAATAGTTGTTTAAGTGAATCGTGATTTCCTTCTCAATGGAAAATTTCGAGAGTTGTGCCAATTGCCAAGTGTTCAAATCCTAAAGATGTTAAGAAATTAAGACCCATTAGTATATTACCTACATATGTTATCCAAAGTTCTTGAAAGAGTGATGTGTGATCAAATGGTCCATTATTTGGAGAATAATAAAATGATTAACAAATTTCAATCTGGTTTCAGGGTTAAACACAGTACGGCAACAGCGCTACTCAAAATAACGGACGACATTCTTGCTGCTCTAGATAAGGGTCATGTTGCACTATTGGTTTTACTTGACTTTTTCAAGGCTTTTGATACATTGAATCATGGTATTTTGCTTCTTAAATTACAAAATCATTTTAAATGTTCGCAGCACGCGATTAAATTAATTAAAAACTATCAAAGCGGTCGTTCCCAGTACGTCAGTTGTGGTGATGAAAAATCATGCTGTGTCAATGTAGTGCGCGGGGTGCCACAAGGATCGATACTTGGGCCTATATTGTTTATGCTTTTTATCAATGATATCGCATCCGTAATTAAATATTGCAATTATCATCTTTATGCTGATGATGTGAAAATATATACATGTAACAAAGTTGATTGTATTGAGCTTATCACCACGTTTGTTAATGCTGATATCGAGGCTATTTCTAAATGGTCTAAAATTAATGAACTGCGCAGTTAAATTATTCTAAGTCAGAAGTTTTGCCTATAAACACTAGTAATGAAAATATTAAATACCAACCTGTGGTTATTGATAAAGATACTGTACCATTTGTCGATAAGGCACGTAATTTGGGATTCATTATGAACTCAACCCTTACATGGGATTCACACGTAAGCCATATTTGTGCTAATATTTATGCTGGGTTGAAAAGACTATCCAAATTTAAAAAAATCTACCCCTATTAAAACAAAAAAAGCATTAGCCCATGCTTTACTTATTACTCATCTAACATATGCTGATCTAGTAATGGGAGTCATAAGTTACGAACATCGTAGAACACTCAATGTTGCCTTTAATTCCATTACAAGATAAGTTTATAATTTGTCCAGATATGATCACATTACACCATTTTCAAAAAACTTATTAGGATGTACCTTCGAGAATTATCTGAAATGTAGACAATTTTTATTCTTGTTTAACGTAATGCATGGTAAATCCCCGGATTATTTAATTGATAAAATGCAAGTTGGAAAATTTCTAAGAAATCCAACTATTATACTGCCCCGTTTTAAAACAACACTTAGAACGAAATCGTTTTTTATTAATGGAGCTCAAACTTGGAATAGCCTACCACTAGGCATGAAACGCATTACACATCTACACCTGTTTAAAAAAGAATGCCTAAAATAGTTTTCCTCTCTCTAACTTACTAGCAGATGAGCATTAATTTATTTCTGATAATCTGATAATAGCGACGAAGTGCACCAGTTTCACCTGAAATTTTGTATGTCAATTGTTATTATTATATCATTATTATTATTATTGTTTATTATTACTATTATTATTATAAGTATTATTATTATTGAATAATTATTTTTGTTATTATTGTTTTTATTACTACTGTAACATTTATCCATGTACATATTTTAAGGGATGTAAAAGCCTGTTGTACTATATTTTTAATTAAAATAAATAAATAAATAAAGTAATATAGTTTGACGTTTTCGTGTCGGGGGAAAATTATAATTTAACGGTTCGTTCAAAATTATACGTTGCATTAACATTATCTATAATTTCTTTAATAAAAAATGCCTTTTGTGGTTATTTGAGGCGTACGTATCTAAAAGGGTGTAGTAGCAGAAGGTAGCAATAAATATTATATCCAGCCATTAGGAGAGTTTTGAATATAAATAATATGTGGATTTAATGCTTAGCTCTAAGCTTTGCGATACCGGAATACGATAGCTTTGAAATATTTATTTCAGCTTTCTCACTTAGATGACCCTGGATTTTTGAATGATTATAAACACAGCACTTCTGCTTGTTGGCCAATCCGTTATCCACCGTAAAAAAAATGCCGCCGTTACTTCTTAAATGGTTATATATCAAGTCAAACAACTTTGGGCAGAGTAGTTTAAGTTCAAACTTTGGTTTTGGAGACTGAATAATATCACAGCACGCATACCGTTTGTTTTATTATATCATAATTTCACTTTTAATGTTTCACATCTCAAAGATCAACTGATGCAATTCTCAAAAAATACAAAATATATGCAATGCAATATGTAATACACGTACACATGGATGATTAGTCTATAACATCCTCATCACATCTAGAGTTGTTTACGAAAGATAACATTATCTTCTCCACTCTTTAAATGACATTAGACAATAACTTATTCATTGAGCACAATTAACAACATCATCATTGCCTAAATATTTCTTAGTATATATTGCTTTAATGTGCAAAGAGACGCGGGAAAAACTAAGGGGAAATACAAATTTAAAGAATTTCCCGGGAATTCCCGGAAAATCCCACCCGTATATTCCAGGGAGGAACCTTCTTATGCTCCCCCCCTGCCTAAGGATTTCTATGTTTTCCTAGAGTAATTCCGGTTTTTTGGAACAAGGTATGTTCCTAGTTTATTATGCAAACAAATGGAAATAATTTGGCAAAATTATGTATTTAAAATCGGAAAGTAATTTTCCTTCGAATTTAATTCTGCTTTTTGAAGAATATTTTCCGAAATTAAACCATTTATTGGCGAACTAAATTCGGACACTCCATATAAAATTTTGCTAATTTAATTCCAATTTTTACGAGATTAATTCCTGCCACCTTAATTCGATGAGTCTGTAAAACTCCTAGTTTATGGTATTTACTTCGAAAACTAATTCTATTACGAATTTAATTTCACTTTTTTATAAGTATTTACCGATTTTAATTCTACTTGTTCGGGGGCAATAAAATCAAAAACTAAAAAGAAATTTTACGAGTGTTACTGCAACTACAATTCGTTGAGCCTCATAAAATCCAGTAGAAGTGATCCGAGCGATACAACTCTTTTGGCCTGTCTGATGTGTGTGGCTGTGTATGTGTGTGTGTGTGTGTGTGTGTGTGTGTGTGTGTGTGTGTGTGTGTGTGTGTGTGTGTGTGTGTGTGTGTGTGTGTGTGTGTGTGTGTGTGTGTGTGTGTGTGTGTGTGTGTGTGTGTGTGTGTGTGTGTGTGTGTGTGTGTGTGTGTGTGTGTGTGTGTGTGTATGTGTGTGTGTGTGTGTGTGTGTGTGTGTGTGTATGTGTGTATGTATGTGTGTGTGCATACATATTTTTAACAGAATATTTCGTGGTCATTTAAAGTTGACGTGCATTTAATATTTAAGGCATTGCCCCATGCACAAACGGCAAATTGGCATTTCAAACTGTCAAATCCAATTATTGACAAAATTGTTTGATTTTCAATATCAAAATTATTAAAAAATAGTTCGAATTTATAAGTTCACCTTATTTGACGGATGTTTACTTGACGGCCGGCAAAACATAAAATTGGGGTTTTTTGAATGAAATTAAGTTTATTTTAATAAAATTTTCTTAGAATAAGGTGGAACTTATAGATTTGAAGTATTTCTTAATAATTTTTATATTGCAAAGTGAAGCAACTTAGCCAAAAATTGGATTTGACGGTTTTAAATGCCGGTTTTCCGTTTTGCATGGGGCAATGCCTTAACAGTCTAAATAAGAAAATGTATTTGATTATATAGATAAAAAAAATGAAATTAATGAAAAATGACCGAGCGCATTAAATTATTTATTTTTATTTATTTTTATTTATTTTATTTTATTTTATTTTATTTACATAAATTTTGCATTAGCGACCACATACCCCAATTACATAATCTATTTTGAGCAGGAGCTCATTCATAACAGATTAAAGAACTAAGGTGAGGTGACTTAACAAATTATGAAATAAAAAAGAAAACAGAAAACTATAGTTCATATAGATCACGATCATCTACAGTCGTTCAAATCCATCCGTTAAATTTGATTGCTTTTCTGTGTATAATTTTGTTTCCGTGTAAGGCATCACTTGCAGGACTCATACTTTATAACTTCAAAATCAGGCAACTTGCAGCCGTGGTTAAAATGAATTGATAGAATGTTGGCATACGTAATTCAAAATAGCTGCTTATAATTCTGGTTTATTTTGAATATCGTCTCTGCGAATTTGACGCACGAATCTATTCTACAGATGGATTTTTATATTGAAATCTACTGATTATGTGATATACTCGTACTTCCTTAACAGGAATGGCAAAGACAGTTTTACCAGGAAAATTCTTGTGTAGTTGTAAATAAGAAAATATAAAGGGCTGAAACCTCCAACTCAATTACCTTAATTCAACCCCCAAATCAACCCTTAACCTAATTACAAGCCCAACGCCTAACTGAATCCACGAAAAAATCCACAAATAATTTCCTAACGGAATCCTACATTCATCCCTAAGGAAAGCTAACTAAACCCAAACTCAACTTCAACTCCACTTAGCTAGAACCAAATCTCAACCCTCTACTAACCTCCATACTCAACGGTCAACTCAATCCCGAAATCAACTTAATTCGAAAGCTACACATGCTTGTATGAACTCAACCAAATCTCAACTCAATCTAATCTTCCACTAAACTCTCAACTCGACTCCCAATTAATATCGAACCGAGCCCTTTACTCATATCCAACTCAACTTCAATCAAACCATATTTAACCATAAATCGACATCATTTCAATCCTCAACCCAACCTTAAACTCAACCACTAACTGAAAAGCTTAATAACCCCAATTCAGCCCCATCCAACTCTAATCGACCCCAACTCAAGCAACTCAACTCAGGCTATATTTAAACTCGATCCACAACTCTCCCCAAGTAAATTCGCAAGTGAACCCCTCACTAACCCTCAACTCATCTCCCAATTCAACCCTCAACTCAACAACATAATCCATCCCTAAACCAAGACGGTCCGAAAACTGAATATAAAATATGAGTCTGTGAGCTCAACTCAATCCTAACTCAACCTTTAATTCGACTCCCAACAAAACCCTCAATTTAACCCCAAACTCAACGTCCAGCTCAATCCTCAAACCAACGCGACTCGAAAAACTACATTCGTATATGAACTGAACTGAACATAACTCAAAATAACTTCCAACTCAATCCTCAACACAATCCCAAATAAATTCCCAACTAAATGGTTGACTCCTACTCAACTGAATCCCATCTCAACTCCAACTTAAACACAACTCTCCAAACTAGCCCTTAAATCAACCACAAACTCACGCCTAACTCAACTCTCAAATCATTTCAAGCTAACCCTAACTAAACCGTCAATTCAACACATAAATTACTTTCCAGCTCAACCCCAACTCGACTCGCAAATTGAACCCAACTCTATCCTCAACCGAATACTCAACACCAAATTCAATCTTCAAACCGACATGTATAAAATATTTTTTCAAACTTGTTTCGTGTAAATACCATTAGACCAATAAAAACCATATATGTAATATAATTTTTAAATATTTATTCAATTGAATATTTATTTTTATTACTCTACAGGGTGTCCAACTGGGACTAGTCCAAACGAGTAGGGCGTGTAGCTCGATCAATATCATGAAAAAATAGTTCACTACGCATATGACCGGAAATGAACTGTTACCCATTTCAATTGCATTTCAAAATGTTTAGCATGGCACACCACCTTGAATGATGTAAATGCCAATAATTCTTCTAAAAATTAAGATAACTCAATTGTTTTTCTATAATTTTAAAGGCACAGAGTGCTTCTTTCTTCTCTGGAAGTAGGAATATCATGCATGGTATTTTCCATAAAGAAAACGGTGGTGGAATTAAAAAAATTGTGCGAGAAATAACAAAAAAATTCATTAAACTCATTTTTTCTCGAAAAACTCACTTAATAATTTTGGTTTTTTATTTCAAATTTAAATTTAATAGACGATTTAATCCAAATTGCTTCATCGTTTTTTATCTAATCATGTATAGTTTTTTAGATATTAATATTTCAATGTAGTACTTAATAATTTTTTGTATGAATTTCTAGGTTTTCAACATCACAAACAATTTTCAAAATGATTTCCATTTTGTAACAAGCATAGTTGCAATCGTCTTTTAATGGCAGCAGCCATATTGAAATTTTCTAAATTTTCTTTCATTTTGTTGCCGGCATTATTGATTCGATCAACCAACTGCTCCCTAGTCTGAATGTTTGTTTTGTAGACTTCTCCTTTATTATGCTAAAAATTTTGAAATGCAATTGAAGTGGGTAACGGTTCATTTCCGGTCATATGCGTAGTGGACTCTTTTTCATGATATTGATCCAGCTGCAGCGTAATTTTGGCTGAAGGCCCGAAGAGTTATACCAATGTACCACTCTGCAAAAATGAGAACCCTCCATGAGTTCTTTCTGTTGGTAGTTTGGTTTCGTACTGAAAACTACGGTCTACTCATCAGGCAGCTACGACCAAACTACAAAAAATTCCACTCTTCATGTGGGTTCTCATTTTTGCAGAGTGGTACATTGGTATAACTCTTTGGGCCTACAGCCAAAATTACAGGGAGGGGGAAGATATTTCTAGTTTTTTTCAGTAGATATATTATGAGCGATTGGCCTCTGTATTTTTCTGATTTACCAAATCGAAAATATTGGGATTGCCATGAACAATTAATATATTTGTCTATAAAAAATGCCGTAATATTTATAATTTTCCTCAATAACAATTTTGGTCACATTTATATTTACGATGCCCAACTACAAAATACGACTGAATGATGAAATTGAACGACACTCCAGCAATTTAAGGGTCATCAACTATAACTGCGGAATTACGGAACAAATAAAAAATACCAATTTTTGTAAAACAATACGATAACTGAAAACTTTTCTGATACTCATATTATTCAAAATTTTCAAATTGCGAGACAATAGACAAAAACAATATGCATTAAACATCAAATCTCCTTAAAGTTTTTTTTTTTATAGGTTTACCCAAAAAGAATTCCTCGTTTCAATTTTAGACACAGTATCTTTTTATTTTCGATCGAATTCATAAACATCAATTCTCATCATTCGTTCCGAAAGACAACGAATTATTTTAGGTTTATCGAGATTTTTGGGGTATCGGGCTTTTTTTGCTTATGGTATTCAGTTATTGATTTTGGCTTGGCTTCTACATAAATGAGATATTCGACTTTCAGAGTTGAGTTACTTGCTTGACAGACACAATATGCAATATTCGAAATTATTTGAAAACTGATTTTGTGTTAAATAATGTTCCGCGGTGATTATGTCGAGTTGCACGGAGTTAAGTATTATTCGAGGCATTCTGAGGAGATTATCGCAATTTGTTCCAAACATACAAGAGATAGAAGCTAATCCTACTTAGGAAGGTGGAAAACCGCTAAAGGAGCCGTCCTGATATCGACCGATATGCCTTCTTGTTACCATGGGAAAACTCTTAGAGAGTACTGGGAAGACTTGAGATGCTCATTGAAAACAATGGAGGGTTGCCTAAAAGTCAATAAATATTTCGGAAAGGACGGTATCTGCAATAGACGCCATAGCGGAAATCGTCATCATTACAAGAAAAATTAAGATAGAGACCTGGCAGACAAAGGGTTACTGTGCGCTGGTGACGTTAGATATAAAAAACTCCTTCAACACAGCTAGATGGAATGAAATCTTGAAAATCTTATTGATGAGGCAAACGCCAGATTATCTAAGTCGGACGATAGACAGTTACCTGAACAACAGAACACTGATTTTCGGCACGGCAGATGAGCAATTCGAATATGGAGTGGCAACGTGTTTATCCCACAAGGATAGGTCTTTAGCCCCTTCTGGCGAAGGCCATCAGAGCCCGCCTTCAGGGTCATTAAAAACTATTCGAATGAACCTATTGTTTTCTAGTGGATTTCCTAATTGGATTCTTTACAGAAAGCCAGGCAGGTTTACTTCAGTGGAATAAGTAAAGATAAGACTTCGAAAGAGAAAAGGTCCAAATCGGTTGATTTTCCATTACGGTATGGATTGAACCGAGTTATAATTAGGGTTGTGTTAGAATTATCAAGATTTGGCGAATAGAGCTTTATTGACATTTTCACTTTTTGACTTCTAGAAACTTCTACCATGAGTCAAAATCAGTCCAGGAACAACACCATAACATACAACAAGCAATATCTTTCGAAAAAGTAGAACACATCAAAACAAACATACCATATAAAGAATCAATCGAGTTCAAAACAAAGTATGTATATAATGTCTGGTTTTCAGGTTAGTGTGTTGATCATATCTTGGTCGAGACTTGAACTTAAAATAAAAATGAAATAAAATGAAACATTTACCGCTAAATATTGTAACGTATCGGTAATTTAAAATATTTTTTTGCGATCGTTAAATTCCCAGCACTCGCTTTAAAAAAATTCAGGCCCACAATACATATATAGATTCAAAATATTGGAACCAAAATAATTCATATGCAAAAAATTAAAAGTACAAAAAACAATTCATGCTTGTCATCCTGGTCCTCTAAAATTATGTATCTCTCAAGGAACAAGCATTTTTTTTATCAATAAATTGGAACTCTACAATTGATTTTACATAATCTCACCTTAAATATTGCTTGTAGTGTTCTTCTCTGCAAATCGGTAAACACCAGCCGCGGTTTTTTTGGTGCGGGTAAATGTTCCTGATGCTGTACCGGTTCCTCTTTCCTTTTACAACCTACAACAAAATGTTCATCTTCTTTTAAAATATTATCATAGCTATATTCGAATTAATAAGATTGTGTTTGATAGTTTTTGCTATAGAATGACATGTTATACTTACTGCCCCGCTGTGGTATTTGTGCCGCTGCATAATTTTTGAGTTCCACCCCAAAATCAACAGAAATGAAAAAAAAAAACGTAAAAATTAAAAAAAAAAAATAAGGTATAGCGGACACACACACAATCACACACGAATATTTAATCACACATCTGGTTTGAAATTTTAATTTAAGGTAAGGTTTATAATAAACGAGGGGTGGTTCCAATACCAGAGTATTTATAAAATAATAATAATAAGTACAAAAATAAATAAAACTATTATCAATATGTGATAACAAAATAAACAAAATATTCAAATTACCTGCCAAACGTAATGCAGACATCCGTTGAAATTCCGGCTCCTGCAGCCATTTGTACATGCGGCGAAATGTTTCGCGGCCCGATTTTAGTTTTGACCATGGCTTAGGATTCCGAAGTAAATCGGATAAGGTACCTTGAGAACGACATAATACTCTTTGTGCAAATATTGCTTGCGGTATACTATAACGTTTTAGTTCAGCGCTTATACGTTGCGCCAATTCTTTTGTATTTATCTCTTCAACATCGTTGCTAATTGATGTTACTGAAACTGGCGTCGTATTCGAATTTAGGTTCGAATTATTAATTATACTATTATTATTATTTATATTGACACCACCATTATTACTTAAATTATTACTACTATTGTTATTATTGTTACTACTAGTGTTACTATTATTTGTTGATTGTGGTTTATTCAGCGTTGTATGTTGCACAGATGAATGATGTATTGCTAATAATGGAGGTGATGGTGATTGAACAACAGCATCACGATGAATATGTGAAATTTGTACTAAACCAGGGGGTGTATTATTATTGTTGTGGTGTGATATTGCCGTAACAACAGTCGTATGGGGTTGAATTGATGCCAAGCCGTTTAACGTTGACGAACCAAAATTTGTTATAATGCTATTATTATTGTTATTTGTGTTAGTGCCACCACCTCCACCAATGCCCGGTGAATGCATTGAAACCGATTGTGGGCTTAGTGCCGGGCTATGCGAATGCAAATTTTGTCGAACTAAAATATCCCGATGATGATACGGCGATTCATAACCAACCGGTGACATACTTTTTTGTGGTGAATGCAAACCACCGTTCTGGCTATATGAACTTTGAGGTGATAGCGGTGATGGTTGCTGGGACATACCAATACCACCCATTGTATTGCTCGGCGATGAATAATTGTGCGGCGGTGACATACCAATTGTTGGTAATTTATCATAATTATATGGTGAATTTCCACCCATTCCTAAACTAATGCCCATACCATTATTTTGCATAACCGTAAACGAGCCGGACACATTACTCGCATGCCCATACGCAAATTTATCAGACATTGTTGATATAGGTGGTAATGGTTGTAATGGTGTTAATGTAGCGTAGCTTGGACTTGGACTGAAGCCTGGTGGTGACATTCGGCTATTCACCGATGTTAAAGTTTGATACGTTGGCTCGTGCAATGAACGAAAATCAGACGTATCAATCATTTCAGATGATGGTGTTAATTTACCGGGCGACAGTAATTGTGAATCACGCGAGTCATCCTGCGATTGTTGTACAATAACGGATAAGGATTCTTGTTTTGCTTGGTGTTCGAGTGTCACATTAACGTCATCGGGTGATAATTCAGCTGATGGTACTATCACATCACCGCTACTTACTTGATGTTCTTGCTTAATTAATTCGAGCCCATGGCCATGAGTAATTATTCGCGATCGACAATTACTTAATAAACTACCGGTTTGCGTATTTATCGATAGCGGACCGAGGGATACAGCTGATACAGCCGATTCATTATGATTGTGATGGTGATTATTATTGTGATGGTGATTGTGATGATTACTTATCATTACAACAGCATGGTGTAAACTATTATTATTATTCTGATGATGATTGTGATGATGAGTATGGTGGTCTGTAGGCGAATCAACAGACGTCTCGACCACCAATGGCTCGTTTAGGGATTGCTGCTCAATTATTTCTCCTATTGAGTCCATTTTGTATTTTTTTCTGTTTAATTTCGTTTTTTACTTTTTAGTTGTATAATTAAATTAGATTATTTTAATTTCATGACTAGAAATTATCACGATTGACTAGAATTTTTGTGTAATTATAATGTAATAAAGGCTATTTTTTTATATCTTTAGAAACATCTTTTATAAATTTACAAAGTTTTTCTTAAGATATTTTTTTGTTTCACAATTTTTTTTTTTAAAAAACTACCCTCAATCTCCCCATTTTGTTTTATTATGATTTTTTTTACATCACCTTTTCAACTTTTTTTTTTTTTTGTTATTTTATTTCACTCGGAACTTTCGGATTTTCACGCATTTTTACAAATTATTTTTAACAAGTAACAATTGCTGTTTTTGAAAAACAAAAATAATATTTATGAAATATTTTAAAATATTATATAAAAAACACAATAATTTTTAATAATAATAATAATAATAAATATGGCGTCTATTTAAACAACAAAAAATATGACTTTCCATTACGGTATAGTACAAATTTTTGCGCATAATCCAGAGACATCACAAGATTTTCCATAAAACTTAAAAAAAAAAAATGAAATAAAAAAAGTCACCCAATTTTCACGCAAGAATTTCCACTAAAACACCAAATTTAATTATTTATAATTAATTATTCATTTTAAATAAGTTTTTAAACAACAGTCCAATTTTGAAATACTCTTATTTTTACAGTTAATTAAATTAAAGAAAAAACTAAAATAAAATAATAAGTTCTTTTGAATTTTTATTTCGTTTAATTAAAATGTTCCGTTACAACGACATGTTTTTAATGTTTGTTATTATTTTGTTAACAAAAAAAATTGTCTATGTGTACATGCTTACATATACATATGACATATGAAAAGGGATGTACAATTCCGATTTATTCCATTAGACACAATAAGGATGTCTTTGGTTTCAAGTTTAGTATGTTCCAAGCTAATTGTAATATTTGATGAATGAAACACGTGGTAGGGTGATTGTCAAATCGATTCTGTTATATGTGTATGTATATATATATATATATATATATATATATATATATATATATATATATATATATATATATATATATATATATATATATATATATATATAACATCTAAATATACACATAAACAAGAATATTTCTAATAAATATACCGTTTTAACCCTCACCTCATATAAATGTTCACTAAAATTAAGCACATACAATTTCACCCTTCGTTTTCATGAACAAAAAAAAAAATAGTACGCATACACATCCACGTGTTTCGAATGCATATACATACAGCTACGTGTGTACACACACACACACACACACACACACACACATACTCGATGAAAATAAAATATTTAAAATAGTACCCCCTTTGTCGTTATATTATTTTATTCCAGTCGAGAGGGGAGCTAGAGCAGCACACATTTATTGAATGTATTAACCGAATCAAATTTCGCAGTTGTATGATATCTTAGCATAGCACACTACAAAAAATAATATTCTATTATACTCGCGCTCAAACAAAATGTGGGTGTTATGAATACGACGTGGAGTCATTGACTAAGCCCGCTTTATAAAATTCGGCATAATATAAAAAAATAGAATATTTTTATTTATATTTTACCGTATTGCAATTAGGATTCCAAATATGCATTAAAAAAAACTACTACCAAATAATATATCTACATATAGTGGGGTCGAGGAAGAAATCCACACTATCATTTATATTATATTTATGTACAAACTACAAACATATATAAGAAGGGTGCGCGAACATAAAATTGTATAATCGATCGATTCTCGACGTCATTAAAAATTGTCATATGGAAACTTTAACACCGGGTAGGAAATCAGCTGCTTTTCTAATTTCCACTTCCAGATGCAAATAAATTTACTAAAGTTGTGTTTGTTTTATATGTTGACGTACAAATGGGATGAGGACGGAGAATATACAATATAGAAAGAAAAATAAATAAATTTTGGAAAATGCCAAAAGATTGCACTTTGGATATTTTGCAATATATACGGAAACATGTTAAAATAATTTTAATTAGGTTCGGATCTTTGATAATTTTTTTTTTGTTTGTAAAAGCGATGCCACACTCAATGTGCCATTATACAAATTTATTAATTAAGTTGCTTATTGTGGTTTGAGCGATAATACTTTACTTATACATATGTATGCCTAAATACGGGAAGCAAAAAATTAATAAAATAACATTAAAGGTGACTAAACATTTTTAGTGCATACATATTTTTAACAGTATTTCGTGGTCATTTAAAGTTGACGTGCATTTAATATTTAAGGCATTGCCCCATGCACAAACGGCAAACCGGCATTTCAAACCGTTAAATCCAATTATTGGCCAAATTGTTTGATTTTCAATATAGAAATTATTAAAAAATAGTTCGACTTTATAAGTTCACCTTATTTGACGGATGTTTACTTGACGGCCGGCGAAACATAAAATTGGGGTTTTTTGAATGAAATTAAGTTTATTTTAATAAAATTTTCTTAGAATAAGGTGGAACTTATAGATTTGAAGTGTTTGTTAATAATTTTCATATTACAAAGTGAAGCAACTTAGCCAAAAATTGGATTTGACGGTTTTAAATGCCGGTTTTCCGTTTTGCATGGGGCAATGCCTTAACAGTCTAAATAAGAAAATGTATTTGATTATATAGATAAAAAAAATGAAATTAATGAAAAATGACCGAGCGCATTAAATTATTTATTTTTATTTATTTTATTTTATTTTATTTACATAAATTTTGCATTAGCGACCACATACCCCAATTACATAATCTATTTTGAGCAGGAGCTCATTCATAACAGATTAAAGAACTAAGGTGAGGTGACTTAACAAATTATGAAATAAAAAAGAAAACAGAAAACTATAGTCCATATAGATCACGATCATCTACAGTCGTTCAAATCCATCCGTTAAATTTGATTGCTTTTCTGGGTATAATTTTGTTTCCGTGTAAGGCATCACTTGCAGGACTCATACTTTATATCTTCAAAATCAGGCAACTTGCAGCCGTGGTTGAAATGAATTGATAGAATGTTGGCATACGTAATTCAAAATAGCTGCTTATAATTCTGGTTTATTTTGAATATCGTCTTTGCGAATTTGACGCACGAATCCATTCTACAGATGGCTTTTTATATTGAAATCTACTGATTATGTGATATACTCGTACTTCCTTAACAGGAATGGCAAAGACAGTTTTACCAGGAAAATTCTTGTGTAGTTGTAAATAAGAAAATATAAAGTGCTGAAACCTCCAACTCAATTACCAATTCAACCCCCAAATCAACCCTTAACCTAATTACAAGCCCAACGCCTAACTGAATCCACGAAAAAATCCACAAATAATTTCCTAACGGAATCCTACATTCATCCCTAAGGAAAGCTAACTAAACCCAAACTCAACTTCAACTCCACCTAGGTAGAACCAAATTTCAACCCTCTACTAACCTCCATACTCAACGGTCAACTCAATCCCGAAATCAACTTAATTCGAAAGCTACACATGCTTGTATGAACTAAACTAAATTTCAACTCAATCTAATCTTCCCCTAAACTCTCAACTCGACTCCCAATTAATCTCGAACCGAACCCTTTACTCAAATCCAACTCAACTTCAATCAAACTGTATTTATCCATAAATCGACATCATTTCAATCCTCAACTCAACCATAACTCAACGTCAACTCAACCCCAACTGAACCCCCAACTCAACTCTCAACTCAACCCCAAACTCAACATTCAACTCGAACCGTAAATCAACACGATTCGAAAACTTCATGCGTACATGAACTCAACTTAATCTAATCTCCGCCTAAACCCCCAATTCAACTCCTAAATAAATTCTCAACTTAACTTCATCGCTCAACCGAAACTCAACAGCCTACCCAACAACAACTCAACCCAAGTGAACAAGGCCCGAAAAATTACATGCTTGCATGAACTCAACTCAGAACTAAGTCAAGCTAACTTCCTACTCAAATCTAAACTAAACCACCAAATAAACCCCTAACTGAAAAGCTGAATGAATCCCAACTCAGCCCAATCCAACTCTAATCGACCCCAACTCAAGCAACTCAACTCAGGCTATATTTAAACTCGATCCACAATTCTCCCCAAGTAAATTCGCAAGTGAACCCTTCACTAACCCTCAACTCATCTCCCAATTCAATCCTCAACTCAACAACATAATCCATCCCTAAACCAAGACGATCCGAAAACTGAATATAAAATATGAGTCTGTGAGCTCAACTCAATCCTAACTCAACCTTTAACTCGACCCCCAACTAAACCCTCAATTTAACCCCAAACTCAACGTCCAGCTCAATCCTCAAACCAACGCGACTCGAAAAACTACATTCGTATATGAACTGAACTGAACATAACTCAAAATAACTTCCAACTCAATCCTCAACACAATCCCAAATAAATTCCCAACTAAATGGTTGACTCCTACTCAACTGAATCCCATCTCAACTCCAACTTAAACACAACTCTCCAAACTAGCCCTTAAATCAACCACAAACTCACGCCTAACTCAACTCTCAAATCATTTCAAGCTAACCCTAACTCAATCGTCAATTCAACACATAAATTACTTTCCAGCTCAACCCAAACTCGACTCGCAAATGAAACCCAACTCTACCCTCAACCGAATACTCAACACTAAATTCAATCTTCAAACCGACATTATAAAATATTTTTTCAAACTTGTTTCGTGTAAATACCATTAGACCAATAAAAACCAAATATGTAATATAATTTTTAAATATTTATTCAATTGAATATTTATTTGGCTAGCATTGGTTTTAGCTGTCTCAGTCAAAGTTGCGCCATTTATTTCTTGGTGTGGAAATATTAATAACTAAAAATCGCTGTTTATTTAATTAAAAAAAACATTAAATCTTCCTTTTCCAAAATTTGCAAACACAATACACAATTGAATAAACATTAATAAATTCCTATTTTAATTTAAAACAAATTAAATCTTCCTTTTCCAAAATTTGCCACAGTCGCCTGTCAAGTGAGACAGCTATAACCAATCCGTGCCTTTATTTTTATTATTATATATTTGTTTGTCAATAAGTAAATCCATATTGTGAAATAGAATATTTTTTCGCTCCAATATCGATTTCGATGCTATAGTACCATCATCAGTTATATGAGCTACTTATTGACAAACAAATATATAATAATAAAAATAAATATTTAATTGAATAAATATTTAAAAATTATATTATTTGGCTTTTATTGAATTAAATTGAAATATCCACAAACACCGGAATCATGGATTTCTTTAATAACCATTAGACCATCTAGTAAATTATTTAAGCAAGTATTAGACCTTAAATATATTATACTAGCGGATACCCGTCGTGTGCTGCAACGCCATTTTGTAGCAAATGGTATTGATATATATGTATATAATAGCGGATACCCGGCATGAGGCTAAAAAAAGAAATACATTTTGTTTATATGTTGACAAAAAAGGAAATTTTGTTTATTTATTAACATTTTTATCTTAATGCTAGCGGATAAACAATATTTGAGTTTTTTCGGTAAATGTGTAAACATAAAGATTTTTCGGCGTTCCAACTCTGGAGCAAGCAACATATAATTGGCCGTGCGAAAAACAGGAATTTTCTAAGTTCAAACCAGCAACAATTAGCGATTGGCCTTGAGCCTTGTTGATGGTTATGGCAAAAGCCGGACGCACTGGAAACTGTAATCGCTTGAAATCGAAGGGCAAATCGGTTGAAATCATTGGAATTCGTGGTATCAGCATACTCGTATCTTCTCCTTTACATTTGCCGCTGATGATTGTGGCTTCGATTAAATTCGGCGATAGTATTTTAACAGCAAGTCTTGTTCCGTTGCACAATTTCGGTGGATCTAAGTTGCGAATGAGCATCAACGGTGAACCAACTTTTAAAAATAATATGTGTGGTGGCATTCCAGATGGTTCCAAAGAGTTAAGAAACTCTATTGGATAGTTAACAGCTTGTTCCTCATCTATAACTGTGTCAATCGATTTGTACTTGACAACTTCTTCTTGGAATCATTGACAAAGTTGGTCGAAAATCACCAGCAAGAAGCAATAGAGCTCCAACCATTGGTCGGTCATTTTCTCTGAAATTTTTAAGAGTACGTTCAAGAGCTTCAAGAGATGTTTTGTGCGCCATAGTGCATTCATCCCATACAATAAGTGAGCTTGTTTTTAATACTGCAACCATGCCAGAATTTTTACAGATGTTACATGTTTGTGCTTCGGTATAGTTTACATTTAATGGAAGCTTAAGAGTTGAATGCGCTGTACGCCCACCATCGAGTAACGTTGATGCGATCCCAGACGATGCTACAGCTAGTGCAATTTCATTTTTCAATTTCGTTTGCTACGTATTGCATAACTTTTTCTAAAACTATTTTTTGATCAGCAGTCAACAGTTGTTTCTGAGCATAACACACAAAATGGCGCAATTCATCAGAATTATATTATCGTTTACGTACCAAATATCTGTCGTGAACATTGTTTCGATCACGTGTCGGTGCTGGTAGTCCAAGCTGGAAAAGAATTTTGTTGTTTTGTTGTTGATCGAAATACATCTATCATCAAGTAGTATGAGTGCTTCATTGAAAATGTCATCCGAAAACTGCATTTCCACATTCGGATTCGATCTACGTGCTTGTCTTAGTATATCGTCACTCATGCTTGCTTTATTCTTTTCCCAAAGATTTTTTGGATCAGAAGGCGCACAAGTCGGAGGCGCACAATAATTGTGGTGGAAGACAGGTGAGAGCTGCTTCTGCCAATGTCGTGTCCCAATGCTGATCGTTTTCAAGTAAGCCGATTCGATAACATGCTTCTCTGTACGTTTCATATATTTATTCATTAACCATTTTCAAAGCTTGGAATGATGTTGGACCTTTGACTGTGTGAAGCAATATTCTCAAATAGTAACATTCGGCGTTATTTGGATGTACAGTATATGGAAAAAAAGCCGTAAGTGTTGTATTTTGTGGCTGTGCTGCTCGTTCTTCGGCATTTTCTTCGGTAAAATAAACATGTTGACCGTTTTCTAAATGAACAGAAAGATGTTGAACAGTTGGATATCGTTCGTGAATACTGAAATTAAGAATTCGCCAGACAGCTTCATTACTGCTGATGTAACGACCCATCTGAAATTGAGTGATTTCATCGATTCGATTTGAAAGCCCGAACACTGCATTTGTTAACATATTTGCAAATGTACTTAATGGCTTTTACGGAGTTGCAGTATTCCACATTGATATGAGCTTGAAATGTTTTTGACAGTATTGGACTGTATGGAACAATCCATCTGTTATCAATGTCAATATCAACGTTTCTTACTTTAATGGTCGTGGTAAATCCTCCATCGTCTGGCTTTCGTCGTCTGTATTTCGGATATCCATCCTCAGCAGTTTTAGTTTCATCATTCAAATCGCGTGGATATCTTTTAGTGCATTTGCCGTCTTTCATGCAAGGGGAACTCATATTCAATGCTCCGCATGGGTCGTGAATCATGTTCTTGCAGGCAACGTAAAAAAGTATCGGATCTTCATGTTGATTCGGTAGTTCAGCAGATATAACACTATCGATTTGAGTTGGAACTATTTTTTCTTTCAACCAAATTAGAATATGAGCGTACGGTCAACCTTGTATTTGCCATTCAATCGAACTTATAAAAATAAAAATATCGATGATATCATCAGTTTCAGAACATGATAAAATGTTTATGACTTTGTGTGCTCATGTTAATATTGAATTGGCACAGGGTCATGCAATCTGAGTGAACAATAATGTTAAGTGATTATAGAAATTACCGTGTATAAAACAGTATAACATTCTTGAGTGCCACAAGTCTTAATCATCTGTGTGTACATAAATAAATAATCATAAAAAAAAGAACAACATTTGGTCATACGACGAAAACTGAATGATTCGATGGCCACGAACATTCATATTAAGATAAACATTTTTTTATATACTTTATTAAATTTAAATCTTTATATTTTTAGTATAAATTATATTTCTTTTTATTACCTAAATGGGTTAGTTTGAAAAAAAAAAAGAAAAAACATCGAGAGATTAGATTATAAACTTAAGGGATTGATGGTTTGTACTAATAATAATTACTTAGGCGTTACTTTATATTCATTTAATTTTATCAATAATTGAACTTATTCTGAGATTTGTTGAGTTCTTGTTTTCTTATCGCTAATTGATTATTACGAGTACAAGTATATATTTATTTAGTCATTAATGAATTTTTTCTTTTTTCGCAAAAAGCACAATTTTGTTTTTATGTTCTTTCCATGTACGAGTATTGATATTCGGTCGGTGGTTTTGGAAATAATTTTTTTTTTTTTTTTTTTTTTTGTTTCCTTTATTTAATATTACAACTGATTTACAAATCATTTAGTAATTTATCTTTCTTAAATGAAGATTCCCCGTGGCGTACTGGAGCTATCGGGGGGTCACAGGTGGTGGATAGTGAACGACCTATCGATAGGTAGGTTAGCGGTGAATTAAATAAGCCGCCCCCAACCGCAGTCCAGCTGGGGGGAGAGTCTCAGGGAACTGGGGAGTGGTTAACCTGAGTTCATTAAATTCTGAGTGCCTATGATGCCCAGCATGGAAAGGCGAACAGATGGCGCCAGAAAACCATCGACCAATAACCACGGCGGACTGGGCGTCACGTCCTCTCTGGACCTCCGGAGTCTCCGCGGGTGATGAGTGGGGGACCCTATAAACGGGTGACCCGGTGAATGGAATGGATCCCATTGGATTGGGCTCTTCATGTGATTAGGTGAATGGGAGAGTGAATGGGCGGAGGGAAGGGGGTGCAGGGAGGCCGGGGTGCGAGCGAGCCGAATGGGCTGGATTAAGGCGTTAAGCGACCCGTGCTGATGGTCAACTAGGCTGGGGGCCCATTTAACAAAGCCCAGTCGCTAACGGAGCCCTCTGGATACCTGGCGACCTCCAGTTGTAATTAGCCTTACCTGCGTATACGGATCTCTGCGCAGGCGGACCTTTATTTCTCCGATACTCGTGGGAATCCAATGGATAGATCAAAAACAAAACCAAAGGGCACCGGCTCTCCTCAAAAGCCGGTATCAGCGGAGGGAGGTACCTCGAACCAGACGGGTGGGGCCTCTAAGGTTGCAAAGGTGGTTGACTCTAGGGCACAAGTCCCGGGAGTTAGCGGTACCAACGCAGCACAGGGTAGTGGGACGAGAGACATTCCTCCGGCGAAAAGGCGATACAGGAATCGCCGCTCGGCGCTCCGAATTCTCGAGAAGTGGGCTGCGACCCCCGAGGGGCAGCTTACGGAAGAGCAAAGAAGATCAGTAGCTTGGGCAAGGAGCACTGTGGGCTGCGGAAGCTCGGAAAGGGACCATATGTCGAAAAGACAGCGGTCCCAGGACGAGGTGGAAGTAGTCAACAGCAAGCGGGCCAAGTTGGTGACTGAAAAGAAGCCGAGCTCCAACTCAGGGACAAAGCTGTTCAGCGAGGTCCTGAGGGAGCATGTGTTGATGCTAGCCGTCATTGACGAAAGTCAAGAAGATGGGAGCATCACGGCGGAAAAATGGAGGTTGGTGTATAATGCACTCAACCTCGTCTTTTTAAAGGTCCTGGGTGAAAATCCGGGACCACTCCCATCCTGCAGAGATGCGGGATGGTATCAAGGGCGTGTAAAGATGACTGCATGCTCGGACTCTAGATCTGTGGATCTGTACAAAAAGGCTACAGCCAAAGTAGGGGAGGTGTGGCCAGGCGCAAAGCTTGCGGCAGTTAGCCGGGAGGAAATTCCTAGCAGGCCGAGGGCACGTGTATGGCTGCCATCCGAACCGGCTAGCCCGGACGGGGCTTTGAAAATCATTCAGGCCAGTAACCCGAATCTTTCGACCGGAAATTGGAAGATCGTCAAGCAGGAGGAGGCCAAGGGGGGCTCGAAATTATCAATCATGGTGATAAATAAGGAGTCCCTTGCTCTCCTTCATAAAACGAAGGGAGTAATTGACTTCGGTTTCGGGTCAATTACTCTAAACGTTTATAAGAAGGATGCGGCGGAAGCGCGTACGTGAGGCCAACCGGAGGACGGTGGCAACCCGCCCAGGCCTGAAGGGGTACCAGCAGCATGGGGGAAGAAGCTGAGGGTAGGGGGGAGAGTGAATCCGGCGACCTCGGTAGGGCAAGGACTCTCTCGAAGGATGAGGAGGGGCACATAAGCGAAGGAGCTGGTGTACCGATGGAGGAGGATGTCGACAGCCCGGCCAGACGGCGGGGCACTGACAAGTCCTCTATAGAGGGTATGAGGGGTGGCGAGACGGGCGTATCCGGCGCATCCCAAATTACCGGGAATTAATATTCCTGCGGTAGCAGGAATTTATCATAGAGGTAGGTAGAGGTGAAATGGTTATGATTAAGATAACTCAAATTAACCTTCATCATTCTAAGGCTGCTTCGGCAGCTCTACTCCTCAGGCTGACTAGTTCGGGTGAGGATGTGATACTAATCCAAGAACCTTGGATTAACAATAACAGGATCTGTAGCCTCAGAACCAGAGGGTACAAAATTATATCCTCTAGTAAGTCTGGGAAGATCAGATCTTGTATTCTTGGGAAAAATAATATTAATATTTTCCTTCTCTCTCAATACAGCAATGGTGACACTACTGCAGTTAGCCTGGAAGTAGGCACTTGTAGATTCTGGCTAGTTTCAGCCTACATGGACCGGAAGAAGGAGGTTCCTCCGGATAACCTGGAGGAGCTGATCCGTAAAGCGGAACAATCAAAGGTAGGTGTGGTACTGGGAGTGGATGCTAATGCGCATCACACTATCTGGGGAAGCACAGACATTAATGAAAGAGGTGAGTCGCTTTTTGATTATTTGATGAGTACTAACCTTTCAGTGTGTAATATTGGGCGGGAACCCACATTTATTACTAGTAACAGGCAGGAGGTTCTAGACGTGACCCTTGCCTCAAATAATATTCTTCATATGGTTAAAAATTGGAGGGTGGATAAGGAACACTCCTTTTCTGATCATCGATATTTAACCTATAGCCTCGATATTCACCCTGCTACCCGGGAAGCCTTCAGGAACCCTAGAAGGACCAACTGGAGCAAATATGGGGAATTATTGGAGGAAATGTTACCGACGAGGGCTATGGAGCCCCCGACGACCGTTGGGGAGCTGGAGGACATGGTGGCTAGCGTTAATAGCGCATGCAACCGATCCTTTCGCGCTGCCTGCCCACTGGCTAAGCCTAGGGGTAGGCAAAACCGGTATGGTGGTCCAGTGAACTGGGAACCTATCGAAAGGCTTGTAGGATAGCCTTTAATAGAGCCAAAAATACAAGGGAGACTCAGGATTGGGACTCCTATAAGGAGAAACTCGGAATTTATAAGAAAGAATTAAGAAAGGCACAAAGGAGGTCTTGGAGAATCTTCTGTGATAATATGGAAGAGGTATCCGAAACCTCCCGCCTTAGGAAGATTCTTTCCAAAAGTACATCTAGTCCTAGTTTTTTGATAAAACCGGACGGATCTTGGACAGCTTCTAGTGGAGAATCTCTGGAGCTTCTCTTCGAGACACACTTCCCAGGGAGCTTTGAAGACCTGTTGGTGCGTAGCAATCATCAGGAATCACTGTCAGTAACCACAGAGGATATCGTAACCAGAAAACGGATCCTATGGGCACTGAGGGGTTTTAAACCATTTAAATCGGCTGGTCCGGATCAAATTATACCAGCGGAACTTCAAAACAACTCAGTAATTATTCTTCCTTACCTGGAAGCTATATTCAAAGGGTGTTTGAAGCTGGGCTATATTCCTAGGTACTGGACGTAGGTCAATGTGGTGTTCATACCGAAAGCGGGGAAAAGCTCACATGTCTATCCTAAGGACCTAAGACCAATAACTCTATCATCCTTTCTTTTGAAAACCTTGGAAAGGCTGCTGGATGTATACATCAGAGATAAAATAGGTGCCAGGAAGTGGGCATCGTCTCATCATGCGTACACAAAGGGTAGATCTGTGGACACGGCTCTGCATGCCTTGGTGTCTACGATTGAGAAATCGATTAATTCGAAGGAATTCTGTTTGGTGGCCTTCCTGGATATAGAAGGCGCCTTTAATAATGTGAAAGCGGAGGCAATCAAGGAGGGATTGTCATTTTTGGAGGTGGACGTTCCTCTGATAGGGTTAATCAATTATATGCTGGGAAGCAGGATTGTTAGCTCGAAGTTGGGGGACTCCACCTTCTTGAGGCGAGTAACTAGGGGAACTCCGCAGGGGGGGGGGGGGGGGGTTCTGTCCCCTCTTCTCTGGAACATAGCGGTAAACGGGTTACTACTTGAATTGGAGAGAGAGGGTATTGGAGTTATCGCGTACGCAGATGACGTAGCTTTAGCTGGTACCGGGAAATTCCTGGGCACGATTGTAGACGTAATGCAGAATGCGCTTACCATCGTTACGAAATGGGCTGGCAAATGTGGACTTGGTATTAACCCGTCCAAGACAGAGCTGGTACTCTTTACTAAGAAATACAAAATCCCGGTAGTCCCTCCTACCTTAAATGGCACGAGACTTGCTTTTACTGATAGAGCTAGATATCTGGGCATTATCTTGGACAGTAAGCTTAGTTGGAAGCCCAACATGTTGGAGAGAATAAACAAAGCTACTATTGCTTTGTACTCCTGTAGGAACGCCATTGGTCATAGATGGGGTCTGAAGCCGGAGCTGGTACACTGGCTCTACACCGCCGTAGTGAGACCTGTACTCATGTACGGGGTGGGTGTTTGGTGGCCAGCTCTGGACAAGGTAACTTACAAAAGTAAGATTGAGAGAGTGCCAAGAACGGCCTGTATGCTTGTTAGCGGGGCATTGAGGTCGACACCGACAAGTGCCTTAGAGGTTATGTTGCACCTTCTTCCGGTCGACATTTTTGGCAAACAGATGGCGGCAAATACGGCTGTACGACTTGCAGCCGTCTCTCAGTGGAGGTGTCTTAGTATAGGACACTCTACTATCGTCAGATCGTTGAAGGATGAGCTGGCGAATCTTGACTACATTAAACCTACTCTACGCTTCGAGAAGCGATTTCGGACCTCCTTCCCTTCAAGGGAATCCTGGAGGAATAGACCGTTATCGGAAACCGAAGCGTTGGAATTCTTCACAGATGGCTCCAAGCTAGACGGCAAAGTAGGAGCTGGAGTATTCTGTGACAAATTAAATGTAAATATTTCTATTCGTCTCCCTGATTACTGCAGCGTGTACCAAGCTGAAGTCGTAGCGATTAAGGAGGTCATGACGTGGTTGAAGCATAATGTGTTATCCTCAGACGATATCACAATCTATGTGGACAGTCAAGCGGCGATCCGGTCGTTAGAATCGGTGTCTTTGGCGTCACGGGTGGCGTTGAGTTGTCACTCATCTCTAAATGAGATGTGTGAGCATTTCAACATCCAGGTAGTCTGGGTCCCAGGTCACTCGGGCGTCATGGGGAACTGCAGGGCAGATGAACTTGCTAGGCATGGTACGACTCTCCAGCTGCAACCGGAAAGGGCAAGTCTGGAGAGGCCTATCACAGCGCTGAGACAAGCACTTGGGAAGCAGGCGCTATCCTCAGCGGGGGAAAGGTGGTCTAACGCCCTCACCTATAGAGTTGCAAGACAAGTTTGGCCAAAGCTGGACTTGGGGCGCACTAGGGCATTAATATCCTTACGAAGACGTGAATTAAGAACGGTCGTAGGAATTCTCACGGGACACTGCCTTTTTGGAGAACATGCAAGAAGGTTGGGTCTGGAGGCTAATGACTTCCGCAGAAGCTGCTTGGACGAAGAGGAGGAAGAGACGTTGGTCCACTTCCTTTGCTCGTGTCCAGCATTGGCTCTCAGAAGGCACAAACACTTAGGTAAGTTCAGGATGGACTGCCTCTCGGATTTCGAAAACATTAAAGTGCGGGACGTCTTACGCTACAAAAGTAGCTCGAAATGGTTCCAATAGGGGTAAAAGGGGATACATCCCGTGGTATCACAATGAACCGTCACCGGTCTAAGTGTGCGTAAGCAGCCACTCCAACCTAACCTAACCTAACCTAACAGTAGGGTCGCTATCAAAGGATCCGTAATTAACTTTATACACCGATTGAAAGAAACTAGCAAAACCCTCGCAGATTTCAGGAACCGTGCTCAGTTTACCTCCATTAAAAATCATTACCGATGGAAAGCCAGTTGTATTACATTTTTCGTTAACAAACTTCCAAAATGTTTTAGGGTTTTGTTTGATATTAGTTTCAATCACACTTATATACTGACAATATTTAGAATGAAATACAGATTTAAATTGTTCACGTAGATCAACAAATTTGGATTTATTAAGTTGACAATTATTGGATCTGAATCTATAGTAAGCTCTATTTTTACGGTTACGTAAGTTGATCAAATCAGAATCAAACCATGGTGGGTAATTATAGTTACGTTTTTTCTTCAAAGGTACGAATTTATCAAAAGCAACAAATAGTAAGTCATTAAAATTTTTTACATTTTCATTAACATCATTGGCTCGAAAAAAATCATCCCAACAAATGCAATGGAGATATTCAGAGAGACCAGGTGCGGTATCATGAAATCCGATACTGGTGGAATTTTGACGGAAATCGCCCGGTTTTACAAAAAACGGTATCATGAACGTAGATATTAGTTGGCGGATAGCGATTTATCATATAAGAAAACTCAAAATTTTCAAACCAAAAATTACTCGATGACAAAAATTAATTTGAAAATGTTTATCTATTAAAAAACCAACCA
Source organism: Tipula vernalis (assembly GCA_958295665.1). Taxonomy (NCBI): domain Eukaryota; kingdom Metazoa; phylum Arthropoda; class Insecta; order Diptera; family Tipulidae; genus Tipula; species Tipula vernalis. The sequence goes on from OY282561.1 coordinate 401,236, forward strand.
TTAACTTTTTATAATATTCATTAGAATAATTTAATACTTCTAAAATGTTGACGAACGCCATTTAGAAAAAACCTAATGGCCTAGACATTACGTAATCTAAGTTTTTTAGCCAATCAGGCATGCGGAACACCCGAATAATAATGATTAGGGGCTCTAGCCTCCCAATTAAAAAATTAAAAATTAAAATTAATTACCCCAAGTCAACCGTAAAGAAACACCAGTTTGTTATTTTTATTTATTATTTTGGCAACCCCACCCAAGTATTTTTACTTTCGACTATTTCTTTACAATTCATAGTATAACACTAAACTTAGTTTCGAATTTTACTATGTTTAACCTTCGACTTATGCTAAGAAACCGTATGAAGTTTGTCGCGAAAAGTCGAAACTGAACGAAGCTTAATAAAAAAATGAATTGCTTGTGTGTGCGTGTATAAATGTAAAAATAAAAATGGCGGCAAACATTTTGAGTACATGTATGTGTAAACAAACGTCAACGAAATTTGGCGGGTAATTTGAATGTTTTATTAATGAAACATAACTTTAATTTTTATGTTCGGAATTCATCAATTTTATTTAAAAATAAAAATACATATATATGTAACATAAAAATTGTGGCACAATTTGTAATCACGGTCAATTTTAAGATTATTATTTTGTACTTATATCACAGTTTGTTTATTAATTAAATTCATGATTTAAATGGTATTCGTTGGTTAAGTGACTGTATTATCTTTATACATTGGTATTAAGTACTAAGATTAAATTTTAACTTATAATTATTGAAAATAAATATTATTTAATTAAATATTGTAAAATCGATTTCAATCTCGCCAATCACAGAAAATTCTTTAATCTGGATTGCCAGGTTCAAATTTCATAAACATTATTACCAATTTTAAATATAAGTTTTAGAATTAATGAAAATTAATTTACATATAAATAAATATTTAAAACCTCAGAAATGTTGATAAATATCTTGATAAATATCGATAGTTAAGTCGAAATAATTTCATAGAAAATCGTATCAAATTTAAATTTAAGCTAACAATTAGTAAAACTAGTAATTTCAAAATTTACTTAAACTAAAATATTATGTACCCATATAAAATATATACTAATCTAGCAAATCACAAAAAAATTCAATAAATTATGCACATTTGATCTCGTAATCACAAATAATTTCAGTAAATTTGATACTCAAACAAATTTCATAGAAATTAGTATCAATGAAATCTAAGAACTAATAATTCAATAAGCTTATTAAACTAAACACAAGATTTCGTATCTCGCAACTAACAGTAATTTAATTATTGATATCAAATTTTAAAATGTAGTTGTTAAAAATAATTCAAAAATTTCATTGTGTAAAATATTATAAAAAATCTTAAATTTTTTTTCTTATTGATCAAAAATTTATAAACATATTAATTTGTAGGGAAGCTGGTAGATTCGTTAGATTTTTTTTTAAGCTTTCCTCTTCTGTCTTTTATATAATAAAAATAATTTGTTGCTATAGTATTAAATTCTGACTGCGATGAATTTTCAAACTTTTCCAGAGTACAATCTAAAATTTTTAAAACGAAAAAAAAACAAAAAAATTAATTGTCTGATTTTATATTATATGAATAATTTTATATTTATTTATAATTTACCTTTCAAAATTTTAATCACATTGAACTTTTTGGCAGCAAAATTTCCTTGTCGGCCGTTGTATGAGAATTTCGTAGCCAATTCTGTGGTAAAAATATTTTTTAAGTTCGTTCTTATAAATTTTTTTAACTCATGCCCCTCTTCTTTCATAAATATGGATTTCTGGGAATAAAAAACACGTTGTAATTTTAAAATATTTAGTTCGTTTACTATTAAGTACCAGTTGTTTTTTTGATTCATCATCTTCTTTAAGGGTGGTGTCAAAATTAATGAAACTTGTATCATCATTAAACGGTAGGGTGAATTTGGCGTTCTGGCAATCAACTAAATATCGGATATTTAATCGGTTGTCCCTTAATTTAATGAATTCTTGCATTAATGCTTGTTGTCCTTTTTCCAAATTTTGGATTGATTTCAACAAATATTGGAAATGATTATTTTCAATTGGCACATCCGATTCGGTTTGCACTGCAATAGACTTCGACTTCAATGGTTCTTCTTTCTGAATATGTTTTGTTATCTCAAGTTCGTCTAATACTATAATGAAAAATAAAATATTGTGCTTATATAGAGTAAAATCTACACTATACTTAAATTTAAAACATACTATCTATGTCAGTGAAATTTTTATTTTCAGCTTCACTCTCACTGGGTTTATTATACTCTGGGCGTCGTCGTTGTTTAGCAGCGTTCTGTGTCGATGTATACGGTACACGATCTCCTAAAGAAAAATTGAATAATTTTTTTTAATTAATATATATATAATACTTTGATATCTAACTAGCTAATCCTACCAAAACGAAGTTCGCAGAAATCTGCATATTCAAATTGGGAATCATATTGAGCTGTATAAAAGGAAAACAATATTTATGAACCGCGGGTATTTATTTTACATAAATAAAAAATTATAGAATTTGTAGCCGTATGTTTTTGGTACGTACTTTCAATAAATTCTTCGGAATTTACTGTATACTTAGTTGTTTGCTCCATTTTCGAGAATTCTATATTAGGTTATCTGGAACGACGGTAGTATGTATTAAAGGAAAATAAACTGCATAGTTTTCCGTGTGAATTTTAATAATTTTAGATATTATTTCTGAACTGGTGAATACTGTTGATTCCGAGGAAATGGATTCGAAATTTGTAGAATAAATATTCAGTAAAGACGATTTTATAGGGGTATCAAAAAGGTCGGATAAATAAAGAATTTTGCAGCCTTCGAAATGAATTACGCCGTCTTGTTCAATAATAGAAATTATTTTGAAAATTTCAGTTTTAACAAGACAATAGTCGTTAGGAAAGTCGATAGATAATTTATAATTTTGAAATATAACACTTTTGTAATGTTTATTTCCAAGATGATATTTAAAAATGGGAAATTTTTTTTGTATATATCGGGGATCTAATAGATAAGTTTCAGAAAGTCGATTGTAAAATTGTTCTAGTGGTAGATATCCAGTTTTAATTTGCAATTTTACTGATGATAAAAAGTTTTCAAACTTAAAAGCACTAAAATCATTTAGTGTTGAGTTAAATTGAAGACAGTCATTTGGTAAATGCATTAGATTGTGGACGTTGAAAGTAGCACTGGATTCGCCATATAGTTCTTCTTGTTTCTTACAAAAACTTTCTAGTAGTGTGACTGCTGATGAATTTTGGCTTTGACAGAATCTTTCGTTCAGAAGTATAGATATTCCACAAGACAAAGCTAGAAAATGGGCATAACACTCTGCATTTAGTTTTCCTTTCAAAACAACTGGTCCCGTATATAAAAGGAAATGCCGTAATTCTGTTGCTTTCCAACGTTCATATTCTTCTAAACTTCTAGGCTGTCTATTGAACTCACTAGGTAGTTTTATTTGTTGCAAATTATCCGATATGATTTTGATTCTGCCCTGAGATAAGGAAAATTCACATTTACGTTTTCTTACCCAGTGAGTTATTAATTGCTTAGTTACGCCTAAAAGAACGCAGTGCATATAATCGACTGGCACTTGAGAAACACAACCAAAATTAATCTTTTCAAGTGGAATCTGTTCAATTTCTTTGTGATGTTCTAAATCATCTCTGTTTTTAAAAGTGGTATCTGTTCTGGGCACAGATTCCACTATTTGCGAGTAAGGAAAAACTACATGCCCTTTATTAATTTTTGCACCTTTTATTGTACATTTTGTGCATGAGAAGTATCCTGAGTGAGATTTTACACACAAGACCTTACACCTGGCATCAGAATCACATATAAGCGCTCTCAATTTAATTTTTACATTTATACTGCCATGGTTAAACCCAAGTGCCTCTAGTATTTCAATTTCCTCAATAAAATCTTTAACAAACTTTCTGAAATCTATATGTTTACTTCTACCATGGCAAGAAGACACAACGTAAACATCTGAAAAGCCAACAACATTTGCCATTAAGGGCCAAATCTGACTGTTAGAACTTTTTGAAATAGGCAATCCGTCAATGCCTAAATCGATTACTATACTATCAAAATTAAAACAATTATATTTTCTAAGAAAATAATCAATTGCCCTTGATAAACCTAAATAAAAGTATGATGTGCCTAAACCGAAATCTACTACTTCAGCAGTACGTGGAGTATTTTTCAACAACCTAACATTAGTTGGAAGCCACGGAAAATATTCATGTAAAACCAACAAAATTTTGTTCATCGTTGCCCCACATATGGTAGTATCAATTGCAATTCGTTGTAAATCATCCTTCAATTTATAAATATCATTATCACAGTGAAACGAACAATCAGAAATTGTTAGCGACGGGGAACGAAAACGATGTTCAGTTTCTATAGGAGTATTATTCTCATGGGAAAACAGTAAATTCGTTTCGTTAACTTCTATTTGGCAAATGTCGTTGATTGTAGAATAAGATTGAACTGGTTCAGTTGTAGATTTAGACTGAAAATTTGAGCTCGATTTGGAATATTGAGGTAATTTCCGTTCTAACTCTAATTTTATTTTTCGTTGTCTGCTCCTTTTGGACATTTTCAAATTGGTTGAATATGTATATAAAAATATATTTAATAATAAATTAAGTAATTAAATGTAAATGATTTAAAAAAAAATTGCTTTGAACTAAATAAATTTCAATTATTCACAACTGCCAACAAAGATTTGTTTTTGTTAACAATAAAACAAAAATGGCGTCGAGCGTCCACAAAAAATCAATTATGTATGTATATATAGAAAATAAAACGCCAATGGGCACGGGCGTCCAAAAATTAAATATGTAATATAATCATTATAACATAAAACACAATTATAAAACATCGTCCAATTATTAATTTAAAACGTATTGACGAAAAATAACTTAACAAAAACAAATATGGCGCATCTAAAAAATTTATATCAACAAAAAGTTACATATAAAAACGGAAACCACAAAAAAAGCGTCGATCGTCAAGCAATTAATTACTTTTTTAAATTTATTCACGAAATCACAGAAATTAAAAATATTGTCCAATTATTAATTAAATTAAAAATATTTTTGAAAAATTATAGTTTTAATCGGATTTTTTTTAATAAAATACAATGAACACAACTCACAACCATCCAAGATAAAACACAATAACACATTGGCTATATACCATGCTATACGTATATGAAAATGTTTGATTTTATTCACACCACTACTGTTGTAGTACGAATCTTCGACTATTTCCTAGCAAAACTAAGGAAAAAACTGTAGCTCAATTTTGAGTTTAGTTTTGTTATACTTGGGCATAGTAAAATATGCAGCAACTTAGAAAAATATACACTGAACGAAAATTTGCTCAATATTTTTACCGACCGGATTTCATGATACGATATTTTTTCCGGTCGGTTTTGATAGCGGTGACATTTCATAAACGACCGGATTTCCGACCGGATTTCATGATCCCACCCCAGGTGTGTCGCATTCCTTAAAATCATAAAACGAATCATCAAAAGAAAAAACCCGACATTTATCATCTCGATTTCCAACATGAAATATAATCTCGAGGGAATTATGATGAATATCATTTTCCTTGAAAGATGTCAAGGACTCATGAACTGACAAATATTCCGTATTATTAACAAAAATTAAATCTAAAAACGAATTGTTATCATTACAAAATAAATTAACTTGTTTGAGATTGAAACTGAACAGTGCATCCACCACCACTGCATCATTTGCAGATAGAATATCCGAAGGGAATAACCCCAAAGACTCAGTTTCACTATCAACCAACCAATGAATATTACTTAAATTAAAATCACCTAATACAACTAAAGTATCATTATAATTAATTATATTAACCAATTCACATATACAATCTACATGACTCAAACATGACAAAACTATAAAATAAAATAAATTATTACAAATTAAAACTTTGACACATAAAAATTCAATAGAGCCACATCCAGGTACTACAACCAGCTCACTTTACCTAGAAGAATGGACTGCAAACAGCACACCACCTCCACTTTTTTTAGTGCTGTTAAAAATAGATCTATCACATATATAAACGACAAAGTCATCAGAAAAGAACTCATTATTAAAGATCCCCTCATGAAATCCAGGGCCCAAATCATGAAATCCGGTACCGGTAAAATTTTTACGGAAATAGTCCGGTTTTACAAAAACCAGTATCATGAAAACCGCTATCGCGGAAAATTACCGTCAAATCTTTTCCGGTTATAAATAGTTGACGGACGATGTTTTTATTTATTAAATCGGGTGTCAAGATGGCGGACCAAAATTTAACAACGTAAGTAAATATTTTTGTATTTATGTTTTTGGTTAATTTTTATAATATATTTAATTTATTATAGTATAAAAATTCTTACGAACCCAACACAAAAAAAAATTTTGATCAATTTTATGAACGATCATCCCGATTTGGCCAAAGGATTATTAAATACTAACCAAGGGCGGCAAAAAAAAAATTCGTTATGGACGCGACTAAAAATAATGTGCAATGCGAATGGTCCACCTAATAAATCGGAGTTAGAATGGAAAAAGGTATTTAACGTTATATTAATTGTTGTTTCAAAATTTTTTAAACAATTACTAATCGTCATTTTATATCATTCACGAACACTTAGGTATGGCAAGATCATAAATGGACAGTGAAGAGAAAACTGCAACATAATAAAAAGGAAATAAATAGAACCGGTGGTGGACCTTGTCGTCTGAGTGATATCTCAGTCGATGATGATATCATATCACGAGCAACTGGCTTAGAAGCTAGCGTCAGTGGGTTAGGTCAACGGAGGTTTGGGGCCAGCGTAAGGCCAACTGTAATTTCGTCTGATGAAACAGTAATTTCGTCTGATGAAAATACAAGTAATAATATAGAAAGTAGTTTAGATGCGCAGGAAGAAGACGCTGTATTGAGTGTGGCAGAAGATTTTTGCGATAATTCCACATCAGCTAGTGAGCCTAATAAGGTGGAATTGTTAAAAAAATCAATAAAAGTTAATGAAAATTTACTAAATGCTTTTACCAAAATTGAGAGTCACTTTAAAACAATGGTGGACCAAAACAACCAAATAATTACTTTAAAAACGGAAAAACTAGCCATCCTGAAGGAAAGCAATAATTTAAAGCGACAAATGATTTTTGAGCAAAGATCAAGGGATGATATCAATTATTATTAACTTTTGATATCAGTTTTTCTAGATTTAGTTTTTTTTTTTAATAATTTATGTGATAACATGTGATTAAATTGAATTGAATTTATTGTTAAGTTAAGTTACGTTAGTTATAAGCTTTAAAAATTACCCACCTTTAGATATAGTTATTGTTATACGAAATACAATGTGATAAAATTTAATGAATTACCTGAATATTACTATGTAGACTCATTGCTTATATATAAAATAAAAAAACATGAATTTATTTAATTGATTTTTTTCTAATTTATTAATGAATCTCTTATTCTATCTCTAATTCTTACTGCTAAAGCTCGCTGTCTATTTGATGGCACAGTTTGCTTTGATGTAGGTGTATTTTCGTCCTCCAAAGTTACATTACTCTCAATCTCAGCAGATGTTATGTTAAACTTATTACAAATGTTGTGTAAAGCGGCTGTAACATTGCACATCTGAACGACTTTGTGAGGTTTGTACCGACATTGCCTTTCCGACAATAAAATTCGCCATCGACCTTTCCAAATCCCAATGCACCTTTCTATAATACACCGTGCTTTGCTATGAATACTGTTAAAATGTGCTTCTGGTGAGTTTTCTGTTGCAGCCCTATAAGGTGTTATGAGCCAGGGTTCTAACGGATAACCTGAGTCACCTGATCAATTATTCGCAAATTTGTTTGTAGAACGAATTTTTTTAAACAAATTGAAAAAGATATTTAATTACCTAACAGAAAAGAATTTGGATTATCCTGGGTGTATTGCTCCATATACAGCCTTTCCTCGCTATTTGCCCAAACAAACGAGTCATGATTGCAACCTCCATAATTTCCATTGATCGCCATAATCGTCATATTTTCATCACAAATCTGTAAAAACGAAAATTATATATTAAAACCGAACACTCTTATTTAAATATAATTAAGTGAACTTACAACCATGACATTTAAACTATGGCGCTGTTTTCGGTTTAAGAAAGAATGCTCATTCTCAGTTGGTTTTAGATGATAAACATGTGTCCCATCTACACAACCAACAATACCAGGAAAATTAAATTGCTGATAAAAATTGGTTTTCGTTCTTTGCGATGGTTCAAATTTTATAAACTCGCTACATAAAGACCGTTCCATAATATCAAGCGTTTCGTTAAATATGGTAGACACTGTACTTTGCGCCATTCCAATGAGGAACTCACATCCTACTCCTGATTGGTAACTACCACTACTTAAAATCTGTAACGTTGCACACAACTTTAAAATTGGCGTTATCGAAGCAACAGTTTTGCCCCATTTTAAGTGTAGTTTCTGTTCTACAAACTTAAAAGCTTCCTTCGTTAATCGAAACCTTTGTTTAAATCTATAGTATTAAATTAAAGAAATTATAGTTATAAGTACACATAAGTTTAAATAATTAAATAATGCATTACTTACATAACATCTTCAAGTTGCAAAGGATTACTATTATCTCTTAGTTGACGTCTAATGAGGCGAGTGTCACGAATTTCATGAAATTCTTCTTCATCGGAATAGTCTGCTAATAAAAAATGCTCGATAAAATTCCTAAAACAAACAAAAATATAAGAATTACCATACATTTTGTTCAAAAAAGAAAAGTAAAACTTTGACTTACATTTTTATAGCTCTATACGACTAGACTATAAACACTTTATGAGTAAATTACTTAAATAATATTTTAATCAAAATTTAATTAACGCAACCTTAATTACTTATTAAAACACTTTCCAAAATTTAACCTTATGCCAAACATAAAACCATAAACTAGTAAACAAATTGAAATTGTTTTTGACAGACAAGATATTTTGACAGTTTTAGAGAAAATGTACACTGAACTGAAAATTGCTTAATATTTTATACTAATAGCTCAATAATTTTACCGACCGGATTACATGATACGGTATCGTTACCGGTCGTTCTATCTGACGGTGAAATTTTATAAACGACCGGTATTTCCGACCGGATTTCATGATCCGGGCCCAGATCACCAGTGCCAATAATAATTGGTCGCTCAGAATGAGGTTTGATATGATGTGTTATCATTTCTAATGTACCATGGTGTGTTTACAATGCCACGCAGCACTTTGTTTTGAAAACATTGAATCATTTGTACATTTGTCTTCTTGGTACAACCCCAAAGTTGAATACCGTAGGTTCATACTGGTTTAAGTATTTGCTGATATAATAGCAATTTGTTATGTATTGTAAGCTTAAAGTTTCTACCTTTTAGCCAATACATTTTCCTATATTTGATGTTCAATTCTTCTTTTTTCTTTTTAACACTTTCCATCTAAGCTTGCAATCGAGAGTCATGCCGAGGTATTTGGCTGTATTTGCATTTGGAACCGGCCTTGAATTAAGTTCCAATGGAATCCAGTTAACTTTCTGGTTTGTGAAGTTTACGTGAACCGATTTCGCTTCGTTTAGGCTAACGCGCCATTTCTTTATCCAACTACTCACTGTTTCGGTTGCTTTTGAAGTTTGGTCGTTGCTTTTGATATACACTTTCCAGTCGCCAGAATAGCTGTATCGTCTGCAAATGTTGCTATGGTGGCACCTTCTGTATTTGGCATATCTCTGATGTACAGGATGTACAATATAGGACCCAGTACGCTACCCTGTGGTATGCCTGCTGATATTCTCTAAGATTTAAGAATTTGATAGAACTGCTTAGGTAGATCTCGATGCAATTTAAATTCAAGTCCTTGGTGCCAAACTTTGTCGAAAGCTTGTGCTAAATCCAAGAAGGCGCTGGGGCATATCTTCTTATTCTCAAGTGCGTCTTCGATTATGTCCGTTATTCTGTGAACTTGTTCTACCGTAGAGTGATTCTCTCTAAATCCAAATTGGTGTGGTGAAATCAAATTTCTCTCTTCTATTATTGGCTTGAGTCTCTTGAGCAGTAATTTTTCAAATAATTTTGAAATTACAGGTCGGTCTGTACGACTTTTTATCGTTCGCTGGTTTGCCTAATTTTGGTATCATAATTAATTCAGCAACCTTCCATTGTCGTGGGACATATTTTAGTCTGAAGACAGCATTGATAATTTGAACCAATTTTCGTAGTCCCTTCTCGGGAATGGCTTTTACTACTTGTCCAGTAATTAAATCATATCCTGGAGCTTTTTTTGCGTTCAAATTACACTTGATCTCATCTTTTAATTCCTGTAATGTTACATCGAATATTATATTCATCAATTTTGCTAACTGTTACTATGTTTTTATCTGATGTTTGCCTAGGTAACGGTTGAAAGGTGTCTTCCAAGTGAGCCGCAAATAAAATAGCTTGTTGCTTGTCGCTTTTGGCCCAGGTTCCTTCCCCATTTTTAATAGGCGGCACATGAATTTTGGTTCTTTTTAATCCCTTTGTTACTTTCCAAAGAGAGTAATCAGTATCTTTATGTTCGGTGAGACCATTTAAGTACTTGTTAATAGTTTCGTTCTTAATTTCTATAAGTTGTTTTAGTTTATTGCATAGAAAATTGAGGATTTTTTTGTTTTCCGGGGCGCGTGTCCTTTGCCAGGTCTTTCTTGCCTTCCGTTTCTCTCTAACTAACTCCCTGACCTCAATAGGATAATTTTGATTCCTACGGGATTCAGTGTGACTAGTAGGAGAACTTTCCCATGCTGCTTGTTGAATAGTACTGTTAAATACCTCTAGTTCGTCTTCCAAATGTACCGGTGTTTTAATCGGCACTCGTATATTTATTTGCATTTCAATTAGTTCTTGGAATAGGTCCCAGTTAGTTCTATTATTTGTTAATTTAGGCAGGTTATCCTTATTAATTATCATTGTGCTGAGAGTCATGATAACAGGTGTATGATCGGAATATATCCGTTCGCTGTTTTCGATGCACATGTAATCCTCAAAGATCCCTTTCGTTACATAGAAATCAATGAGATCTGGTATTTTATTTATATCAGCAGGCCAGTATGTTGGTTTACCTCAATAGTGGAACTCGCAGTTATTTATTCGTCCGGCTTCGAATAGCTCTTTTACTTTATGGGTTGTAAGTCTTGATCCCCAATAGGTGTTTTTTGCATTAAAGTCACCACCAATAATAAAATTGGATCCTAGCAAAGATTATTAACAAGAAGATCAGCAAACAAAAATATAAAATACTTATATCGTCATTTTCAAGATTAAATACAAAATACATACAAAAACATCTATCGAAAAATAACTTAAATTTAAATATAATTCAGTAGCAAAAAACACTGGCGGTAAATAGCGCAATCAATCGATCTGTTTGATACGGCGACGGGTAACACCCTAACACCATCATACATTTTATTGTTTTGGTGTTACACACTATCATACATTTTATTATTTTGCCAAAACCAATTAAAATGTCTATACATAACGTATAAAAAACATTTGTAGTGTTTTTTTATTCGCTCCGGATAGCTGCTATCGAGAGCCGTCATATGAAAAGTGGCTCCGGATAGCGCTCCGTATAAATAGGTAGAGCCAAATATTTTTTTTATCAAGTTTTCACTAAACAATTGAATTAAAAATGATAGTTTGATATTAAATAAGTTTAGTTTACCAATAAATAGCGTGTCAAATTTAAATTTAGGCGTATAAAAATGACGGCTCTCGATAGCAGCTATCCGGAGCGGATAAAAAAACGCGCTAATTTTTGATGGTTTTGATTTTGCTGTTACACACTGTCATATATTTTTTTGTTTTGCTGTTACTTTATTATCGTTTCTTTCTCGCAATTACATTTTAAATGAACAGAAGACAGAAATAACCATATATTTATTATATATGTATATATCTACAATAATCATATACATATGTGTATGTATTTATATTACACAAAATATAGTTTTTTGTGATAATAAAATGCAATTCGGGTAAATGCTATATTTGCGGAAGAAGAAAGCGGATTGGAAGGGGTGTAGATTATTTGCATTTCCTGACAAAATATCGCAAGGTTCAAATTATGGGTCTATATATTTAAAATAAATATTAAGAGATTCCCAAATAAGAAAATTTATCTTTGTGATTTGCAATTTGAGAAAAAAAATTTTACTAAAGAGAAAATTATCAAAATCGGCTTTTCCTTCTCTTTTGCTAGAAAATAAAAATTTAGAAACTGCTACCAATATTACCAACATTTTAAAAGTCTACTCGGGGCCAAATACAAATCCAACAGCGACCATTTCAAACTAAAAATTAAATGTGTTTCCTAAAACGATTACCTCTTCTTATTTCCCTACTTCAAACTCATCTACGGTTGACTTTAGTAAATGCTCAAGCAATGTAACAACTTATCCTGCAGCAAAATATTTCCACCAATGAATTTTGTGGAAATTCAAATAGAATAATATTCGATGGTCCGAAAGATACAGATTGTAAAAACTGTCTTAACAACGGTAAAATTACTCATTGCTATAGAAGACTAAACACAAAATTAAAAGAAAAATGCAAGACTTTAGAACCAAAAACCATTAAGTTGAAAAATAAAGTTCGCCTTTTAAATTTAAAAAATATAATGAGAAATAAAATCGTTAGTAAATACATATATGTAGGAAATTAAAATGAAAACTATATCAGAACACATAAACTACTTAGATAACGTTAACGGTCACACAAAAGAGTTCTGTAAAATGCTTCTAGAAAAGCGAAGTAAAAATAAAAAATATTCTACAAATCAAAGAATCTTAGCCCAAACAATAGAATTTCGATCGCATACTACATATCAATTTTTGAGGTACACCTTTAAGTTGCAATTACCTTCTGTCCGATCTATTAGTAACTGGAATATTCTTAATAACTTAAAACCTGGCTTCAATTTAAATTTATTAGATCCAATTAAATTGAAGGTAACTGAACACATGCTCGACATCGAAAAGAATCATATTTTATTGTTTAATGAAATTAAAATAAGAACAGACTTGAAATATAACGGTGTTCTGGATGAAATAGTGGGATTTTAAGACTTTGGTGATGGAAACAGAGAACTACTTGCGGCAACTCTTTTATGTCTCGAGGCCTATTCAATTCCGATAAGTTTGTAATTAGCTATGTGGCAACAAAGGGGAGCATAAGTGGTGATAAATTAAAATCTTTTATCCTAAGAAATATAGCTAAAGTACAAGAACTCGGAATTACGATTTGGTGAGTTGTGTGTGACCAAGGCTCGAACAACCGCAACGCGTTCAAGGAATTGGGAGTAACTTTAGATTATCCTTTCTTTTTGGTTGAAACAAAAAAAATTTCGTACTGTATGATACTCCCCATTTATTCAAATCTATTAGGAATACTTTCCTAAACAACGACATTATAACACCTAATGGTTTAGCTACTTGGGATATCATAAAAGAGTTGTACCGATTGGATTATCGATCAATCACAAGAGTTTGTCCCAAACTGACCACAAAGCATGTGTATCCTAATACGTTTCAACAAATGAGGGTTAACTTGGCAACTCAGGTATTAAGTCAGAGTTGTGCCAACGTTATAAAAACATTTCACCATTTAAACAAATTTAACACTAAAAAGGTCGCAGAGAGCGCTTCTGCCACGGGTATTTTTATTCAAAAGTTAAATAATCTGTTTGATGCGTTAAATAGTAAAAATAGTTTTTGTCCCAACAAAGCCAATTCTGCTCTCACAATAGAACAAGGTAACGAGCCATATAAAATTTTACTACAAATGACACAATATTTAAAGGACATAAAGATTTTGAGTAAAAACCATATTTATTGCGTAAAAGGCTTAATTCAAACTATTGGAGGTATTCTACAACTTTTGAAAATTTGGATATTTCTTATGTTTTAACATTTAAATTACAAACTGATGCATTAGAAAATCTTTTTCCGCAGATTCGCTTTCGGAGTGGTAATAATTTTAACCCATCAGTTAACGACTTTAATTTTATTATTGCTAAAAATATGTCGAGTAAAATAATTTTTCATTCTGCGTCTCTAAACTATAAAACCGACAACAGTTCATTTATTATAGAACCAGAAGCAATTCAAATGGGAGAAAATAAGGCACGAGAAGTGCAGTCAGAAAGCAATATTGAAGATTCGAGCGAAACAGAACAATTTCCAGAACAAGATGTTGAAGAAATTGCATATGTTGGAAATTTCGTAGACGAGAATTTTGAAATTGAACCATCTTCTCTGCGCTATTTTCTCGGTTATGATATTCATAATTTCATGAAACGATCATCATGCGAAACTTGTATTGTGCTTATGACCAAAAAAGAAGAAAATTTAGTTTTGCCGTCAGAATATTTGATAGAAAATATTTGATAAAATATAAAAAAACCTTCAGATGAATTTTTTGAATTAACGCGGGTACATGTGGAAGTTTTTGCAGGTAATATGCAAAAGAAAAGAATTTTGGAAACGATCTACAATAAATGTATTAAGGTAACTGGAGGAATTCGCTGCTTGGTTTTCAGAAGATTGTAAAAAAACACATACAAAACGCCATTAGGTTTTTAATTGTAATTTTGTTCACACCAGAAACCGAAGGCTCCGAATCTTAGTAGAATAAAAAAAACAACTAGGTATTTGGAAAAAAAAATACGGGCTCCAATAAGCTAACGTAATGTTTGATTTCAAGTTTCTGAACAATTTATTATTATAATGAAGTAAAATATGTAAATATTTTTTTATTTATTGTGAGATTGAACTGATTTTTATATTTGTTTTTATCTTGATTTGGAAAGCTCTTGTAAATAAAATGAAAAATATGTACATATGTATAATAATAAATAAAAGAAAACCAAAAAAAAAAGTAAAAAAAAAATTATAAAAATATAAAAATTCAAAAAAATAAAATAAAAAATTAAAAATTAAAGCTGAGTTACCAGTGTGCCAGGTAATATCATGAGAAAGCACATCTCAACCTTCTACCAGGTACGATCACAATACAAAATATTCGTGCTTCGCCAAACAAGTGCTTTTAGTAATCTCAAACAAATTTCTAAATGAACACTGAAGAACACTGAAATTCGAACACTGAATTTCGCAAGATATAAAACGATTTCAATTTCAACAGCGTAGGCCGAAATCCATCCAGATGTAAAAATCTTTTATCCACTTTTGATATATAATAGCCCCATAACTATGCTGATTTCAAATAAAGAAAATGTAAAATAACCCATTGTTATTGTATAACCCACGCTGCTAGGGGCAACGTGAGTTATATTTGGTATAACAAAATGTTGAGTAATCATTGGAAAATTATTCGTAGACAAATTGAATGAAAAACTATATTCCAAAAATTAATTAAATTAAAGTACACCATGACAATTTAAAGAACGGTCACTATGATAAAATGTATTTCAAAATTCAATGCCCCAGTGTGAAAACACAAAATGGAACTATTTGTTATTAATTTACGAAATTTATTTCAAAAAAAGTGGATAAAACGTTGTATGCCACTCGTGAGCAAAGATAGATTATCCACTCGGGATATTGTCCCACGAGGCTATCGCCTCGTGGGACAAACTTATCCCTCATGGATAATATCTCGTTTTGCTCACTAGTACCATAAATAACTATTACTGGACGATGATTGTCTGCGTGTGGGAAAAAGATCACGCACGCCAACAAAATCTATCACAAAAAAGCAAGACCATCGCCCATCGCCTTTATGAATGCGATGGAAATCTCGAAAAAAGCAAACGAAGGAAACGAGAATGGCATGAACAACCGGCACTCAATAAAAATCCAAAATTCTAGTCTGAGATAATATAGATATAGATATACTATATAAGAGAAATAGCTACAGACATTAATTTACCTGGCAGTCCTGTTGCAATTAAAATGGAATCAATTTGATTTCGAGGTTCATATCAATATATTAATACAGTTGTGTCTTCTTTAGTAAAACAAAAACGAGTACAAGAAAATAAAACTGTGGAAAGGCTAACCAAAAGATAAAATAAAAGAGACAAAATATAAAAGGGAAAAAGTAGAAAAGGGATAATTAACCTTAAAAAAAACAGTTAAGAATTGTCTTAAGCGAGAACCATAGTTAGAATAAGAAAAATAAAAAAAATAACGTAAGAGAGCGAGAAAGGGGATTTATGTGTATTCGACCATACTTAAAATAAGAAACTTAAAATTTTTTTGGAGGGGAAATGAAAACTTCAGCTGTCACTTAAAAAACTTAAAAGGAGCGAAATTTTTCGTGTAAACTTAAGAAACTTAAAAAAGGTTGCACAAATTTTTAACGCGGGAAATGAAAAACTAGTTTGTAAATAGAAATTATGACATTTTCATTAATTATTAATAAATAAATTAAAACGAGAGTATTTGAACATTAAATTAGACTATAATAATTGAGTATATATAATGTATATACATTTAAAACATCAAACAAAAACTTAAACATAACCTAAAAATATTTAATTGAGATATTACATTTTTTTAAAACAAAAAACATTGCATAGTGCTTCTGTATCACTAATTAGAAACAGTTAATGTAAATTAATTCATTTTTTATGATATAAATGAATTTAATATGATTTTTCAGCTTATAAAATTTGAAAAAGGTTGCACAACTTTTTACTGTAGAAAGTAAACAACTGGTTTGGTAAAAATTATAACATTTCGATTAATTATTAATAAATAAATCAGAACGGGAATATTTGAGCATTAAATTAGACAATAAATAATTGAGCAATTTTATTGTACATACATTTAAAACACAAACAAAAATTGAAACATAACCTAAAAAAATTAAATTGAGATATACAATTTTTTTAAAACAAAAAATGTTGTATAGTGTTTCTGAATCACTAATTAGAACTAGTAAATGTAAATTAATAATTTTTTACGATATAAATGAATTTAGTATAATTTTTCCTAAAATAACTGAAAAATCAAACAAAAATATTTCGCTTTGAACTTAAAAATTTTTAAGTTATCTATAGCCGAAATGTCAAAGTGAAATAAGAAAAGCTCAAATTCTTATTTTTTTTATTTTTCTTATTCCAAGTATGGTTACACCTTTAGTCAGGCAAGATTCATAAATTATAAAGCGGAATTTAAATTAAAAAGATTGAAATATTTTAGTACAACAATTTTATTATCATATTTTCCGTTTCGAATTCAGTTCGTATTCTACTTGATAAACAAATTTTTTATAATCTAAAATAAAAAGAAAGACGAAAATTCAAAATTAGCTAATTTGCTTTAAAATTACTAAACAGTTAGTTACATCACAGCAACACAATTTTTTAAATAAAGGAAATACTTATAGAAAATTGAAAACCCAATTATTACAGTCATATTTGTTTAACAAATTAAACATTTTTAAGTTATTTAAATGTCTTGGAATTAATCCGTCACACTTTTTTAAACATGGGATTAAAATTTGTGCTGATTAAGGGATGGATGAGAGAAAGGACATTTTATGAAGCTTCGGCCTTCATAACACACACGTACACATGTACACACAATATCTACACTACAATGCAACACACAATCATAACATTTCTCTCTAGTTATCACCGGTATTCGAACCCGGGACCCTCGAATGATAAAGCAAGCGTTCTACTCACTCTACCATCAAGAGCGATACACTGCTTATTTTGATTTGCACCGATCGGCATTCGAAACGTTAAATATGGCGATATGTTAATAAACGTTTTATTTAAGCATAGGCTATAAACCAATAAAATTGTTTTGCTAAAATATTCTAAAGCCTAATAACCGTCGATCTATGGTATGTATTTGAATATATTCAAAATGTATAGATTCCGAGCGAAAACCATGCTGACATTCATCGCTCGGTCAAATTTATCGGGGCGATTATTTATCATTCATTCATATGCCAATTAAACGTCAAGACAAATTTGAGGAAAATTATTCGTTTATTAAACAGCAAAATAGTTCATAAATATCAATTATTTAAAGAAAATTGTTTTGTTGACAAAATAAATTTGTTTATTTATTTATATACATGTTTTGTAATATAAAAAAATGCAACAGTGAAATGTGAATCGTAATATGACACGTCATCAAATGTACTATCCCGAAGCATTAACTCCCTATTTCTTTACTATAACTAGAGCAATCCCTTTAGGAATTTAGTTTGATAATATATAGTATATAAACTTTCGTAAGATATCTGTAAAGTGTACGTGTTAGGTTTCAGCATTATTTTAGTACGTCATATACTCGGGCATTAAGTATTGAAGAAGTTCTTGGATAAACTGTGGAGTGTAATTAATTCGAAATTGATTAGATTTTGCAAACTACGGACTCATCGATATTTTGGTTAATTTTCTGGTTTGTTCACTTGGCTTCACTTTTTATCTACTTTACACTTTAATACAAAATTTGACTATGTTTTTGCAGGTTTGCCTCAGTCGATAGAGCTTTAATTTATCAAATAAATTGTTTTTATTAAATAAATTGAATTCCCCTTTTTCCAGAATTTATTTACTAAAAGAGATATTTTTGGAGGGTTTATTTTCATATGATTATAGTTTTATTATCAAAAAAATAAACATGATTAAAATAATCAGTAATAGACAAAAAAATCCACCGCAGTTTTGTATGTTGCTGTTAAAACGTCAAAAAACTGTCATTTTTCAACTCGGAATCTGTTTTTTGTTGCAACAGGAAAACCACAATAAACGGTGGAAAATCAAAAACGAGGTTTCTTTCAGGATTTCTATGTTCAAATGAAAAAACAAACTTCTATTTCTAACAACAATGTACCATCCAAAATATGCATACATAATTCATATTTTGTAGTGTTTTTTTATTCGCTCCGGATAGCGCTCCGTATAAATAGGTAGAGCCAAATATTTTTTATATCAAGTTTTCACTAAACAATTGAATTAAAAATGATAGTTTGATGTTAAATAAGTTTAGTTTACCAATAAATAGCGCGTCAAATTTAAATTTAGGCGTATAAAAATGACGGCTCTCGATAGCAGCTATCCGGAGCGAATAAAAAAACGCGCTTAAAATGTATGATGGTATTAGGGTGTTTCTGGTCGCCATATCAAACAAATCAATTGATTGCACTATTTACCGCCAGTGTTTTTTTGCTAGTGAATTTTATTTAAATTTAAATTATTTTTCGATAGATGTTGTTGTATGTATTTTGTATTTAATCTTAAAAATGACGATATAAGTACTTTATATTTTTGTTTGCTGATCTTCTTGTTAATAATCTTTGATCCTAGTGATCTAAAGAGTCTATTAGAATCTTATTTGTTACGATTATAGCGTGGAGGGCAGTAGATAGAGGAAATAATGTATTCATTATTATTGTTAGTTTCAACTTTTATGGTTTTAACTTGCATACTTTCTTCTTCTATACTAGGTTCTTCATAGTGTTTGAGATTCTTTTTCACTATTACTATTGATTATCCTCTGGGTTTTCCTCCTGGGTGAACAGCATGATAACATAATCACGTATTTTAATAAATGATGTTTTTGTCAAATGGCTCTCCAAAATAAGGCATATATCTATTTTTCCTAAATTTAGAAAAATTTCGAACTCTGGAACATGATGCGCTAGTCCGTTCGCGTTCCAGGTGACAATTCTTAATGTTCTGCTCATTTTAGTATATGAAGGCTGTTGCTTCGTTCATGGTTTGATGCATTTCTAGACGCTTATATAAAGCTTCTAGACCACGTTCTTGCTTTGCTAGCTGTGATGAGAATAAATCAGAGACACGTCTTTTGCTATTGACGGCTAATACAAAACATACTTTATTACAGTTCAGTTCATACATTCGTATTCTAATGTTGTGCTTACATGTTATTTGTGTTTACATGTTATTGTTATTTATAATACTATATGGGACGTTTACATGTGTTATAATATTGTTATGTTATTATGTGGATTATGTTGTTACATCTTCCGTTTTTTTTAATTTTTTTTTTTTTTTTTTTTTATATAAACTTATTTATACTTATTTTATATTAAATATACTTAAATACTAAGGTTATTGGTAAATTCATAATAAACATAATAATGTAATAACTATTATAAAATTAACTGTTCATTTTTTGAACCTCTACATTAAATTTGAGGTGTAACTTGTTCGTCTTGTTGACGATTCGTTTTACAGATTTAAACGCTCTATTGGTTTGATTACACGACCGTATCTCGACTGTCTGTGATTTGGATCAAGGCTACAATTTTCTTTACTTGCAAATTTACTGATTCGTCTGAATCTCGCCTTCACCCACTTCTTCATTTATTTTTTCTCCATTGATGTTTGATCTTGGCGTGTCGTCGTAATAAAGTGATTTTTCTTGTATTTGTATTTTCGCCTTTGTCTTTTGAATGTGATGATAGTTCCGCCTGTATACTTTATTATCGTCCGTTTTAACTAATATTGACTTTGGCGCGTTTGCGTATTGTATTGCGCGTCCACTTATCCATTCTCTCGATTTTATTTGTAATCTGACTCTGTCAGTTAACTCTATTGGTATTGCTTCTTTCGTGCTTTTATCGGCATACGTTTTTTGTTTATATCTGGCAATCTTTAGTTTTTCCGCTACATTATTTTCTATTTTTTGTATTAGTTGATTCTTTGCTGTTGGTAAAGCTGATCTTGTAATTCGGCTGATTAATCTTTGATTGGGTGAACCTAAATCGCCTGATTTTGGTGTATTTCTTAGATTTAATATTGCCATGTACCATGTACGGATTTGATTTATCCTTTTCGAATTTTTTTAAGAATAATTTCACTGTCTGAACGGCTCTTTCGGCTAATCCGTTTGATCTAGGGAATAGCGGGCTGGACGTTCTGTGTTCGAAATTCCAGTCTTTTGAAAATTGTTTGAATTCTCTTGATGAGAACTGTGGGCCGTTATCTGACTCTAATATTTCTGGGCAACCATGAACTGAAAACCATTTCTGAAGTTTTTTTATTATTTCCTTTGAATCTTGTGATTTGACTTTGCTAAAATCTATATATCCTGAGTAGCTATCTACTATGACAATATATGTCTTTGAATTGTATGAGAATAAATCTGTACCGACTATTTGAAAAGGTAGTTCTGGTATTGTTTTTGTTGTTATTGGTTCTTTAGTTTTGTTCCTCTGTGTTTGTTCGCAGACTGCACATCTTTCTATATAATCAATAACGTCTTTATCCAGGTGTTTCCAGTAAAAACTTTGTCTTATCAGTCTGATTGTTGATTGTTGTCCAAGATGACCGGCATACGCTTGAGTAATGATTTTTTGAATTTGACCTTTGGGAATTACTATCTTTTGCCCTTTGAATATGATTTCGTTGTATATTGATAGTTCCTCTTTGAAATTTGAGAAATGTTTGATCTCGTTTGGGATCACTCTTTCATCTTTCGGCCATCCATCCATTATATATGATTTTAGTGTTGTATAGTATGATTCTTTGTCGTAGTCTTGAATCAATAATTCCGCTGCGTTTGTTGACATTGGTACTAGTAGGTGTATTTCGATTTGATCATCCTCATTTTCGTATGGTGGATTATCTACATCTATACTCAACAAATCTGCTATATCTTATTATATTTATTATGAATATTATTTTTATTTTGAATAACGTTTTTATATTTGCTCCTACAAGCTAGGCCTAGATGTCCCTTTTCCTTGCACAACTCATACACTTTGCCAAAAGCTGGACAACTTTTGGGGCCATGCGTGGTTTTACATCTATTGCAAGAAAATACATTGCTTTGATTCTCTACACTAAGTTTTTTATTTTTAACTATATGTATCGTTTCATTTTTAAACGATTGTACCTGTTGCCTCGTAATTTCCTCTTACATTTATTAATGACCTCGTTAAGAGTTAACTTGTCATCTAACAGCAGTCTCTGTCGCAGATCGTTTTTTTATTATCCCTATTATTATTTTGTCTTTTAAAATATCGTCTGGGGTTATTTTCGATAAATTACATCTATTTAATTGCAATCTACATCTAGTTAAAAATTCGTCGAGTTTTTCACCCGTTTCTTGTTTTAAGTTATTTAGCATGAATCGTTCATACAAATAATTGATTCTCGGCGTGAAATATTCGGTGAACTTTTTTGTTACCTTATTAAAATCGTCGTCATCTTCGATATTTAGTGTATCTTGTTGGCTTCGGTGCCGAAGCAGGTCATCAAAGTTGCTACTTTGATTTTTTCTTCTTTTTTGTCCAATTCTGTTGCTACTGTATAATATTTGAATTGTTTCAGCCAGTTCTTCCATTCTTTTTCTATGTTATCGTTGATAATTAATTGTTTTGGTGGTTTTAGCCCTTCCATTTTTTATCCACGTTGTTTTGATGGTGTGATCTGGTTGTTTGTATCCTCAATATTTTATTTTTATTTTTATTATTCTCTTTCTGATGTTTGTATTTTTGAATTATTAATTTTTGAAATATACACTGTATCAAAAAATTGTCCGTACAGCACTCGGTTAAGAAAACATTAATAAAAAAAACAATTACAAATCAAACAAAAAATTCAGTTTTAATTTTTTTAAAACTCAAATTACATTTAAGAACCTGAAAATAATAATAATCAAGATATAAATTAAGTTACTTTCACGTTTGATAAGATTTACTATTTAAACCGCCTAAAACGATCTCAAATAATTGTCCGTACACACAAAGAAATTGAGGGAATTTGGTAAAAAAGTTAGGTCTAATATTTCGTGTTGTAACCTATTCATGAAATGATACTTTGCAACCTTCTTTTCATTGAGAAAGCCAACTTCCAAGTTATTTCGGGGGGAATTTTTGGCCCATTCCTCCACAATGACCCATTTTAATTGTTCCTTGCCGCTAGTTTGGTGTTCACGGATCTTTCGCTTGAAATAATGGCATAAATTATCAATGGGGTTGAGATCTGGTGGCTGGGGAGGATGAGGAAGTATTTACTTTACATTGTACAATAACCATTCCTTTATCAGATTTGACGAATGCTTCGGGTCATTGTCATGTACGGAGCAAAACTCTTGCCCATATCCCATTTTCTCAGCACTTATTAACATATTATCCTTCAAAATATCCAAATAATTAAACCGGTTCATTATGAAGGTCAAATGTCCTACACCCCTTCAGATAAAAGCTCTTCAAACCATTATATTTCCGCCACCATGTTTTACTCAAGTTCAGAGTTCGGTTTCCGCCACAACATAACTCGCCCATCTGGACCAAAAACGTTAAATTTTTGTTCCTTCTGAGGGAATAACATTTTCCCAGAACTCTTCGGGCTCACTCACATATCCCAATGCTTATTCCAAGCGCTTTTAATATTTTTTTTGTCGGCAAATACATTTCTTGCGTGTCGCACATCGACGATACTGTTGTTTATGCAAAATATTGCGTATTGTCTGAGGTTCTATCGCTCCTTTTTTATGTTGATAAATTTTCACAGCGATCGTTGGAGCACTAAGCTTTCGATTCTGTTTTATTGCCTTCTATATTAGATGTATTTGAGGTGTGGACAGCTTTCGGTTGCGACCACGCCCAACAACCATCTCTAGTGATTTGGTTTTTTGGGAGTTCTGGATGATATATTGAATCGAAGATCGCGGGCGAATAGTTATTTTGGAAATTTCCTGTAAACTTTTACCTTCACTCTCCAATTTAATGATCAATTTTTTAATTTCTACATTATTTTTGGTACGAGAATGAAACATTTTTAATTAACTGGACAATATTTCATTCGCCATAAAAAAGTACAACTAGTAATTAACTTTTACGAATACAAAATTTCGTAATTTACGGTTAGTTGAAAATAGGAGTAAAACAAATAATAAATTGTTAATGTGCTAGTGTTAATTTTCACAAAAGTGCAAGTGTACGGACAATTATTTGAGATCGTTTTAGGATGTTTAAATAGTAAATCATATGAAACGTAAAAGTAAATTAGTTTGCTTCATGATAATTATTATTTTCAGGTTGTTAAATGTAATTTGAGTTTAAAAAAAATTAAAACTGAATTTTTTGTTTGATTTGTAATTGTTTTCTTCATCAATTTTTCTTTAACCGAGGGGTGTACGGACAATTTTTTGATACAGTGTACTTTATTACAGTTCAGTTCATACATTCGTATTCTAATGTTGTGTTTACATGTTATTGTTATAATACTATATGGGACGTTTACATATGTTATAATATTGTTATGTTATTATGTGGATTATGTTGTTACACTAGTCGTATATTTATGGCTTCTATGCTTCGACATATCCTTTCAAGGGGGTTATCATTAGATGATTGCTGTACAATTTGTGAATAATTTTTCCGCTCTGTACCTATAACTGGTGGTTTTGGCTCCGCTTGAGTTTTAGTTTGTTTCTCTCTGGTAACCTTAGGGTTTTGAGGAAACTGATGCATTTTATTTCTTAATCTTTGAAGTTCTTTGGCTACTTCACAGCCTCTATAATTTGCAGGATGATGCCCTTTACAGTTTATACATTTTGCAGGGGTGTTTCTACTTTCTGTACACTCTTTCGCGTTGTGTTTTCCAGCAAATTTTACGCATCTTGGCTCCCGTCTGCAATATTTTTGCGTGTGGTTGAAACCTTGGCATTTTTTGCATTGAGGTATTAGCCTCGTGTTTTTCTTTAACGGTTCTATTTTAACCCTCATATTGAAAATTGCTTTGATGTTGAAGATGTTTTCAACTTTCTCCTTTTTGTTAAACGTAAGCATGAAGCGTGGAAGCCCCCTTTTTTGGACTTGATTGTTCTCACCTCTCTCTCGTTTTAGGATGTTTACTGCATCTTCTATTTGCATATCTTTTGCCTTTAGGTCCGCAATTATGTCCTCCTTCTTACAAGTTGGATGAAGGCCTCTGGCCATAACCTTAATTGTGCGTTCGTTTTTATCTTCGTATGTGAACCATTCTTTACCTTCCGCATTGAGCTTTGTTGCTAGAGCTCTATATGTATCGGAATCTGGTGTATTGATTTTCCACACGTTATTGTTTAGTGACACTACTCTATATTCCTTAGCTGTCACTGATTTCATTATAGATTGTATACTAGCAAATGAGGAGCCTTTTCTTTCGGTACAACCTTTTGTTGCCGATTTTGTTGCTGTTGCTGGTGAGCTGGTTTGGTATTAGTATCACCAGTTACTAATACATTAGTTTGGTAGTATCACCAGTTACTAATACATTCGTTTTTTGGTAGGTTTTTTCTTCCTTTTCAGTACCCAATCTGTTTCTATCATGAGATCCTCTTCATCAGTATGGAACTCATTGTTATAACTGGTGTGAGTACTTGTTTCATTATAACAAATTAGCGGGTTTTCAGAAATCTCCATTGGTTTGGGCTTCTTCAATTCTTCATTTTCTTTTTTTAGTTTTTCAATTTCGCTTCTTAGTTGGGTTAAAAGTACATCTACTTCACTGAGTTTTTGACAGAGTTCAGCGTTTTCGTCTTTCTGCTGATTTGTAGAGTTAGTATGATTGTTTGGTGATCTTAACAACATTGAACATCTTTCGAATGGGTTTAGCAATGATTGGCTCACCCCAGAATTCATTGAGCCAGCCTCGTAAGAGGGTGGATTATCTAACTGGGTAGTTGGTTTACCACCTGGGGTATTATTTCCTTTTTGTGTTGTATTCATTGCTTTAAAACTGGTTATGTATCAACTACCAACCTAACCAATACAAGTTGGTAGTGGGTCATTGAAGAGAACATCATTTGCTATGTTCTCGGTGGTCGGTTATTCCACCGTGTCTCGGTCGCCAGAGCCTCGTTAGTTAATTAGCAGGAAGTACCACGTGCAAGTGAGGTTGACATTTGAGCTAGTATATTAAGACCACCTAAACCGGTAAGGGGCGCCGGTTTGGAAATAAATAATGTATAATCAGTTTTGAATTTGAAAGATGTTGAGTTTTCGGTTTTATGGTGATTTTAATTTCGTTCGGTTCGGTTTTTTTTCGCTTTTCAGCAATGAGGGTATAAACCTGTTATTTAAAGGATGAATTTGTAAGTCTGACCATGATCTACCGCGGTAAGTTGATACTAACCTATCTTCCCTCATGTGCTGTTGAGGAGTTTCAGCAGCTCTTGCTGTAGTAGGCCTGATTCGAACTTGTTCTTTCTACTGCTCTTGACTGCCGCTCTTTCAACCTATTTGACTCTAATCGCATTTCACACGTTGTTCGTGTGTTTCGGTTACTCTTGACTGCTGATCTCTCAGCCGGTGTGACTCCAAACGCACTTCACGTTGTTCGGGCGTTTCGGCTGCTCTTTCGGCTCTTCTTCGTTTCACATTTGCTGTATTTCTTCCAATTACAGCTCTTTTTGGTGGCATTTTTAATAGCTAATATTTTTTATTTTTTATATGTGGATAGATAATTTTGCAAGCAATTGCAAACAATACTCGAAATCACCACTAAATTTCACGAAAGCAAATATTTTTTACTATTTATGAGGTTTTTATCGACGCGATAACCACAAATGAGAAAACTTTCTGATGAGAATGACAGATAATTGTTTTTTGTGTTGACAGATTATGCGCCAACTAAGGTTTTTAATTCATTTGCGAGTAACAAATTCATTTGAGGTTGAATATTTTTGTATTGGAAAAGTCGAAAATCGACTTCATGAATGGATCGATTGTGCCTAATGCATTGTTTTGGTGGGCTAAAACCATATTCACATTATTTCCTTTCAAATGAAACCGGGTTGGGACACATCGGTTGGATGGTTACAAAGTCTATAACGGACGAAGTTAGAAACATTTTTTGTATTTTATATATATATAGGCAAGAAAAATGTTCGACCGAACTTCCAAACAGACATTTCCAATTTTTGGCCAAAAAAAAATGTATAAAAACCATTATAGATTTATAATTACAAAATTTTGCTAAAAGTAAATATATTTTGGTATTTTATCAGCTGACAAAACCTTAAACAAGAAGGCTTTAACAAATCTTTGAAGTCATTCAACAATTCAACTAGTGAAGTGCTCTGAAATTTTGGAGGATCATGAAAAACAAGCCGAAGTTCTGGAAAGTGCAAGCGATAAATTAATTGGAATAAAATTACTAAGGTATCAACTTCAGTTTGCTGATAATGTGAGCAGCATGATAGATCTTTTGTTACGTTGTGTAACTGATCATTCGGGAACCGTACACGTTAACTGAATATCTTTGCCGGCTAAGGGGTTTTTGTTCGCGAACTACTTGATAGAATAAATTATTCATGGACATTACAAAAAAAATAATAAAGAAACGTTCACATAGGTAAAAAGAATAAATTCCACGCCATCACCTAAATACCTAATACTCTTAGTTCATTTTAGACACTATACTCTTTCATCATAAAATTGATTTAATATAATATTTAAAACAAAACATATCGGAAATAACGTGATAATCTTACGAAAATTAGTAACTTTTTTCCTCTTAATAAATTCTTACTAGCAATATTGATTTACATTTATATTTATTTAATAATTGGTGTAGTAACCACTTAGGCTTATACAACACTACAGTCAGAAACAATTACAATAGTAAATGAACATTAAAAATAATAAAATTAAATTATAAACAATATTAAAAATTTTAAATAAAATGAAAAATATTGTTACGTTTTTGCCTTGTCGCCCAAGGTTCATATCAGTGGATTGTGAATAATACAAAATCAATTTAGTTTATCTCCAACTTATTTATTGCACAAGAATTTATTCCAACACAGTTTATCAATAAAAATTCACAAACATCACTTTATATAAATTATTCTCAAATTTTACTGATCACTTTTACTTTTTATTTCGCACAAAAACACTTTTTAAATCACTTTTTAATTCCTTTTAATCTTTACACAATCGCTTACCAAATATTACTAATAATCTTACAAGTTTACACTATCGCGTTCCAAATACGAATAATCCAATTCGACTTCGTTCGCCTTTTTATATACACAAACCAAACTTCTACAAAACTCATGACTTTTCTAGTTAGAATAGTGTAGAAACATTTAGAATTGTTTTATCATGGAAAATTCCATTTAGTACAGTAAAACATTGAGCTATTCATTTAACTTATTCTATCACACCCTAGGTGTCACCGTCACAATATTAATAATGTTACGTTTTTGCCTTGTCAATCAAGGTTCGTATCACTGGATTGTGAATAATACAAACTCAATTCAATTTAT
Organism: Tipula vernalis; assembly: GCA_958295665.1. NCBI lineage: Eukaryota > Metazoa > Arthropoda > Insecta > Diptera > Tipulidae > Tipula > Tipula vernalis. The sequence continues at coordinate 429,633 of OY282561.1, forward strand.
CACCAATGAATTTATTTATTTCACAAAATGTATTACAACACAGTTTATCAATAAAAAATTCACAAAATCACTTTGTATAAATTATTCTTAAATTTTACTGATCACTTTTACTTTATTTATCGCCCTACAACACTTTTTTAAATTACTTTTTAATTTCTTTTAATCTTTATACTATCGCTTACCAAATATTACTCATCCAATTCGATTTCGATCGCCTTTTTATATACACAAACCAAACTTCTAGAAAGCTCATGTTTTTTCTAGTTAGAATAGTGTAGAACAATTTTATCATGGAAAATTCCATTTAGAACAGTTTAACATTGAGCTATTAATTTTAACTTATTCTATTAGACACTAGGTGTCACCGTCACACTACCCCCACCTAAGCCTGTTCGTCCCGAACAGGACCCAAATCACCTCCTCTGTATAGGGCCAGCCTCTCCAAATGCACCACCTTTGGTTTACCTCGATGTCCCTTCCGTATCCGATAAACCACGTCGTTCATCCTTGTGATGACAGTGTAAGGTCCTTCCCATGCTGATTGTTGCTTCGGTGATAATCCCTTTTTCCGTTGCGGGTTGTGAAGCCATACTAATTGCCTTTCCTGGAAGCCCTGATTATTTGCTCGTATGTCATATCGAGCCTTCATCCGGTCACTTGACATCCGTATTTTCTCCCGTACAAATTGATGAATCTCATTAAGTTCCTCTTTCATTCGGTCTACGTAATCCTGTCCACATAAAGCCGATGATGGTACAGTCCCAAACTTTAGATCTCCAGGTAACCGTAGATTATCTCCAAATAACGTTTTAGCTGGTGTCATTCCGGTTGTGTCATGTATTGCTGATCGATAGGCCATCAGAAACATCGGTATATGTCGATCCCAGTTGCGTTGGTTTTTCTCAACGACCTTTGCTAGATATTCCTCCAATGTACCATTGAATCTTTCCACCATACCATCAGACTGTGGATGCAAAGGCGTTGTTCTCGTTTCATTTATACCGAGCATCTGGCATATTTCTTGAAACACCACCGATTCAAAATTCCGTCCTTGATCGGTGTAAATCTCCATCGGCACTCCAAATCTGCTAATCCAGTTGTTTACTACGGCATCAGCTATTGTTGTCGTCTCCTGATTGGGAATGGGGTACACCTCCGGCCATTTGCTGAAATAATCCATTATTACTAGCACATATTTGTTGCCGCTCTCGGTGGTGGGAAATGGCCCCGCTACATCCATTGCAATTCTTTCGAATGGTGCTCCGACGTTATATTGTTTCATGATTCCACGACTTTTGCGTGCGGGTCCCTTCACCGCCGCACATTGGTCACATTTTTGGCACCATTCTATTACTGACTGCCTACATCCTGCCCAGTAGAATCGTTGACGTATCTTTGCTAGAGTTTTATTAATTCCAAGGTGGCCCCCACTTGCTCCTCCATGATACTCATTCAGGATTTCTGCAATCCGGCACTTTGGTATCACCAGCAACAGTTGCTTCACTTTGCCATCCGTGCTTTCCCACAATCGTTTTAAACAGCCATTCTCAAGACGGAGGCTATCCCATTGAGCCCAATAAGCCTTGACAATGGGAGTTTTGTCCGCGATCTCGCTCCAAGTTGGCCGGTGTTCCTTTTCCTTCCATTCCATTATAACTGATAAATTCGTATCATCCAATTGCTCTTTCCTGACCATTTCGTCGGTCCACTCCTCATCAGGCAGCACTTGCGTAAGCCGAACGTCGATGATGTCTTCCTTTGCTTCAACATGGCCACAATGTTTACATTCTACTGGACACGGCCATCTTGATAATGCGTCGGCATTTCTGTGTGCACTTCCCTTCCGATGTTCGATTTGAAAATCGTAGCTTTGAAGACGTTCGATCCAGCGTGCTACTTGTCCCTCTGAATTCTTGAATTGTAACAGCCACCGTAAAGCGCCGTGATCTATCCGTAAATGGAATTTTTGGCCATAAAGATACTTATGGAAATGCTTGACACACTCCACTATAGCCAACAATTCTTTCCGTGTCACGCAGTAATTACGCTCCGGTTTCGATAATGTTTTGGAGTAGTACGCAATAAGTCTTTCTTGACCATTAATTTCCTGTGATAACACACCTCATATACCGTCATTACTTGCATCGGTGTACAAAATAAATTTCACGTTGGGTATAGGGTACGCGAGGATTGGCGCGACACACAACCGTCTTCTTAGATAGTTCCACGAATGCTTCTTCCTGGTCATTCTTCCATTCGAATACCTTGTTCTTCCTGGTCAACTCGTGTAAACTCTTGGCGATGTTGGCGAATCCTGGCACGAAGCGTCTATAATAGGTGCACAATCCCAGAAAGCTTCGTAATTCGTCTAAATTTTTAGGTCTTGGCCAGTTCTTTACCGCTGCGATCTTTTCTTCGTCGGTGTGAATTCCATTAATCGTTACGAGATGACCCAAATATTTGACTTCAGTTCTGAACAGCTTACACTTCTTTGGACTTAACTTCAATCCGGCGGCCTGTATCCGATCTAAAACTTCCGCCAAGTTCTTTAGATGCTCGTCAAAATTCTTCCCCATAACGATGATGTCGTCCAGATATATAAGCCAAGTCTTCCAATGTAATCCCTTTAACACGCGCTCCATTAATCGTTCAAAAGTCGCAGGGGCATTACATAATCCGAACGGCATAACATTAAATTGCCAAAGTCCGTTACCCACACTGAAAGCCGTTTTCTCGCGATCTTCCTTGTGGACTTCCACCTGCCAATAGCCGCTTTGTAGATCTAATGTCGAAAATATTCGAGCACCCGATAATGTGTCTAATGTATCGTCGATCCTTGGCAATGGGTAGCTATCTTTTTTAGTTACAGCATTGAGTTTTCGGTAATCAACGCAGAATCTCATGCTACCGTCCTTCTTCTCGACCAATACTACCGGTGAGCTCCATGGGCTGTTAGACGGTTCGATTACTCCTGCTGCCTGCATATCTGTTACCATTCGATTGACTTCTTGTTGTTTTGCCAATGGTAATCTCCTGGGTGGTTGACGAATTGGCATCTCTGCTCCCGTATCAATTCGGTGCTTTACCATTGAGGTCTTTCCTTTATTATCCGATGTACTGCAGAATATGGAGGTGTACCGTTTGAGTAGTTGATGTGCAGAATTTTTCTGTGCCTCGGTAAGATCTTCGGTCCATTTCTGCATAAGTTTTTCTACCATTTGTTTCTGCGCTTACATGTCGGCTTTTTCAATCGGACTTTTCTGTTCACACTTTACTATAGTCGATACCTCGTTACATTTGCCGATAACTGTCCCTTTCTTGATGGTTTTCGTCGTATCCGAGAGATTTAGAGTCCTAATTGGTACTCTATGGTCGTTATTTGGTTTAACTAGGGCTTTTCCTATTATAATTTCCTTGGCTCCGTTCTCCTCTTCGTTAGCTTCAACAACCCACAACCTGGGTGACCCAGAACCTCCCTCCAATCTTCCCCACACGATCGTTTCTGAGTTTGGTGGCAGCTTCTCCCGATGATCAATAATAATTCGCCTGGTAGTTGCTCCGGCACTGCTAGATTGAAGTGGCAACTCGATGTTATCGTAAATTAAAACTCCTCGTCCAACATCCACCACGAAGCCATTTGCCCTCATGAAGTCCATCCCCATAATGAGTTCATCCACAATATCTGCAATCAGCACTTCGTGTTGGAAAAGAGTTCTTCCGATTTTTATTTTCACGATCTTTTTGCCTTTTATTATTGAACTACCTCCAGTTGCTGTTTGTAACTTTAATCCATTAGCTGGTTGTATATCTCCATCGATCAGATCTTTACGGACAATCGTGCGATTTGCTCCCGTATCCAGTGTGATGATGCAATCTGGGCCATCAATGTCGCCTTTGATTGTTAAGCTGTCACCGCCTCTTGCTACTTTCGAAACGCGGATGGAGGTTATGGGGCAATCGGTTGTGGGAGTCAGCTTCTGCCCCTTTAAGCTGACTCTTTGTAGTTTAACGACTCCGTCGTCATTTGGCCTTCTTGCCTGGCCACTGCCTGCTCCCCGCTTGGTCGTCGCTGCATAGGAGATGGTGATCTTCCCCTTTTTCTTCTTAATTCCCAGCAGTCCCGTGAGATGTGACCGATTTTATCACATGCCCAACATTTGTTTTTGCCGCTTCCGTCTCGGTATCTTGGTGTTGACCGTTCTGTATTTATGCTGGTGTCGATTTCCACTCAGCGTATTTTCATTGACGGTTTGGTGATGGCTTGTGCAGTTTCATTTGTAAACGCACAAGCGATGGTTTCCGCGAAGGTTGCTTTAGGTGACAACATCACCGCCCTGCGTGTCTCTGGATCTCGAATGCCATCAATGAATGCGTCAATTTTTAGCCTTTCCATATAATCGGCTGATGTACTGGTATGTGCTAGATGTACTAATCGCTCGATTGCCGATGAAAATTCCTGAAGTGATTCTCCTCCCTTTTGGTAGCGGCTTTTCAATTCCATTCGATAGATTTCACGCTTGTGATCACTGCCGTACTTCCTATCCAGCGCCTTCATAATTTCGAGATAACTGTTGCGATCTTTTTCCGGAATTGTTTGTAAGGCCTCCGCAGCTTCACCTTTAAGGGCCACTATTAACGCTGCGACAAGATGTTCATCATTCCAACGGTTTTGATTGGCTGCCGTTTCAAATTGAAATTTGAAAATGCCGAAAGATGTTGTACCGTCGAATGTTGGTGGCTTTAACTTAATCGATTGAACGGTTTGAACCACTTGCGTCGTTGTTCAACTTGCCTTGACATCAGTTAGATCTTTCTCGAGGCGTTGAAATTTTTCCACAACTTGTTGAACCTTCATTTCTAATTTTCCTTCAACCTTTTGAATCTCCGTTTGCAATTTCTCTTCAACATGTTGAACCTTCGTTTCTAATTTTTCGTCAACCTTTTGAATCTCCATTTGCAGCTTCTCCACTTCGCCGTGTATGTTAGTAGATAATTCGAGAAGCTACTCGTCCATTCTCTTTTGACCATCTATAATTTGGTCTTTTATTTCCTCTGCTTGTTGTTTCATTTCTTGGTTAGACTGACTTATAGTCTCCAACTGCCGCACATTTTGTTGTTCTATTTCATTTTTAATTTCTTGGTTTGACTGCACTTCTTGTTGCGCCATTTGATTTTTAATTTCTCCTAGCTGTCGTTCGTTTTGTTGTTTCATTAGACTCATCTGTCCCGTCATCTGGTTCATATCAACTATTAACTGCGACAAATCGAAACTTCCAGATGGTGGTTGTGTTGTTTCGGCTGACGGTTGTTTATCTCCTTCTTTCTGCTCGACGGTTGCCGCATCCGTTACTTTCTCTCCAAAATAATATTGATCTGCGTCTAACCCTTCTTTCTCCATGGCGTCACGTAGTCGCGCTTGTAAAGTTGATTTACTACCATCAGTAGCCATTAATAGATCAACTTATTTTCTCTTAAAATCTAGCAGTTGTATTTAAATTGAGGTTATGTTTTACTACTGTCACAAAAATTTGCGTTCCATTGAACATCTACTCACAAGTACTTGGCAGTAGCAAATTGTTTCCAATGGAACGCAACGAATATTTTTCGAAGATTGTAAGAGAATTCAATCCAGTTTCGAACTGATGAGCTTATGATTATGAAAAAATCAATCTTCTCATCAGGCCGCGGCGACTGGACTGATTATACCACAATTTACATTCTATATATACAGAATGTGCTGTGCTTTAAGTACTAGCGAATCGTACTAATACAGATGAATTCTCTTACAATTTTTTTCTTCTTCACGATATTCACACTGCTCTGTGTGTAAGCTAATTTTTTACTTTTTTATTAATTTTTTGTTGAATGTTAATTAATTCATGTAATTTCTAATATGCTACCGGTGGTTAGACCATTTTAATTGTTACTAAAGATACATGTTAAACCGAAAGTGGTCTGACTGAAAATGTCCGAGATAAATTCAACATTAAAACGGCGGCTTGACTGAAAGCAAAGATTATTAACAAGAAGATCTTCTTGTTAATAATCTTTGCTTTCAGTAAAGCCGCCGTGTACATGTTGAATTTATCTCGGACGTTTTCAGTCAGACCACTTTCGGTTTAACATGTATCTTTAGTATGTGTCTCGATTAACACGAGAAGCATATTAGTATTTACGAACAGTAATTCAACGAAACCGACTAATAGACATAATTCTATTTATTTAATTAAATGATTTTTAATATGTTTCGAACTTCTAACAACTACACCATCACATGAGCATGAGTAGCGAGTAGATACAAGTACTTGTGAGTAGTTTGCTAACGCCAATGGAACACGCTTACTATCAAAACATCGGTTTTACACCGGATAGCAAAATAGCATTATACTATTTTGTTAATATACACTGTCTTCCATTGGAAACAATTTGCTACTGCCAAGTAGTTGTGAGTAGATGTTCAATGGAACGCAAATTTTTGTGACAGTAGTAAAATATAACCTCAATTTAAATTAAACTGCTTGATTTTAATAAAAAATACGTTGATCTATTAATAATAATAAGTAATAAAACATTAAACAACAAAATAATTAAAATATTTTTACGATTTAACAATTGCGCGTCGTATCACAAACATAAACAACATTTTTTTGTTTTTAACTCTAATCGAACCAACATATTTTTGTTATGTCAGTAAATTGAAATTCTAATAAAGTAATTGACGAAAATTTTTTTAGAGAATGATTAGATGTCAAGTACATTGTATGGAAATGTTTCAAAATAAAATACATACAAAACTAAATTAACACTATTTTGAAAATCGATGCATTTTTCAAACGAGCCAAAAAGGCACACCTTGGTTGGATTAGGGTTAAAAAATGACGTTTCACACAACCAAAATTGGTATAGAGCCATCTATTAGAATTTTTTAAACTAAAATCCCTCTTTCGTTAATTATATGCGTAACTACTTCTAACAACTACACCATCATTTGAGCATGAGTAGTTGCGAGTAGATACAAGTACTTGTGAGTAGTTTGCTAACGCCAATGGAACACGCTTATAATATACATTTTCAAAAGGACGTTTGTAAAAAGTTCTCAAAACCAATTTAATTATCACGTATTAATTATAATCACTTATATAACACGAAAATATTTTTGCTTATGTTCACAAAATGCATACATAAAAATATCATACAATTTTTGACAATAAATATTTAGTGACAGCTAGTGGCGTTATGTGAAAGTTGCTTTCGGAGTTTTCCGAAAGATGGTAGCTCTTGCGGTTTAAGAACATTTGACATTTCAATATTACCACCCTGCCGGCCACGCGTAACGCAAACGTTCATTTTACGAAGAGTCTCTGCTACTAAAGTGTTCGTAAACGTTACGCTAAAAATGAGTAGAAATGTTACATAAATGATACTTTTGTCACATGAGAAGTGAAACAAATTTGCGAAGACTTATGTATGTATTGGTTTATAAAAAAGTATTCGTAATGTGTACACATTTTACGTAACATTTTTGAACTCATATGGGCGTAACATTTATGAGCCTTCTAAAATAAATATTACGTCCCTCCAAACCGGGTGTATCATAAACGTACGGTTTACGAAGACTTTGATATACTAAGGTGTTCGTAAACGTTACACTAAAACAGTACGAATATAGTACGTAATGTGTACTTTTGTCACATACCTCCCGGCGCAAAAATGTATACATCAAAAGTATTTCGTTTACGAACAGTTTACGAAAGGTTCTTATTACAACACACTACCCTCCCGGCGCAAAAATGTATACAGCAAAAATGTACAGCGTACGAACAGTTTACGAACGCTTTTTTTTATAATACACTGCTACATTTACATTCTCTCTATACACAGTGCTGTCAATTATATATTGCGGCTTTGTTTTAGTTTCAATTTTTTTTTTGTACAAATTAAATTAAAGTTGTCGTATTGTGAAAATATAAAAACTTCTGATAATTATTGTTAGTTTTTCGTGGCATTCAAGAGCAGCACTATATCCATAATATCATATAAAAATAATTATAATGAATATTTTGAAAGGTATATAGTATTACTCGAAGTACTTCATCTATGATTGAAACATTTTATTTCATTTCAGAAAAAGATTAATTAACAAATTTGGCACGTTGTGTCTTGTGTTGCGGCTTATTTGAAGAAAAATACAAATAAAAGATAAGATTGATTTAAAAAAATTGTTTTATTCTAATTAAATGGGGCAATTCGCACTAAACCGTTCGTCAATGTTACGCTTAAGCAGTTCGTAAACATTACGTTTAAGCGTACACATTATGAACACTTTTATACATGCTAATACATACACAAGTCTTCGCAAATTTGTTTCACTTCTCATGTGACAAAAGTACACATTACGTACTATATTCGTACTGTTTTAGTGTAACGTTTACGAACACCTTAGTATAGCAAAGTCTTCGTAAACCGTACGTTTATGATACACCTGGTCTGGAGGGTACTACATTTACATTCTCTATTGACGATTGTAAAAGTAGAGAAAGCGCCTCTCGAGGAAAAAAGTTCAAATGAGGCAACTGCCAAAATGACATTTCTCATAAATGCGACGAAAGGAAATTTTGCAATCCGGTAGTTAAAAATAGTTTTTATTATCCAAAATATGAATTAATTACAATTATTAGCAATCTGGTAAGTAAAAATTGTGTTTACAGTTCAAAATTGGAATTCTTTACAACAATTTCGAACGTCAAATTAGCAGCTACCTCAGTTTAAAAATTTTCCACTAGGTGGAATCTGTGATGCTCCAATCGTCAATACACAGTGCTGTCAATTATATCTTGCGGCTTTGTTGTGTTTTCAATTTTTTTTATACAAATTAAATTATAGTTGTCGTATTGTGAAAATATAAAAACTTCTGATAATTATTGTTAGTTTTTCGTGGCATTCAAGAGCAGCCTATATCCATAATATCATATAAAAATCATTACAATGAATATTTTGAAAGGTATTTAAGTAATACTCGAAGTACTTCATCTATGATTGAAACATTTTATTTCATTACAGAAAAAGATTAATTAACAAATTTGGCACGTCGTGTCTTGTGTTGCGGCTTATTTGAAGAAAAATACTAATAAAAGAAAAGATTGATTTAAAAAAATTGTTTTATTCTAATTAAATGGGGCAATTCGCACTAAACCGTTCGTCAATGTTACGCTTAAGCAGTTCGTAAACATTACGTTTAAGCGTACACATTATGAACACTTTTATACATACTAATACATACACAAGTCTTCGCAAATTTGTTTCACTTCTCATGTGACAAAAGTACACATTACGTACTATATTCGTACTGTTTTATTGTAACGTTTACGAACACCTTAGTATAGCAAAGTCTTCGTAAACCGTACGTTTATGATACACCTGGGTGGTCATTTTGTGGTGCTATATCACACCTTTATATCACTAGTGGAGACTTTTTTTATGTGATATAAAAAAATGGAGAAAGTCTACAAACACACCCCTGCAAAATGAATTTTAAGGGGAAAATGATGAATAAAAGTGATAAGTTGACGTTTCCACATAACCTCAAATGACATTATATGAAAATTTTATACGAAGTGCTATTTGTGTGATGATAAAGTAATACTTGAATGCAAAGATGCTTATTATTTAAATAAAATGTTAAAAATATAATAATTAGTCCTTTGTCAATCAACAATTTTATTTTGCACTTAGTTTCATGATAATTTTCATTCATTTTTTAAATATCCCAATTTAGTGGTTTTCCATCAAACTATTTGGAGTTTGATCAAAAACAACCAAATTAAAGTTTCAAAAAAATTAATGAAAATTATCATGATACGAAGTGCAAAACAAAATTGTCGATTGAAAAAAGACCAATTAATATATTTTTAACATAACATAACTTGAAAAGCCTTTGATTTGTTAGAATTTGATGTTTAAACATTGACCAATATTTGCATTTTGTGGGGTTATGTCAGATGGTTTATGTTGATTTTTGTTTAAGAATATTTGTTTGTCCTTTGTGAGCTCCCGAAGAAATTTGTTATTCTAGGCAACTAGAATGTTATTTTTAACCAAGATATACAGAAAATAAAGGTACAATATTGCGCATGCTGTTGCCATACTTTTTTCGCAATTTGACGTCACGTGTCGTCAAAAATGCTGATATTTATATGGAGTTTCGTGATATTTTTATTAATTTTTTAAATAAATGGAAAATAAATGAATTTTTTTTTATTGTTGCCATTTATTGTTTTTCGACTTTATGTTAAAATTAAACATTTCAATTTTTATTTTAGTTATATACTGCAATACTTTTGGAATTAAATCGCGAAAATAGGCATGTTTTAATATTCGTGTCTAGAGCAGACTGTTTGAGCACATTGCATAACAAGTTTCGGAATTTATGAGTAAATTTTTTTTGTTAAATGCAGAGAACGTTTAGATTTTAATTATTTAATTCAAAAATTTGGGAGTATTCGATTTTAAATATACTAAATTTGAATAATTTCTATTGCAACAAAACTATCAGTTGTACTTCTGATAAGAACACATATAGAACACTAAACAGCGAATGGGTGTTTTGATGTAGTTGTAGCGAAAACCATAAGACAATAAATGAAATAAGCCAGAGATTTAATTTTAATTTATAGTTTTATTTAATTTCCGTTTTTTCAAATTTATGTTTTCTATTAACTGGGCGTTTAATAACTGAATTTTAAAAAACATTTTACACCTAAAAAACAATTTTTTGTGAACTGAAAACAATAATTTGTGAACTGAATTTTTATTTAATATATTTTTACATTTACATATACATATTTAACGTTGAATATGAACATAAAATTTGAATAGGTACGTGGATACCAATAATTTGAAGCCAAACGAAAATAGATGACAAAAATTTGAGTACATAACGTAAAGAAATAAAAATTTTAATAATTGGTACGTACATATGTTTAAATGACCAAAAACATTTAATAATTTAATTGTTTTATGTTATGTACTCATAATTTTGTCTACCCTTTTTTCCATTTATCTTAGACATTATATACTCGAAGGAATTATTTCTCAAATATTTGGACCATAAAAAAAATATAAAGCATAAAAAGGGTCTCGATAAACTATCATTATCAATTGTAAATACGGTTTGTAAAAAAAAATTACGATTATTCTTGATTTATTTAAAAAATTAATCAAAAAACCGCCAAACTTCATATACAAATGTGTTTTTTTGACTACACGTGACGTGTTGCGCAAAGAAAGACAAAAATGAGGCACGGGAATACATATACTACCTATTTTTTCTGTATACCTTGATTTTTAACAAATAATTTACTACACAAAATTAAAATAATTGTTGATTTTTGTATTTCGTTTTTCTTGTAAATTTAACAATAACCCATTAATTTCATTTCAAAAATATATAAATGATCATTTTGTTAATAAATATCATTCATTTATATTTCGCGTCAATGTAAATTTCATTCATTTTTTGATATTTTTATTAGAGCTTTTTTTAACTAAACTCCATATAAAACAAATGTAAACAACAAAATAATTTTTTTTCCACTTGTAAAAGTAAGGCGGAAGAAGTTGTGGTCTTTTTCATTTAAATCATTATGCGACGTGACGATATTCATCCATGACAACACCGTAGTTAGCTACGACAATTTATTTTTCGCACAGTATCGCCAAATGTGATATATTACCACAAAATGACAACACTGCAAAATGAATTTTAAGGGGAAAGCAATGAATCAAAGTGATGATTTGACACGTAACCTCAATTGTTGATTTTTATATTGCTATGTAATATAAAAATCTACAATTATTTTAGTTTTATGTATTAAATTGTATGTTAAAAGAACCATTCTAGTAGCCTTGAATAACAAATTTCACAAAAACAATCATCCTTCTAACAGAAATGGACAAAAAATAAGCAATTCTTAAACGAAAATCAACATAAACCATCTGACATAACCTCACAAAATGCAAATAATGGTCGGTGTTTAAACATGAAATTCTAATAAACCAAAGGGTTTTCTAGTTATGTTAACTTAAAAATATAATAATTAGTCTTTTGTTAATCAACAATTTTGTTTTGCAGTTCGTATCACAGTAACTTTCATTCATTTTTTTAAACTTTAATTTAGTTGCTTTCGATCAAACTCCATATAGTTTGATATAAAACAATTAAATTAAAATTTTAAAAAAATGAATGAAAATTATCATGATATCAACTGCAAAACAAAATTGTTTGTTATCAAAAGACTAATTATTATATTTTTAAGTTAACCTAACTAGAAAACCCTTTGATTTATTAGAATTTCATGTTTAAACACCGACTATTATTTGCATTTTGTGAGGTTATATCAGATGGTTTATGTTGATTTTCGTTTAAGAATTGCTTATTTTTTGTCCATTTCTATTAGAAGGATGATTGTTTTTGTGAAATTTGTTATTCTAGGCTACTAGAATGGTTCTTTTAAGATACAATTTAATACACAAAACTAAAATAATTGTTGATTTTTATACTCCGTTTTCCTGTAAATTTAACAATAATCCATTAATTTTATTTCAATAATATATACATGATTATTTTGTTAATAAATATCATTTATTTATCATTAGCGTCAATGTAAATTTCATTCATTTTTTGAAATTTTGATTAGAGGTGTTTTTAACCAAACTCCATATAAAAAAAAATTAAACAACAAAATAAACAATTTTTTCCACTTGTAGAAGTAAGAAGGAAGATATTGTGGTCATTTTCATTCAAATAATTATACGACGTGACGTTGTTCATCCAAGTTTGGACCGCAGTAAGCCACGACAAATGTCAGTTTATCACAGTTTTATCACCAAATGTGATATAGCACCACAAAATGACCACCCTGGTCTGGAGGGATGAGAAATGAAACAAATTTGCGAAGACTTGTGTATGTTATAGTTTGTATAAAACTGTTCATAACGTGTACGCTTAAACGTAATATTTACGAACTGCTTAAGCGTAACATTGACGAACAGTTTAGTGCGAATTGCCCTATTTAATTAGAATAAAACAATTTTTTTAAAACAATCTTATCTTTTATTTGTATTTTTCTTCAAATGAGCCGCAAAACAAGATTCTAAGTGCCAAATTTGTTAATTAATCTTTTTCTGAAATGAAATAAAATGTTTCAATCATAGATGAAGTACTTCGAGTATTACTTAAATACCTTTTAAAATATTCATTATAATGATTTTATACGATATTATGGATATAGTGCTGCTCTTGAATGCCACAAAAAACTAACAATAATTATCAAAGTATTTATATTTTCACAATACGACAACTTTAATTTAATTTGTACAAAAAAAATTGAAAATAAAACAAAGCCGCAAGATATAATTGACAGCACTGTGTATAGAGAATGTAAATGTAGTAGTGTGATGTAATAAGAACCTTTCGTAAACTGTTCGTAAACGAAATACTTTTGATGTATACATTTTTGCGCCGGGAGGGCATGTTTCCATGTACCAAGTTTAAACAGGGTGGTCATTTTGTGGTGCTATATCACACCTTTATATCACTAGTGGAGATTTTTTTTGTGTGATATAAAAAAAATGGAGAAAGTCTACAAACACATCCCTGCAAAATGAATTTTAAGGGGAAAATGATGAATCAAAGTGATAAGTTGACGTTTCCACATAACCTCAAATGACATTATATGAACATTTTAGCATTTTTAGCATTTTTTATCAATTTTGGTTGTTCAATCGGGTTTGACGGACAGTATTACGAAATGAAGTTAGGGTGGGATAAAATATCATGATATTTTTTATTATTTTTGCCCGATTGAACACGTCCAATAGGTATATATTACCTATTATATACAATTTTATTAATATATTATAATTTGATTGCTATCAAATCAAAATATTATATTTTATTCTTGCTATTATGCTAAAAACATCTGTTTTACACCGGATAGCAAAATAGTATTACAATTACAACTATATTGTTTGTTTGTTTTTAAATTTGCTCAGGTCAGATCTTTCAATCCATAGGACCAGAGTTATATTTTTCCAGAAAAAACCCACAGAAATTTCTCAAGGGAAATCCTGGGGCACTGGATAGGTAATATTTTTTCACAAAAAATATTAATTGTTATATTTTAGTTGTTGTAATATTTAATATGTATAGTAATTTTTATATTTGTTATAAGTGTGTTATCATAAGTGTGATCACGTTGTAAAATGGCGTAGGCTCATATCGTTAGTGCACGATGAACTATGGATCGCATCAATTAATATTGAGCATATCCTGTCTTCCTTACAAAAGTGTTTTTTATAAGTCGCAAAAAAGGTGATACCTTCGCTCTGTATACGAAATTATGGGCCTTATACGGAATTACGGCACGCAGTACTCGGAACTCGGAACCACTTATTGCGACTTAATTTACCCCTTTTTGGTCCTCTCCGTAACGCGTACAAATTACAAAACGAGACTGTATTACAACTACATACATATACCACGTTTCTATAACAGTTTCGTTGAGTTAATAACATGGCCGCGCTAATCCATATCGTTTCCATGCAAATACAAATTCTAGTATAAATTGACATTTCACAACAATTTAAAGTCATTTTTAGAAATTTTATTTGTATGGTGGAAATTTTTAAATTTAACATTTATTGTGATTTTTATGATTTATAAAGTATTGCGGAGAGAAAGAATACTCGCAATGCCAATTTAAATTGGTATAATTGTTTTTTTCGCTTTTGACAGATAGAATCCCTTCAAACCCTACTACTTTCTTGAGTTAAGTTGGATTAAGAAACTTAACGAAGATCCTAAACTCGACATGTTTCCATAATGAGATAATCCACGTTAATCCCGGTTAACTCCATCATGGAAACGTAGTAATATTTTGCTATTACACTTATACTGTATATGCTGCGAGTCGAGTCGAGTTTAATCCGAGTTTAACTCTCACTGCGTACGTTTATGCTCAGAGTCGAGTCATCTTTTAGTTAACTTTGGATCATCTTGTAGTTATCTTTTTTAGCGTTTATACTGCAGAGTCAAATCGTAGTCGAGTCGAAACTAGGTTGAAACCGAGTCAGAAACGTCAAAAAAAAATCATAATTTTTATTTTCAATAAAAATTATGATTATTAAAATTATGATTAAAACAATTTATTTTACAAGTTTACAGTATACAAAATTACAGAAACACAAAAATCGGAGATGCGCACACGAATTAAGAAATCAAAATGGTGTCTTTTTATTATTATTTTTTGTTGTTTTTATTTTTCGACTCGACTCCGTTTATAGTGAATGATTTTAGAGTTAACTCGACTCGACCCTAGAAATTTTTTAGGTCGAGTCGAGTTAACTACAAGATGACTCGACTCCGTTTATAGTAAAAGATAACCTAGGTTCAAACCAGGTTGAACCCTAAGCATAAACGTACTCACTATATACGGAGTCGAGTTAAACTCGACTCGACCTAATAATTTGTAGAGTCGAGTTAAACTCTACTCTAAAAAATGGACTATATACGCATAGAGTAGAGTTAAAAAAACAACAACAAAATTAAAGAAAAATTCCTGCACCAATATTAAAAAATATTCGATTTAATTTTTTCAATTAAATTTGTTATTTTATTTTAAATATCTTATTTATTAAGATTTTAATTAATTAATTTTAATAATAAATTTTTGTTTTGGTATTTAGTTTTTTATTTTTTCGAAAAAATTACTCCAACATTTCGGTGGTCTATCCCGAAATTTTCATGGAGTTTGATTGAAAATTACAATTTTTTAGACATAATATCGCTGCCCACTAAACAAAGCGATTCGTTTACGATACGAAAATGATATTTGTTGTTCATACAAAATATCGTTTACGAATCGTTTTTGCGATTCGAAATCGATATGTTTACGAATCCAACGTCCCATGATAATTAGAATTTTTTACGTAACGTAAATAGAAAGATTTTTACGATACGTTTACGATGCTTCCTTTTCTTATCGTAAACAGATCTAATTATGCGATATATTTACGTATCGTATTTTTCGTGTTGGTTACGATAGTATTTATTTTGGATTAGCAAAAATAAAATGGGCACGGATTGGTTTTAGCTGTTTCACTTGACAGGCGACGATGGTAAATTTTGGAAAAGGAAAATTTAAATTGTTTTTAAATTAAAATAAGAATTTACTAATGTTTATTCAATTGTGTATTATGTTTGCAAATTTTGGAAAAGGAAGATTTAATGTTTTTTTAATTAAATAAACAGCGATTTTTAGTTATTAATATTTCCACACCAAGAAATAAATGGCGCCACTGAGACTGAGACAGCTAAAACCAATGCTAGCCAAGCCAATTTTATAATACGATTATTTTATTATTTATTTAGTTAAAGTATTATAATAAAATAATTATTACATTATATATAGTACGTAAAATTTACTTGTTTATATGAATGACGGTTTAATTGTATCGGGTTTCATAATACTTCGCTCCTTAATTCAATCGGCAGTGGTAAAATTTGCTCACAGCTTAAAAAATAAACAATAAGGATTAAATTAATAAATAAAAATGGTTTAAACAAATTGGAAAAGAAATATATAATTACTTTGTAAAACTTATAACACCAAATATTTCGTAATGATTTTAATTTCTTTTTACACAAATATCGCTGTCCGCTTTGCAAGTGAGAAACGCACAATGTACAATTTTTATTTTCGTTGTTTATATGGAAGTGAAAATAAAAATAAAGTTCGTAGTGTGTTATAAGAAATTAAGCATCGTTTACATATCGCTATCGTATCGTTTTTTCCGAATCGCTTTTTTTGTTTAGAGGGTGGAAAAATGACAATTGACGATTGTAAAAGTAGAGAAAGCGCCTCTGGAGGAAAAAAGTTCAAATGAGGCAACTGCCAAAATGACATTTCTCATAAATGCGACGAAAGGAAATTTTGCAATCCGGTAGTTAAAAATTGTTTTTATAATCCAAAATATGAATTATTTACAATTATTAGCAATCTGGTAAGTAAAAATTGTGTTTACAGTTCAAAATTGGAATTGTTTAAAACAATTTCGAACGTCAAATTAGCAGCTACCTCAGTTTAAAAATTTTCCACTAGGTGGAATCTGTGATGCTCCAATCGTCAATAACATATATGGCGATCTTAAATGATATTTTGTTCCATTTTTTTTTTTAACTCGGTTTCAATCCTATTTGAACTCTGCATATGTTTAACTCTGCAGTATATACACCTAGAGTTGGTTAGAAAATAACTCGAATCCGTATATAATGAGAGTTAAACTCGGATTAAACTCGACTCGACTCGCAGCATATACAGTATAACTATAACTCGATAATAGACAAATTGCAATTGCCCTACCGGCCACGCGTAACGCAAACGTTCATTTTACGAATAGTCTCTTCTACTAAAGTGTTCGTAAACGTTACGCTAAAAATGAGTAGATATGTTACATAAATGATACTCTTGTCACATGAGAAGTGAAACAAATTGGCGAAGACTTATTTATGTATTGGTTTATAAAAAAGTATTCGTATTGTGTACACCTTTTACGTAACATTTATGAACTCATATTAGCGTAACGTTTATGAGCCTTCTAAAATGAACATTGCGTACGGTTTGAGTATTATTCCGCAATTAATTTTGAATTAATAATGAAAACAACGTATTTTGTTTTATTTTTAGCAAATATATCATTTTATTTATTTGATTATATCAATTAATTATTAATTATACCTATACTAAATTTTAACACATTTATTTTTACTTATACTCAATTTTAGTTATACTTCAAGTTCAACAAATTCATTTAGATATTAAAATAAAATAACATAATACGAAAATAGAAATAACTAATAATGTATTGTATTTATTATAAATGTCGTCGTCACTATCATTCACTAAATTATATTTATAAACAACAAAAATTAATATCAAATTAAAAATTTACTAAATATTAAAATGGCGCACCATGCTTTACTTTATCAAAAATCACATTCTGTTTAAAGATGAAATGAAGAAAACTACATGGTTTTGTAAATTCATATATGAAATATGAAATTGTGAAGTAGTAGTAGTGCCGCATATAAGAAACCGTACGTAAACCGTTCGTAAGTGGTTCATTTTTTATGTATACATTTTTGCGCCGGCAGGGTGGTGTCAATGTTCGAAATTTTACTTGTGATTTTGTGAAGGTCCGTTCATGAGATTTGTCAATTGAGCTGAAAGCAAGATGACATTTTGACGGAGTTAAAAATATTTTATCTCAACGGACACAAAATTGCAGTCATACCAACTATTTTTTTTTACTTTTGCCTATTTTGATTTACGTTTTACTCGTTTTTGACATTTCTCAAAAATTTACATTGATTTGTTATCATCATATGTATTTACTTGTGTTTATTTTGATTTTTATGCTATAATCCTAGTGTTCGGTCTGGCCAAAATGAAAAAAAAAATCACGATTTATATGTCAAAATATGTAGCATTAAACGCACTCAAAAATCCAACTTTTTTTTTTGGATTTAAATGTCAAAATTTCGTGGATTTGGCTGTCAAATGAAAATATATATATTTTGATCAGCTGTTTTTTTTAAATAATATTAAATTTAAAATGTTGTTTAAATATAAGTGAAATGTGGACTTATCCAATTTGTGGTATAAAGTAATTAGTGTATTTTGTCTGTTGATGAGTGATGTATTGATTTTTTGCCTTTAGATCAACGACATTGTTATGCGTGCAGAACCCGATGATTTTGAGAAATCAATGGGCAAAACGTGTGCGATTTGTTTATTACAGGCGCCCGTGAAGTTGAATTCAACAACAAAAAGGTATGAGTACGATTTCTTAAGTTAAAAATGTTAACTAATTATGATTCATTTTTTTTAGGGAATCATTATTTATGTTATGTTCCAATGCCAAAACAAAAGGCATTCCAAAAAATCCAAACCAGATTAGTACGTGAATTAGAAAAGAAATTGTCCGGTAAACATGTTGTATTCATTAAAATTTATCAATGCCAACACGTAAAACAAGAACACAATCGAAGCAAAAGCGCCCACGATCAAGATCGTCATTGACGGCTGTCAATGATGCTATCTTAGAAGATTTGGTATTCCCAGCTGAAATTTTAGGTAATCGCATTCGTGTCAAACTTGATGGATCGCAGGTGATCAAAGTTCATTTGCTTAAAACAACAAATTATAATTGAACTTAAAGTGAGTGCAGTTTACAAATTTATAAATCAGGATTACCCGCCCTTGTGTTTTTTTGGTAGATCAAACTAAGTTTACTAAAAGCCGAATAAGTCGCAAAGTAAATTTTGTAGACAAACATTACTGAGACGTATAGCTAATATTGTCTTCGATATAAACTTACAGAAACATTTCATCCAAAATTCTTTAACTTTCTTGTTCTGGTTAATATAATTTGGGCTAATGATTTTTTTCTACTTTTTCAGGTTGAGACATTTACATTAGTAAAAAGCTAAAAAATGTAAAAATTATGTAAAAAGCTAACAGGGCGAGATGTCACATTCGAATTCTCTGAGCCATACTTATTCAAAAATTTTGTTTAACATGACTAAGATCATAAGTGTTAATCGCTAAAAAAATACAAACAAATTAAAAACTAGCATTTTGTTTTGAATTTAATAGCAATTTTGTTGTTTAAATTGCTATGAAATGGAATAATTTTTTCCGAAAATTTAGTATAGGTACTTTGGAAAAAATAATTCATACAAAGGACACTAAAAAATTACTAAAATAAATGGGAAGGAAAACCAAAATAGTGCCATGATCGGAATACATAGTAGTCCTACAGATTTTGTTTACAATTTACAAACGAATTTTCATTGTTTACTAAATTAGGTAAGAAAATTGCTAAAATAGTGAAAACCGAAAGTTTCTAATTAACGATAGCTAAAATATCGTGCATTTTACTAAATATCAAATTTTAATAGTTTTAATAGAAAATTTCAATTTATTGTTGATAATTTTGAATTTAAGATGATAAATTGAAAATTTGTATTAAACCTGTTAAAATTTTATATATATTATATAGTAAAATGCACGATATTTTAGCTATTGTAAGTTAAAAACATATGTTTTTCACTATTTTAGCAATTTTCTTACATAATTTGGTGAAAAATGATAATTCGTTCTCCATGTGTACCGGCGTTTTAAGTAGAGTTTGACGTATAAATCCAAATTTTTCATTTCTGGCTGTTCGGTCAGGTTTGACGTATATTTAACGAGGTGAAGTTAGCAAGAAATGAGTTTGACGTATAATTTCGTGATTTTTTTTTTCATTTTGGCCAGACCGAACACGTCCTTTGTGAGTTTTGTTTCAACTCCGTTAAGTTGTCATCTTGCTTTCAGCTCAATTGACAAATCTCATGAACCGACCATGAACGCGAAATGTGTGTAGTGATGTGTTGTCGAAAATATACGTATGAATCTGAAGAGGCTGTTTAAGATCAAAGGTACAGTCATATTTAAAAGAATAATCGTCAAAAATAATATTTTGTTAATAAATTTGTTTCAAAATTTGTACAATTTAATAACCAAAAATTCTTTATATATTTAAATGATATTTGGTTTAAATTTGTATACGAAACTACACAATTTTTAATAGGAAATTCTTTTTAGTACTAAATATATTTTAATCTATAAAAAATACATTCCCTGAAAAAAAGCGCCTGCGTCGAATTTTGCGACCATCTTGATTTATATCCATAGTAGTTTATTACAGTTCTTCTGTTGCCGCCGAACTACAAGGTTTGTGTAGAAAATCAATACGTATATGTAATTTTCTTTAATTGTAAAAGAATCGGTAGACATCTTTAATTTTTTTTTTTTATTTATTTAATTATTTGGTGCTCGTAATTAATATTTACGTGTATTTTATTTTATTCATTAGGAACTAATGTGAACAAATAGTTAATTAACGAAATATTTGAATAATTTGTTAATTACTTATAAATAGAAACGTGGAATTTCAATCAACAGAGACAATAAAAATGCAGTTTCCTAACAACTATAATCCCAATCAAATGTGAGTACATACATTATTGAAAAATTGTAATTGTTTAGTTTGTAATTTTTTCGACATGAAACATTAATTATATTCTAAAATAAATGTGTGTGTGTGTGTATATTTTTAAAAATGGCGTTAGGTACAGACCGCGTCCTGATCGTGATCATTTTGCGGGCGCAGGTGGTAATAACGCAATGAATAGAAATGCATTTTGGAGCCCGAATAATATGGTACCGTATGGTTATAGTCCAAACGGTACACCACCGCCTCGTTATGATTTTGGTGGACCACGCCGTGATTTTGGTGGGCCAAAACAATTTCAGCCGCGTAATCAATTTGGTGGTTTAAAACCACAATATAGTGGTCATAAACCACAACACCCCAATGCAATGAAGCCAAATTATTCTGGTCCCAAAATTAATCAACAGAATCAGGATCCTCAATCAAAAGAAGAGCGTGCCAAACAACAGAGTTTAAAAGCAAAAAATCCGGGCTTAGGTTTGGAAAAACCGATATGGGACGTACAAAATTTAAAAGCGTTCCCTAAAGATTTTTATGCACCACATGCATCCTTACAGAATCGCACAATGGAACAGGTGGATCGATTCCGTGCCCAAATGAAAATTACAGTTGCGGGTAACCGTGTCCCATATCCAAATGAAGATTTTATCGAGACAAATTTTCCCGAAAATATTATGCGTGAAATGATGAAACAAGGGTTTACCATACCAACACCTATACAATCCCAGGGTTGGCCGATTGCTTTGAGTGGACGTGATTTGGTTGGCATTGCTCAAACAGGTTCTGGAAAAACATTGGCTTATATGCTCCCGGCTATTGTTCACATTGGTCACCAAAATAAATTAGGTCGTGGCGAAGGACCAATTGTACTCGTATTGGCGCCAACACGTGAACTTGCACAGCAAATTCAATCAGTTGCGCAAGACTATGGAGCACATGCCTCACCGGCAATTAGAAATACTTGTATTTTTGGTGGTTCACCCAAAGGACCACAAGCTCGAGATTTGGAACGCGGTGTGGAAGTTGTCATTGCGACACCAGGACGTTTAATTGATTTTCTAGAACGAGGTATTACTAATATGAGTCGTTGCACATATTTAGTACTTGATGAAGCCGATCGTATGCTTGATATGGGATTTGAACCCCAGATTCGTAAAATTATCGAACAAATTCGACCAGATCGCCAAGTTTTGATGTGGTCAGCTACATGGCCCAAAGAAGTTCAGGCTTTGGCTGAAGATTTCTTGACTGATTATATCCAGATTAATATTGGATCTTTAAATTTGGCCGCAAATCATAATATTCGCCAGGTTATCTATGTCATTCAGGAAAACGAGAAGGAGGAAAAATTATTTACGCTTTTAAAAGAGTTTGTCAATGATAAATCTAATAAAGTTATAATCTTTGTTGAGACAAAAAAGAAAGTTGAAGATCTCCTTAAAATCATTATAAAAGAAGGTTACAGTGCAACGTCAATTCATGGAGATAAATCGCAACCGGAACGTGACTATGTATTAAATGATTTCCGATCCGGTAAAAGCAGTATTTTAGTTGCAACTGATGTCGCAGCACGAGGGCTTGATGTCGAAGATGTACGATTTGTAATCAACTTTGACTATCCAAATACATCCGAGGATTACATTCATCGAATAGGACGCACAGGACGTTGTGAACAATCTGGTACCGCCTATACATTTTTCACACCGGCCAATTATCGTCAGGCACGCGAATTATTCGATGTTTTGAAAGAGGCTGGACAAACCCACAATCCCGAGTTGGCAGAGATTGTTAAAAGTTTAAATTCAAAAGGTAATCGTTGGGCTACACCACGACAAAATGCAGCCAATGTTAATAATCCAAACAACAGTAGCTATAATAAAAACAAACCCAATAATGGCAACAAAATAACTACATGGTCTTCGAATGCTATGCCCGTTCAAGGAGGTGATTCTCCTAAAAAACCGGGCGATCAAGCCAATCAAGGTAAGTTAGCAATGACAAAATAAATAGAATATTGTTAAATTTTTTTTTTTTTAATTTTAGCGCGTTTTTCTAACCAAACGGTGTTTTACAATAATTACGAGGGTGCCGAGGTCAGATCAATCCCAGTGCAACAACAACATCCATACCAAAAAACGAAATTCTATAATCCCAAACGCAATTATTACAATAATCAGAGTGGACAATTAAATGGTATGGATCAATCGCAACCATCATATCAACCGCGAGGCGGTCAAGAAGGTGGATATTTTGGTAATAATCCACGGCCATATCAGAACCGTTATCAAAATAGGTTCAATGGTTATCATCAACCGCCACCGCAACAACGTGGAAGTGATGATGGTTCTTCTTCTGCTTCCACACCAGGGAATGAGCATAGAGGATCACCGCTAAACGTCTACGAAGGAATAAATGGCAATGGATTATATCCAGCGACTCCACCTCCACAAATATTTCCCATGCAAGCCCGGCCACCACCTTACGTGGTTGACGTAGGAGGTAATCTTTATTTTTGTGCTGAACATGTTTAAAAAAAAATCATTTGTCTTTATTGTTACTCACATCTCTCCCGTCTTATTAATATTTTATTAATAGGCAATAACTTTTATGCAAACCCTACATTAACTGGACAGCAAGCGGTAGGCGGTCAACCATGTGGCTATCCGAATAATCAAGGTAAATTTAATTTGAATTTGGATCAGTTGATTAAAATTATATATTTTTTTTTTAATTGTCACCAGGTCAATATTCTCATCTTCAACCTATTCCACAACCGGCTGGATACTATTATAATGCTGCTACGGCTGTTCAGCCATAAACACCCAAATAGGTATAATTGTTTATTTCTATTTAAAAAAATTGGAGTCTGGGAATTATAATTTTGAATTACATTTTAATTTTTTTTTGTTTTCTCAACCGTTTGCTTATTATTTTTAATTTTAAAATGAATTTTCAACAAATTATAATTATTAGATGTCTAAATGTCTTTCTTTACATTTTTTTTTAAAAATTATAAATAGTAGTATATCAAATTATCATTGATCAAGTTAAATATTTATTTTTAAATAATTTTTTATATCTGATATCCGTGGAAAAGTTTTATTTTAATTGGTGATTATTTTGTAATATTTATATTATTGAATAAAATTAATCATTGATTAAATTATGTTTCGCGTTGAAATGAAATATATAAAATGAAATGAAAAGAAGAAAATATCGTGATTTTTTGATAAAAAAAAAAAAAAAATTATTTATAAAATATATTAATAATAGTAATATAAAATAAGAAATGTATTTTAATCGTATAAAAAAATTGAACTACTTATGGCTGTATGATGTTGAAATGCACTAAATTGGGAGTTTCGCATATATGTTTTTTTAACGTAATTTTTCTTTCTCAAAAGACCCGCGAAAGTCTTTTTTTGTATTATTTTATTAATTTGAGGCTCGTGATAATCGTTAATATCGAATTTTATGTTTTATCGTGGAATTTGTTGTTACGGCAATCGGAAGCCTGTAAAATACAATATTTAAAATAGGATTTTTTGATTTTTTTTTTCTCTATTTAGAATTAAGTTGTGATAAATATTATATTCATACATATATATATAAATATATTAAGTATATATATATATTTATATATATATACACATATATTTATATAAACAAACACAAAAGAATATATTAGGACGCGATTACCAGATAAGCACGATCCATTTTAATAATTTTTTTATTTATAAAAAATAGATTTCGTTCGTCCCCTTCACACTCACATAACACACACACACACACACACACACACACACACACACACACACAAACAAATCCATTCCAGACTTACCAGTTTGTGAAAGTAATTTATATAAGATATATATGCCTTTTACTAATTAAAAAAAAACATTTGAATCTGCTGCGCTTTTGTATCGTGAACAATTAATATTTGCCATCGGACTAGATATCTATATTTCACCATTGGTGGGATGTTCTAACCATCACTGTTTTCGATTATGTTTGTGATACTTTATTGAAATGAAAAAATGAAACAATACATATTTATTCTGCAATGAGATCGCAATACAGAACGCATAATCAAAAATTAAGTTTATTCATGAAAAGAGAGACAAGAACAGGGCTATTTGGGAATTCAATTTGAACGTGATCGAGTTTTCGATGTATCCCTAGACACACTGCGATTTAATAAAACCGATTTAGTGAATTTTTCGAGATTTATCGCAGTGTGTCAACCTCGATTTAGCTAATCCCTTTGTTTTTGCATAGAATACTAATAGCCTAGACATTTAGTGAATTTTGCGAGATTAGTCACAGTGTGTCAACCTCGATTTAAGCTAATCCTTTTGTGTTTGCATAGAATACTTAAACTAGTTTAGCTAAATCGGATTTATTAAACCGCAGTCTGTCTAGGGTATAAAACTAGTTCAGCTAAATCGGATTTATTAAAGCATAGTCTGTCTAGAGTAAAAGATTCATATTTGATTTAAATAAGAAACGAATGAATCTGATTCAATTCAAATAGGAATCTAATACATCGAAGACTCGATCACGTTCGAATCGAATTCCCAAACAGCCCCCCTGTCGAATGAATATCCTACATACTGATGTTAGAACATCCCACCACAGCCTAGGTATCTTGATATCTGCGACCAGGCATCCCTTAAATTTTGGATATGAGTCCATTCCTCCTAATAAATTGTGTATAGTTAGAACTACGTTCGAATATCGTCGTCGTACTTAACAAATTGTAAATTATAATTAATTGTTTATAAACAATTTTAGATTAATTTAGTTGAAAAACATTAAAAATCATTGAAATCTCACCATCTCATTTGAAAGTTTCATGACAAAAAAACTGTTAAAAAATAATATTCGTTTGTATTCATTTTTTTTAACAGTCTAAATTAAATAGTGTTTAGATGGCCATTTAGCGAAATTTATTTAATTAAGTTGCCATATTGTTACAAATAAAAATACTTAAATAAATTAAAAAAGACAAGCCGGAAAAGAAAAGCATACTCACTCTCCACTAAATCGACCAATTGAATTATCTTCCATTTATGATTTTTTTTATTTAAGTTAGTGGAATCTTCCCAGAATATTATGTGGTTATATTTTCTAATTGTAGCATTTAATTAATTAAAAATTAGTATTCTATATTTATATATTCATCTCATGTAATCGTGTTCCTAAAGTTAAAAAAAAAAAAATACAAAAGAAAAAGTACTTTTGCTGCTATTAAACGACTAATAATTTATCAAAATAAATACAAAAAATAGCTTTAAAATTGAAACAAATTTAATTAAAAAAAAAAATCAAATCTGTGATAAAAATTAAAATATATTTAATAAAAAAAGAAATGAAATATTTTTTAACGAAAACAAAAAATTGTATAAAAAAAATAATGAATTTAAAGTAAAAAAGAAAATAATCTTTCTATATTTTTTTTGTTTATTAGTTTTTGTTTTTAGTCTCCTGATTATTGAAAATTAACTTTTTAACATATTTAGGCACGCGAATCATACACGATTTATAATATTTAGGGTCGTGCCAATAATAAATGCCGCGAGAAAGGTATATTTGTGACAGTCATTTAATTATGTATTATTTTTTTTTATAATTGTTTTAAGGATTTTGCTCACACGACGACGACGAAACCAAAGATAATATATTATATAGAATATAAAACCTAACATTTATTTATTTTTAATCATTAATATCCGTCCTGTTCTTTTATGTCACATGACATTAGACAAGGCGCATGCTCTCGAAATAATATTCGCGAAATTAAATTTATATAGATATGCGCGCATGTGTTTTGACTATAATTAACTCTGTGAGCCATTATTAAATTCTATTGTTTGCGTGCCTTAAAACATGTTTGAGCAATAACGTTGTTTCTTAATTATTAGTATTCATTTTTTATTATGGTAAACGTATATACAAATTTTCCTCTCCCTCCACGCCACCCCGAAAATAATGAAATTAAAATAAATGGAAATTATCCTTTTTTCTTATGTTTAAATATAATAAAAAAGGCTAGTGATCATCGTACTTTTTAATTACATAGCATGTTATTTTTAATTTTGCAAATTAATAAAAATTAAAAAAAAAAAAAATGAAATCAAATGACTGTTAACTTTAACTACAAAATAATTTTTATAAGTAATTTTTTGATATTTAGGTTATATAACGAATATAATAAAACACAAAAATACTTTAAATCATTATTGAAATATTAATTAAAAAAAGAATCTTTTCTTAGTAGCAAAAGAGATAATTATTACAAAATTTGTATAATAAAATATAATATATATTTAATTAAAAATGAATGTATGTGTACACACGACAAACTAAAAAATAATTATAAAATTTTTATTTTTTTTAAAAATCTCAAATCAAATTCTCTTGAATTTTTTACAAAAAAATATTTTGTTTTTTTTGTAAAGAACCCAAAATGTTTGTGATATATAATGTAAATTATATAATTTTTTTTTATTAATTTTATTGAGTACAAATTAGACCTGAGTTTAGTTTAAACTAAATAAATAAAATGTTCCTGTTTTTAATTTAATTTTTTTTTAATTCATTTTATTGTTTATTTATTATAATTTTTAATTGTAGTATTTAACCTTAAACAAAACAGGAAACAAAATAATTAGAGAGTAAATAAATTTGTTCCTTATTTAAAATTAATTTAAATAACTTAACTACAAAAAAAAAACAAATATAAAAATTTACTATAAACTGTGATTTTAAAATTAAAAATAATAATTATTTAAAAAAGATTATACATACATTTATTTACAATTTAATATAAAAAAAATATGAAATCGATCAATTTACTAAGCTATAAAAATTGAATTATTTTGATTAATAATATATGATTTCCGTTTTGATAGTAGGGATTTATAGGTTTTGAGTTTCTCCTGTGTTTTCTCTCTCCCGGAAACAATCGACCGATACACAAAATGCTCCTAAAAAAAAGTTCTTACGGTATATATTAATTTTTTTTGTAATTCAATATATTATTAATGTTTCATTATTTTGTCCTACGGCCGAGACTCGGGATTTCTCGACAAGATACGCGAGTCGAGAAATAAAAACAGGCTATTATATTATATGTATATTATTGTCTCATTTATCCCCTCAGAAATACTTATATATATATGTATTAAAAAAATGAAAAAAAAAACAACACAACAAGGCAATTTTTTATTTTAATTTTTTTAAATATTTAAATTAATCAAGTAATTAAATAATAAAATTATACAAGTAAAGAAAAAAGTTATGTAAGTTTCCGAAAAGTGCATTTCTCGTATATAATACAGTATTAATTAAAAACAAATGTTAATTTTTTGTTTTAAGTTGAATTATTTTCTTTATTTTTTTTTTATTATTTGTAATCAATGAATAATAATTCAAATAAATATATTTAATCTGAGTTTAAAATTAAAAAAAAAATCAAATTTAAAATTATATACATATGTATGTATATTATTACCAACATTTTCAGGTGTCATCTCATAGTACGTTTAAAAACATGTATTAATTATTTGTTATTGTTATAGAGCAGTGGTCTTCAACCTTTCTCGATCTTAAAACTTCATTTCGTTGGAAAAGGTATACTTATAGCCCACGTGCAGTTTTAAAGTACATTATCATCCCAATTCCCATAGTCGTGTCATTTTAAGTGACGTGACTATAGTCGTCTCACGTCACTTGAAAATTGATATTCTTGAAGGCGAACCAAGTGACACGACTGCAACTTGAAATATATTAGGCAAATAAGAAATAAAATCGTTTTAAAACAACAATATTATTATTTTAAACAACAACATATTTAAAAGATTGCACATATTAAAAAAACAACACTTTAAAATATATAAAATAAAATAATTGTGTCTTTCAATTTTGTGGTATTTGTCTGTCACTTGCAAAAATCAAGTGACATCTGTCGTATAAATTGACTCGTAATAAGCGATAAAGAGAATGGCAAAATTGATGTGACATGACTATAGTCATCTAAAATGACGTGACGCGACTATGGTAATTGGGGTGTATATTTTAAAATAAAGAATTTAATAAGTAGACTGAGCTTGCTTTTGTCCGCTAGTTAATGCTCAAGGTCGAGATTTGTACGAGTACGGGTTAGTCTGATTCTTTTAAATGCTGAAAGTGTCTACATTGAAGGCACATTAAAAAGAA
Organism: Tipula vernalis; assembly: GCA_958295665.1. Lineage (NCBI taxonomy): Eukaryota > Metazoa > Arthropoda > Insecta > Diptera > Tipulidae > Tipula > Tipula vernalis. Next base: position 458,970 of record OY282561.1, read on the forward strand.
ATTAATAGTGACAACATATTTTCCACCAAGCAAATTATAGTTATATTTCACTTCAACAGCTATCTTTACGGTGTACATTTTTTCTACAGAAATTTTCTCATGAATTGCAGCTGTGTTTAACGATTTCCGTTTTCACTTTATTTTCTTTTATCACTTTAATTATTTTAAAACCAACCAAACGCGGCATAGTAGTTATAACTATGGCGTATGGATAGGCGGAAGTACCGGGTCCAAATGGTCTTAGGAGAGCGATGCAAAAAAAATTTCTAATTTTGATTGGTGATGGCGATAAACACATGACTGTTGGAGTGCCGACTTCTTAGGCCGAGTCACCTTTCATGTCAGTACAACTAGGTTGACATGGAGCTGTAGAATGTGCAGATGGTTTACAAATCAAACTGTGAAAGAGTTGGAAGGGTCTCAATCCACAGAACAGACGGTAGAGAAATAAACAAAAAACTATTTTAAAATTAAACTTAGTTTTTGCATTTTTTGAATATCTGTACATACTAATATTCCTTGTAGCTATAATTTATTAATTTTTAGTATTTTCAGAAACCTCGAATCTTTAACTTACTCTTTTTCAATACTTATAGGTCAATCCTAGCCAACTTCACTGCGCTTTTGTGTTAAGGAAAATAATTTTAATGTCAAAATAATGCTCTTATATTTTGTACGAATCGAAATAGCTACAATTTTTTTGTATTTTTTACATATTTTTAGCATTTACATACATTTGGTTTGTTCTTGACATTACGCTATAGCGAGATTTCTTAAAAAAAGATTACGCAACTCGAGGGATGAGTATATCAAGAAACCGAAGGAAAATTCGTACTTTCTAGGCTAGATAGTCCTGGGCCCGTATTCTTGAAATTCACCGAAAAAAAGTAGCAGACTAGTATAAATAAATTTAAATTTTCGACTGGAATGACGTATTTCTCTAGAAAATTTGTATTTCACTACCAAATCACAAGTGACTTTCGGGTGAATTTCAAGAATAAGGGCACAGTCGTTTGAGTTTTTTTCTAACGTTCTTATTTATTAAATTTTAATTGTTTATTTTTACTTGTTTATAAAATTTTTTTAATAAATTTCTTTATTAAAACTTTCTCCTTTTTTCCTTACAATTTTTTGCCAAATTTTCGGTTTTTTAAACCATTTTCAAGGCTATGAAAAATTAACTAAAAACTAAAAAATTACAATTATTTACAAAAATTAAACATATATACAATAATACCAATATTTACATAATGATCTATACACAATATTTTTCACAACAAACAACAAATTTATTTTGTTTGTCTAGACAAGGAAAAATATTTTATTTACATAGTGTCTTTGACCAAGTCAATTTTACGTTATTATTTTCTATGCACAGCTGATTTTTGTATATACTAGTGACAATTTAATTTGTTATATACGTAAAATTTTAGTTTGGTCTTACGAAATTTTTAATAATATTTGTATAATTAGTTTGCAAACGGTTTATATCTACTTTGTAATTTAACTAAATCTGATAAAGGCAACAGGACAGTACTTTTGAACACAATAGACTATAAAAATAAAATGGCAGAACTTTTAAATGATATAGAGACATACGAAATTTTAGATAATGACCCGACCAAAAATATCAATGAAAAATGTTTCAAAATTATCGAGGACTTAAAAAGTAAAAATTTAATTAATAATGAGACGAAACTTTTTTTAAAAATTAATAACCCTATACCACCGAGAATATATGGCCTCCCAAAAATTCACAAAGTAAATATCCCTTTAAGACCTATAGTTTCGACCATTAATTCCCCGGCTTATAATCTGTCAAAATTTTGTTGTACAATTTTGAATACATTAACCGAAAATAGCCAATTTAACATTAAAAATTCATTTACTTTCAAAGATTTAATTAAAACTATCCAAATTTAAGATAATGATACACAGCATCTTTAGAGTATCATTATTTACCAATGTATCGGTAGATACCGCAAAATTAGCAATTTCGGAAAGGTGGGGTGAAATTGAGCTAAATTCTGTATTAACCAGAGACGAATTTTTTAAGATTTTAGACGTTTATATGATAGATAATAGTTATTTCAAATTCCAAAACATTTTTTACAAACAAAAATTTGGCGTAGCGATGGGGAACCCGTTATCTCCTATTCTGGCTGATATTGTATTGGAAAAATTATTTAATGAAAAATTACCCTTGTTAGTCAAACAATCAACATTTATTTATAAGTACGTAGACGATATTATTTTGGCCACTACAGACTCGAATATTGACATCATCAAAAATTTATTCAATACATTTCATAATAAACTAAAATTCACTGTAGAAAAAGAAGATACGAATAACTCTTTGGCATTTTTAGACTTAAAATTACATAGACGGACAAAAATTATAAAAACAGAATGGTATAAAAAAGAAATTGCTTCAAATACGCTACCAAATTTCATTTCAGTGCACCCGTACAATATGAAAAGAAATGTAGCGTATTCATTTATTAAAAGAGTAATTTATCTTACTGATAGCGAATTTAGGCAAAAAAACATAAACAAAATTAAGGACACGTTATCGAGGAATAATTATCCCGAAAAACTCGGTAATAAATTGATAACTAAAACACTATATACGTACCAAAATAAAAAACCAAAAAATACTGACTTAAAATTTAGATCAATGACGTACGTACCAAATTTGACTGAAAAAATTAGCAAAATTCTAAAAAATAACTCGAAAACATTGATACTAGCTAACAAAATTGGAAATAAATCTTACGACAGTTATTCAAAATTAAAAGATAAAATACCTGAAGAACAAAAAGACGGACTTATATACAAAATTCAATGTAAAGATTGTGATTCATGCTATGTGGGAGAAACTAGCAAAACAAAATTAGTAAAAGTACATCAACACAAAAAAGACGTAGAAAATATTAATAAATTTCCGACAATGACACACGTAACATACAGATCAGCTTTAGTTAAACATAGTTTTGAGAATAAACATAAATTTGATTTTGATAATGCGGCCACTTTAGGATATGAACAAAAAAAAGAAAAAAAGATTATTTAAAGAAGCGTGTCACATTTGGACGTCCAAAAATCCAGTAAATTACAAAGTAGATATAAACCGTTTGCAAACTAATTATAAAAATATTATTAAAAATTTCGTAAAACCAAACTAAAATTTTACGTATATAAAAAATTAAATTGTCACTAGTATATACAAAAATCAGCTGTGCATAGAAAATAATAACGTAAAATTGACTTGGTCAAGGACACTATGTAAATAAAATGTTTTTCCTTGTCTAGACAAACAAAATAAATTTGTTGTTTGTTGTGAAAAATATTGTGTATAGATCATTATGTAAATATTGGTATTATTGTATATATGTTTAATTTTTGTAAATAATTGTAATTTTTTAGTTTTTAGTTAATTTTTCATAGCCTTGAAAATGGTTTAAAAAACCGAAAATTTGGCAAAAAATTGTAAGGAAAAAAGGAGAAAGTTTTAATAAAGAAATTTATTAAAAAAATTTTATAAATAGGTCTATAATTTAGCCATACATAAAAAATAAATTTTAATTATATGTTTTCAAACTTTTTACGAAAGCCTCCAATAAACTGCTGTTGGTTTTCCTTAACACAAAGAAAAATCTCATACTTTAGCTATAATTTTTTCTCTAAAACTCCGAATAAATTGCGCACAAAATTTTAACATCAACATAATTTATTGTTCAGGGGAAAATGCTATGTACATAAAAAGGGTAGTATTTTTTAACCTTACAATAAAAAATTATTATTTTTGTACAAAACCAATACATAATAAAACAGAGAAGGTAAGTTTGCCCGCTTTTCAAAATCCCGCCTTCAAAATTTCGAAATCAAAATCCCGATTTTGAAAATCCCGCTTTTTAAAATCCCGCTTTTCAAAATTCCGCTTTTCAAAATTGCGCTTTTCAAAATCCCACTTCAAAATCCCGTTGCTCAAAATCCTACTTTTAACCGAAAATATTTTTATTAATTCGGGCGCGCGCGCAACTCCCGAAATCGAGCGAATTCACCTGATTTGGCTCCCTGTGACTTCTTTCTGTTCAATCGAGTTAAAAAACCATTACGGGGAACGCGTTTCAGCAGCCGAGAGGAAATAATGGAAAAATCGCCAACACACAAAGGGATAGATGTACTCTTGACTACGTAACTTTTGCAAATGTCAAGCTATGACGCTAGGATTTAGAGGGAATATCAACAACAGATGTACCAACTTAACAAAAAAAAACGGAACTCAAATCGGAGCGATGGGAGCGCCACACGGTGGTTATTCCGGGAACTTGTTGATCAAGGTAGTATGTACATATAGGGATTTTTTTTGTGCTTGCGAAGTGTCATATATCGGATACCGATAGGCGAGCAAGGGGAATAAATACACTTCCAGAATAATATGAGTTCGTGCTAAGCGAGAGGGAATAAGACGGGGTGGAGTCAAATGAAACGTCCGATTACCAGATTTTATGTTACCGGTGGTTGATCATGGACGAACCAATTACCATTGAGCGGCAGGACAAAAAATCAGCTCGTACGACCCCAGTAACAGGCCTAATGATTTTTTTTCTACTTTTCAAGTGTTAATCGCTAAAGAAAATACAAAAAAATTAAAAACTAGCATTTTGTCTTTAATTTAATAGCAATTTTAGTCTTTAAATTGCTTTGAAATGGAACAATTTTTTCCAAAATTTAGTATAGGTACTTTGGAAAAAATAATACAAAAAAGTCAACATGACAACAAATCACAATAAATCAATTCGCAATTCCCTAGGAAAACCAAAATACACCAAACCAATAGTAAACCTACAGATTTTGTTTACAAAATCTATAGGCCGGTACACATACACATAAAATTTTAATAGTTTTAATAGAAAATTTCAATTTATTGTTGATAGTTTTGAATTTCAGACGATAAATTGAAATTTTGTATTAAACCTGTTAAAATTTTATATATATTATATAGTAAATGCTAGATATTTTAGCTATTGTTAATTAAAAACAGACAATTTGGACTATTTTAGCAATTTTGCAATGTGTTGCTATTTAGCAATGTGTAGAGTTTGACGTATAAAACCAAATTTTTCATTTTTGGCTGTTCGGTCAGGTTTGACGTAATATTTAATGAGGTAAAGTTAACAGGAAATGAATTTGACGTAAAGTATCGTGATATTTTTTTTCATTTTGGCCAGACCAAACACGTCGAGTGTTGGAAATTCATGTCAAATGTAAAATTTTTTTTTTGATTGTGAATGTTCTGAAATTCTTCCCTCGTTTCTTTCCTTGACCTGTAAACTGAAATTAGTTTATCGGTGACGAACTAAATTTTTTGTTCGTTATGTTGGAAATTCTTACAAACCTGTGGCCCTATTCTGGCTATTCCCTGGGAATTGGAAAAAATATTGCTATATTTCCAAACTTCTATAATTCCTATTGTTTTATTCCCCAATTCCCAAAAGTGTATTCTGGTGTAATTGGCAATAATTTCCAATGGGAAAACATTATTTCAAATTTTGCAGCCGCCATTATTTAAAAATATGATTTAATACTCGTACATATAAACTTTACTAATACTACGTTGTAAATAAAATAATGAAAACACAAAACAACCAGTTTCCTCTAATTCCCAAAAAAAAAATTTAGGGATAAATAAACGCCAAAACTTACATAAAATGGAATTATTTTCCCTAGATTAAAAAATTCCTAATCGTCAGAATACACTTTTGGAAACAATAATTCCCAACTGCTAGAATACTGTCAAAATTGTTCAATTTTTACTTTATTAATTTTTTGTTGAATGTTAATTAATTCATGTAATTTCTAATATGCTACCGGTGATTAGACCTTTTTAAATGTGTTTTTATTAACACTAGAAATATATTAGTATTTACGAACAGTAATTCAACGAAACCGACTAATAGACAGAATTCTATTTATTTAATTATATAGGATTTTAATATGTTCCGAAGATTGTAAGAGAATTCAATCCAGTTTCGAATTGATGAGCTTATTATTATGAAAAAATCAATCTTCTCATCAGGCCGCGGCGACTGGACTGATTATACCACACTTCGGAACATATTAAAATCAGATAATTAAATAAATAGAATTCTGTATATTAGTCGATTTCGTTGAATTACTGTTCGTAAATACTAATATACTTCTAGTGTTAGTAAAAACACATGTAAAAAGGTCTAATCACCGGTAGAATATTAGAAATTACATGAATTAATTAACATTCAACAAAAAATTAATAAAGTAAAAATTAGCGTACACAGAAATAGAGCTGTGGGAATATTGAGAAGAAGAAAAATTGTAAGAGAATTCATCTGTATTAGTATGATTCGCTAGTACTTAACGCACAGCACATTCTCTATATATAGAATGTAAATTGTGGTATAATCAGTCCAGTTGCCGCGGCCTGATGAGAAGATTGATGTTTTCATAATCATAAGCTCATCAGTTCGAAACTGGATTGAATTCTCTTACAATCTTCGGAACATATTAAAATCATATTGTTCAATTCCCAATTCCCAGGGAATAGCCAGTATAGGGCCGCTGTAGGTAAAAATGTTTTTACACAGAGAGTATTCACAATGGAAAAACTTTTAGGAACTAGTCCACTTTCCTGTACACTTTCGGATTTTTATGAAAATTTCAACAACAATCGACAATGAAATTAGACACAGGCATTCACAATGAAAAAACTTTTTACTTTTTACTTACAGGTTTGTATGAATTTCCAACACAACGAGCAAAAGTTTTTTGTTCGTTATGTTGAAAATTCATACAAACCTGTGGCCCTATTCTGGGAATTGGGAAAAATATAGCTTTATTTCCAAACTTCAATAATTCCTATTGTTTTATTCCCCAATTCCCAAAAGTGTATTCTGGTGTAATTGGGAATAGATTCCAATGGGAAAACACTTTCAAATTTTGCAGCCGCTATTATTTAACTATTTTATTTTATACATATAAAATAAATACTTTACTGATCCTACGTTATAAATAAAATAATGAAAACACACAAAACAACCAGTTTCTTCTAATTTCCCAAAAAAAATTTAGGGAAAAATAAACGTCAAAACTTACATAAAATGGAATTATCTTTCCCTACATTCAGAAATTCCCAATCGCTAGAATACACAATTCCTAACTGCTAGAATACTGTCAAAATAGTTCAATTCCAAATTTCCAGGAAATAGCCAGAATAGGGCCACTGTAAGAGAAAAGTTTTTTCATTGTGAATGCTCTGTTAATCACGATTAGTTTTTTACTTAATTTTTTTTCGAGGAAAGTGATTGGTACACCAGATATTTAGATTTTAAAAATTCAAATTTACTATCACCCCAATTGTCATAGTCGTGTTATTTCAAATCGCGTCACTAGAGTCGTGTCAGGTCGCCCCAACATTTTTATTGTTGAAGTCGATCAAGCGACATTTTTTTTTTAAAATTATGTACAAATTATTAACAATATTTATACATCAATACAAATTAAAAACATTTATACATGAAAAATAATTATTTATAAAAAAAAGCTATCTTTTACGTTCCATTTTAACTCTTCTAGTCGCTTGTAAAATTGATGTGACAAGAATGTCATTTGAAGTGACATTTCTCGTTTCAAGTGACTTGAGACGTAAAGGCTGTCTCATGAAAATTAAAAAGTTGAAAATGTACGTGTTCGGTCTGGCCAAAATGAAAAAAAAATCACGATATTTTACGTTAAACTCATTTCCTGCTAACTTTACCTCTTTAAATATTACGTCAAACCTGAAGGTGGCCGCATGCCAAAAGAATTGATAAAAAATATCCCTAGTGTTTTTTCTCTCTCTCTCTCTGGCTTTCATATCCCATGGAGGGATTTTGCCGCCCGCACTAAGGTCCTCCATCCGTCTCGATCCATTGCTCTCGTCCTCCAGTTTCGACATCCTAATACATGTAGATCTTGTTCGACGTCGTCACGCCAGCGCAGTCGGGGTCTTCCTCTACGACGAACACCGGCTGGTTGTTGATGGAACGCTTTATTGGTCATTCGTTGTTGTGGAGACCGTGTAACGTGGCCGAGCCATCTAACTCGATTGGATTTTATGAATCCGATAAAATCGCAGCCTCCAAGAAGTTGCCTTATCTCGTGGTTCATAGGAATCTGATATTCGTTGTTCGCGACTTTAATTGGACCAAAGATTGAGCGAATGACCTTCCTTTCGAAGGTAGATAACAATCTACAATCGTTAAAAGTCATGGTCCAGCTCTCGCTTCCGAAAGCCAGCACAGGTCTTTTGAGTGCTTTATAAAGTGCGAGCTTGCACGACTGCAAGAGATATTTAGATCGCAATAATTTCGATTGGGCGTAAAAAACTCGTTGTCCTGCAGCGATTCGGGCTTTTATATCTGCCTGCATATCATTCGACGATGTTATAACTGACCCGAGGTATTTAAAGTTTTCGACGCTATCAAAGTTATGGTCGCCAATTCCGAGATTTACCATGGAGATGTTCCTGGGTGTTGATAACAATTTTGTTTTGCTGCTGTTCACCTCCAAACCAAGTCTTCTTGCGCAGCGATCGAGCTGTATGAAACTGTCCTTGATATCGCTAGGTCTTCGGCCAAGAAGCACGATATCATCTGCATATCCAAAAATTTGGCATGATTTATTAAATATACAGCGCCAAGTTTCAATGTTGCTTTTTCTCACTACGTATTCAAGCGCCAAATTGAACAGCACAGGCGCGAGTGCATCTCCCTGTCGAACACCAGATGTTATTTCAAAGGAGTCTGACACAGCTCCCTCAATTACGATTCTACATACAGACCCAGAGGTTGTTAATTTACACAGAGAAACGAGTTTCTCTGGGATTCCTAGGCATATGAGCGCGGCCCATAGGTTTTCGCGGTTTATACTGTCATATGCCTGCCAGAAGTCTACAGTTGATGTATGGTTATGTTGTACTCCCAACATTTTTCCAAAATCATCCTCATGGTAAAACATTGGTCAGTGGTCGATCGGTTGGGACGAAAACCACATTGATAGTCGCCAATGATGTTTTCGGCGAAAGGGATGAGTCTGGCAAGTACAACATTAGCCAACACTTTGTAAGCAGTGTTCAATAGGGCGATACCACGATAGTTTCCACATTTAAGACGGTCTCCTTTTTTGTGCAGCAGATATATGAGTGCGGTCTTCCAATTCTCCGGCAGCTCTTCTTGGTCCCAAATAGAGACGATGAGATCGTATAGATTTGTTGCAAGAGTAGCGCCTCCGAGCTTAATCAATTCTGCGGGGATTCTGTCGAGACCGGGTGCCTTTCCTTTTTTTAATCTACTAATAGCTGCATCTACTTCCTCTACTGTGGGATATTCGACAAAGACCTCTTCATCTGGAAGAGCTATTGCTCTAATGGGGGTCACTTCGTCATTCCGATTTAGCAGATTTTGAAAGTAGGTTTGCCATACAGAGAGAACATCAGCCACGTTTGTTCTCAGCTCGCCATTTCCGTCTTTGATGGCTGTACTTCTTGGGTGGAAGTCTTTAGTTAGATTTCTGGCGTTAGCAAAACAGTCCCTTGAGTTTAATATTTCCGCTTGGAAGCTGATGTTTTCGATGCAAGATCTCATATGATCGCGCTTCTTTTGTCGTAGGTATTTAGTCGTGTTCGGTTCCCTAGTGTTCGGTCTGGCCAAAATGAAAAAAAAAAAATTACGATTTATATATCAAAATATGTAACATAAAACGCACTCATTTATCATGAAAAAATTCAATTTTTTTTTTTTTGAATTTAGATGTCAAAATTTCATGGATTTGGCTGTCAAATGAAAATATACATATTTTGATCAGCTGTTTTTTTTTAAATAATATTAAATTAATCCAATTTGTGGTATAAAGCAATTAGTGTATTTTGTGTATTGATGTGTGATGTATTGATTTTTTAGATCAACGACAACATTGTTATGTGTGCAAGAAGAAATCAATGGGCCAAACGTGTGCGATTTGTTTATTACAGGCGCCCGTGAGGTTGAATTCAACAACAAAAAGGTATGAGTACGATTTCTTAAGAAAAATGTTAAGTAATTGGGATTAATTTTTTTTTTAGGGAATCATTATTTATGTTATGTTCCAATGCCAAAACAAAAGGCATTCCAAAAAATTCAAACTAGATTAGTACGTGAATTAGAAAAGAAATTGTCCGGTAAACATGTTGTATTCATTAAAATTTACCAAAGCCAACACGTAAAACAAGAACTCAATTGAAGCAAAAGCGCCCATGATCAAGATCATTGACGGCTGTTAATGATGCTATCTTAGAAGATTTAATATTCATTTCAGCTGAAATTTTAGGTAATCGCATCACATTCCTGTCAAACTAGATGGATCGCAGGTGATCAAGTTAGATTCTATCTGTCAAACATTTTTAAAAATTATAAATGGAGCATCGCATATTACTAAATATATTTCCCCAAAATAAATAAAAAAATACACAAAAATGTCGTTGTCAACGTTATGATGATATATCAAAGCGAAATAAAAGTTTGGTTTTTGTTCAATACGTAATTTTATTTTTTTATTCTATCGAAATATTTTTCTTCAACTCTAAATCCTAACCCTGTTCATGGAAACGGTACGGGTTAGCGCCGCCATATTTTCAACTCGACGAAACCTAAACCTGTTTAAACTCGGTACATGGAAACATGGTAATTGTATATATATTAAATAGTAAAATGCACGATATTTTAGCTATTGTAAGTTAAAAACATACGTTTTTCACTATTTTTGCAATTTTCTTACATAATTTGGTGAAAAATGATAATTCGTTCTCCATGTGTACCGTAATATATACATTTAATTAAAAACCTGACGACAAAACGTGTTTATTGAATTTTACAAAGCGATTTAAAACAAAATGTAACATTTAAAATCAATTTAACATTTTTCGTCAATTTGACACAGTATTACGACATTTTTGTTTTATACTTTTCTCTTTTTATCGCATGTACGATTTTTCTATTGCGTGTAGCTCTAAGGTCAAATTCTTTCGGGTTACTCGAAATAAAGTAACTTTTTTATCTCCTAAAGAATATGAAAATATTTTTGTAGTTGTGTTGGTGTAAAAAGAACAAAATAAAGTGAGGTTATGTTTTACTGTCAGTCAGATCAGTAACACTTTTTTTATTTTGATAACAAAAAGATGGAACCAATTAATTTTAGCGCATTAATATTCAATAAACAACAAATGAAATATCAAAATGGAGTTTATTTTTGTTTTCAATTCACTTTGACATTTCACATTTCTATGTATTTGTAAAGAGTAAAGCAAATCTATGAAAAAATCTAGAGTAAAGCAAAATGCTCTCGAGCAAAAAATAGAGTGGTTTATTTTCTCAGAAAGAATTTGTAATGTCAAATTGTTACACTTCGAGTAAAATTTTTTACCTCAGGGTTTTTTTTTTCGAAAGAATTTATCATGTCTCAACAAAAAATGTTTACCGAGCAAACGGCGCAGTGGTTAAAGCTGCGGCGGTTGGATCGGAAGGTACCGGGTTCGAATCCCTATAGGGGCGGGATGCAAAAGGGATTTTTCATCATCTGATTACGATCGGTGATGAAGATGAACACATCTATGACCCCCTGTTGAGAGTGCAGAATCCAGGGGGACCACCTTTCATGTCAGCACTACAGGTTGGTATGAAGTAATGCAATGTGCAGGTGGTTCTCCAAAAAAATAAAAAAAACGGATCTGTAGCCGCCCGTCCTCGATTTGGCTACTCCAGGCGTAAAGTAGGACAGCAAAAAATAAATCAAAAAGAAACAACAACAGCAAAAAAATGTTTAAAAAAATTGTTGGAACGTGCAAATCACGCATAACAATCTTGTTGTTGGTTCAAAGGTAAAAAATCAATACATTATTTTTTGGAAAAAATAATTCCAAAATACACTAATTACTTTATACGACAAATTGGATAAGTCCACATTTCACTTACATTTAAAAACATATTTAAATTTAATATTATTATTAAAAAAAAAACAGCTGACCAAAATACATTTTTAATTATTTGACAGCCAAATCCATGAAATTTTGACATCTAAATACAAAAAAAAAGTTGAATTTTTTCGTGATAAATGAGTGAGTTTCATGCTACTTATTTTGACATAAAACCTAGTGTTCAGTCGGGCAAAAGTGATAAAATTTATCATGATATTTTTTATCACGTTTTACCATAAAACGCACTCATTTATCACCAAAAAAAACCAAGTTTTTTTTGGTTTTAGCTGTCAAAATAAATACATATTTGAAAACAAAATATTTGGCTTTTTATTGTGGTGTGATGCTTTTAATAATATTCAGGATGGGTATTGTTTATTATTTTATAAAAAATCGCGATGAATTGGTTTTGATGTTGCCCAAATAAAGATGCTCTACAGAAGTTTGACGTGTAAAATCACTTTTTTCATTTTGGTTGTTCTGTGGGGCATGACATAAAATACAACGAAATGAAGTTAGGGTAATAAAAAATATCATGATATTTTTTATCACTTTTGCCCGACTGAACACGACCAAAATCGTGATTTTTTATCATCCGACCGAACACTAGGAATGTGATCTCACGAGCTCAAAACAGTAGTACCAATTCCTTTTTTTTTTTTTTTGCTCACTCTCCTTTTTTTCGTTTGCTAATTTTTGAATTTCTTAAAAGTTTTCTAGTGGATGGATATGTTATCGGTGTAAATTTTTAAGTGTTCTAATTTTGTTTTTTTGTGTTTTGATTGTGCTATTTGTGGAATTTTTCTTATTATTTTACCATTTTATTAATAAAACTAGTTGGATTAAACAATATATCTGTATGTCCTTCATATTATTGTTAAACATTTTATCTCTATTATTTTCCCTTTTTCTATTAGTTGTGGACTTGCGGAAAGTTTGCCATATTATGTATGTATATACGAGTAAGGAGGTTTACGATTTGTTGATTTGCTTTCTCCACGAAACAGGAAAAAAAACTGAAATCACAAAGATTTGAAGGGATATAAATACATTTCATTACATCAACCAAAAGAAATCCAATCAGATTTATTTGCGTATTTTTTTTCGTTAGTTCGTCATATCATTTTATTGCTTAACAAATTATAATTATATTTTTTATGTTGTCAATGTGCTGAATACCTAATAGAATGTGATGCGAACGTGCATGGTGTGCACAATTATTGATTACAAATAATGTAGACATTGTCCATAGAGGAAAGAAACCTACTTCCATAAATTGACTGAGGAAGAAGTCCTAGATTTGACACTTGCAAATCCGCATTTGAGTACTTCAGTAAATAACTGGCTTATGTCTGGAAAGAACTATTGATCGGATCACATGCACATTGGATTCGATTTGCCGGCGGAGACCATGCAGCGGCAGGAAATTAGAATTCCAAAACTGACAGACTATTACTCGGATCAGAAATACACTCGATTGTAGGGAACATAGAGCCTCCAGAGGGGTGAAATTTCTGTTCAAATCAGCTGCACAACTCTATACGCTTGGCTTTCAAAAACAGCTGCCCGGTTAAACGAAGTCCACTAAGATGGTCCCTTGGAGAAACGGGGCGCTGAAAAAAATGAGGAAACAGTCGATAAGGTTATTCAACAAGGTTAAATGCACCAGTGAATAGGACGAGTATAAGATATCCTTGACGGAATATAATCTGGAACTAAGAAGATCCTAAAAGGGCTACCTGGAGCTCGTCTCCAGATAGTCCCTTCTAGGGATGAAACCTTTTAGGTACTACTAGATACCCACTTTCCGAACTTAATAGTGACAGGAGCCCGAGGACCTGAATGACCATCCAGGTAATGTAGCCTACGCACCACACAAGAGGAGTCTTTCTAGAAAAAATTTCGCATCCAGTAAGGTGAAAAGGGCTATTGGCTCTTTCAAACCTTTTAAATCCGCTGGAGGAGATGGCATTTTTCCGGCATTACTTCAAAAATGTATTGAAGAAATTTTCTCAGCGTGATCCGTATATTATGCTTTTAACTACAAGTTATGCTTTTAACTATAAGTTATACTTTTAACTACAAGTTATGCTTTTAACTACAAGTTATGCTTTTAACTACAAGTTAAGCTTTTAACTACAAGTTATGCTTTTAACTATAAGTTATGCTTTTAACTACATTCTGAAACTCTGGAGTAAAAGTGATCTTTATACCAAACGGAGGAGGTCGTCCGAACATCCAGCCCAAGGCAAATCGGCTAATTAACCTTACATCGTTTCTATTGAAAACGATGGAAAAAATCTTGAATTATCAAATAAGGAGTCAGATCCTCGTTAAAAACCCACTGCGTCGGGATCAGTTGCTTATCAAACTGGTAAATCTACTGTGACGTATTTTAGCGGTTTAGTCACGAAGATTGTATGAGCGGTGGCTAATAAAGAAATTGCCCTTTGCGCTTTTGTGGACATTGAGGGGACGTTTGATAATATCTCCTGAGAGTCGATAGAGAGGACAACAATGGAATAGGGGGTAAGGCCTCCTACGATTAGGTGGATCCCCCTCATGCTGAAATATCGCAAGATTACAACCAAATTAGATGGCGAGTCAGTAACCATCAGGGTCATTAAGGGATGTCCCCAAAGAAGGATCTGTATTGACAGACTACTGATCTTTCTGGGTAGCCACGGATATGTTGTCCAAGGTTAAGCGAATGATATGGCTATCATAATCAGGTAAATTTGACGGAGTCATTTCTGATCTCATGCAAAATGCACTGAATATAATATGGCACTGGTGCGACCAGGAAGGACTTAGTGTCAATCCAAACAGGATTGTCATTGTTCTCTTTACGAAAAAAAAAAAGCTTGCGCTTATAGCTCCCTTGTTAAATGGTACTAATGTACCTTTTTCTAAAGAGGTTAAATATCTAGGGGCTCTCCTAGATCAAAAACTGAATTGGAAACAGTGAATGTTCATTAATACGTAACGGTGAATGTTCATAATGGACGAACTTGGAGTTTACCCCTAACAATCATTAGGCATGTGGTCACGTACTCGTCGGTAGTGTGGTGGCCTAGATTAGGTTAGGTTGGAGTGACTGCTTAGACACACTTAGACCAATGACGGTCCATTGTGATACCACAGTATATATCCCCCTTACCCTTATTAGAACCAATTAGAGCTACTTATGTAGCATAAAACATCCTGCACTTTACTGTTTTCGATCCGATAGGTTGTGTTCATCTTGAACTTACCTAAGTGTTAGTGCCTTCTGAGCGCTAATGCTGCTTGCAGTTTCCCGAGAGTCATACCGTGCCTAGCGAGCTCATCCCCATTGCAGTTCGCTATGACGTTCGAGTGACCAGGGACCCAGATTAATGAATGTTGAAGTGCTCACTTATCTCATTAAGAAATGAGTAACGACTCAACGCCACCCGTGGCGCCAAGCAAACTGATTCCAGTTACATGATTGTTGCCTGTATGTCCACATAGATTGCAATATCACCTGAGGATACCACATAATGCTTCAACCACGAACAGAAATGTGTGCGGCTAATAGAATTGTTTACATTTAATTTATCAAAGAATACTCCAGTTCCCACTTTGCCGTCTAGCTTGAAGCCATCCGTGAAGAATTGTAACACTTCGGTTTCCGATAGTAACCAGTCCCTCCAGGATTCCCTTGAAGGGAATATGAGTAGGCATAATGTAGTCAAGGTTCGCCATCTCATCATTTAGCGAACTACCTATAGCCGAGTGGCCTGTATTAATACATTTCCACTGAGAAACGGCTGCAAGTCACACAGCCGTAATTGCCGCTATGTTTGCCAAAAATGTCTACCGTAAGGTGAAACATAACCTCTAAGACACGTGTCGGTGCCGACCTCAATTCCCCGCTTACCAGCATTTAAATGATGGAATCCCCCAGCTGTGAGCTAACAATCCTGCTTACAAGCATATGATTAATTAACCTACTGTAACGACGCGTCACCACGTTTGCTCCACGTTCCAAGTTTAACTCCCCTGACTTACCAGTGATCGAACACAAACACACAAAATAAAGAAAACGCGGGAAAAGTAAAAGTTTTGTTGGGGAAGTTAAACGGAGTGGTCCCGTTTTAAAAAAAAAATTCATTAATCGATTAGAAGGGATTGCCAACAGCTTTTCCAAAGTTTTCAATAGAAACGATGATAGAGTTATTGGTCTCAGGTCCTTAGGATAGACATATGAGCTTTTCCCCGCTTTCAGGATAAAGACCACATTAACCTCCGTCCATATCTAGAGATATAAACAAGCCTTAAAAGCACCCCTTAAAAACAGCTTCCAAATAAGGAAGAATAATTCCTGAGTTATTTTGCTTGAGTTGCTGTTTTCCTTTTGCCAAAATATATATGAAGCGGCAACAAAAAGTATACGCACCAATATTTGCATTGATAAATATTAGACAGAGCCATCTCGTTTTTAAAGGGACGTAAATTACCGAATAGAATATATTTGTTATAATAATAAATGGAGTAACTATTTACAAATTGTATGTGGGTGTTGATCAACTTGACGAAACGAATACTCCTAACAAAATCGCAAATTAGAATTAGTTCAAAATTTGACTCTCTTATTCACTTCAAAATTTGACTCGGGCACGCAGTGATTTAGGTTCGCCACTCTGCAAAGCAACAGGCGGTGGTCCTTCTTTTACTGGCTGGATTGTATACAAATCACCTTAAAATAAATGTTGCGCTTGCAATAAGCTATTAGGAGTCCAACTTCAAGAAAAGGCGTTATCTGAGTCTCCAGGAAAGTAGGCTGAGTTCATTATATCCTACTGTTTGCCTATTTGGCCGAAACCTCCAACATCACTGCCACCAAGTCACTGGAGATGAACTCTGGAATGGGGAAAAAATTAATTTGCCGGCTAGTGGACGCTCGAGGACCCTCAGTTTCGTTATTATAAATCAACTTACCCACTTTATTTGGTTACGTATCAACCATGACTGCTGAATTAGGGCAAAACCTGCGGCAAAGGACGTCCGAAGACAGGTTGACCCGCAGGGAGACGATATGTGCCCTCATTTTGGTACCTTCTTGAGAAGGCCTGGATTAGCTCTCTCATTGCGGCTTACACGGGAGGATCTCTTGTGGGGTCACCACCCGTGCACCCCCTGGCGCTTTCCTCTTCTGCTGACGCCTTTCCTGCCTCGGACAGGGCCACCATCCCAGGGACTTGTCCGTGGGTGCGTATCGCTACCGTAACCCTCACAGGCTTCACCACTTAAGCCTCGCCCACAGAAGCCGGCTTGCCATTATACTGACCGCTCTTGAGGTGCAACTGGACTATCCCAAACATAAAATTTACCCTACGTTAATTAAGCCTTTCCCCTCTTGACAACTCTCCACTCTATCATCTGCATGCTTTCATTTGGCTCTTGATGAACCTAAGAAGCCGATCCGTAGGCAACTCAGCGCTGTTCTAGGCAACTCAGCGTTGTTCGGGAAGGTACTAAACATAATATGGGCTGGAGGCAATTTATCCGCCTTAAACTGTGCATCCTTCCATGGTTACTATGGCCGCCCTGAGCCACTGTACAGCGGCCTTGTTTGCACAGGGGAACATCAGCCAACCGAGTTGAAACTGGCTAGCAAGGAACTTTGGGAACAGCCTTGAGCTGATCCATCATCAGGGTAACCTCAGGGAAACCCGAGAGTGAGACCCCAATGATCTCTGATAATGCAGCCTGCCTAAAAGTAGTTCCAGACCGGACTGCAGAACCCGAGTTTGTCACTGGGGCAGATTCTTCCCCCTCTGGGCTTTTTAACTGCTGGTGGATAACGTCATCCGAGTGGACTCTCCTCTTGCACGCCGGGGCTTCAAGAAGAGCACCAATCTCATTCTATAACCGCAGCGCCAAAAGCTTTGTCTCACATCCGAGCATTTTGCCCTGAACAAAAAGCCTCTTATATTGCTTCTTCACAGCTCCACACACACACACACACACACACACACACACACACACACACACACACACACACACACACACACATCTTCGTACGAGGAGCCGTTACAGGTTTGTCAATAACAATGACATCACATTTTCAATCCTTAACAGCATTCATACTTCCCCCTGCTTTCACAGAGGAGTTTCCCTCACTTCTGAGGGCCAAAGCCTCATTTTCTGAAGTGTCCGTATCTTAATAAAGATCTAAACCCTCAAAAACCGTATGGAGCTCCCCATCCGATGACCATACGTCGAGAATTCCGTAGCGGTATAAAACTCCTAAAATTTCTAGCTGCTTAAATATGCAACTATCATAATTTCTGTATAAATATTTTAATTTCCTGATTTGTAAATTTGCTAAGGGCAATTTTATTTAAATTTCCAAATTTGTATTTTTTTGTTGTACTAAAAACTTTTTTTTTTGGTTTTAATCTAGCAATCTGTTTTGGGGCTCAAGGCACTCCCAACTCTTTCGCAGTTTACTTTTACCGTCCTACTTTACGCATTAGTAGCCAAATCGAGGACGTACGGCTATAGACCCGTTTTTTGTATAAACCACCTGCACATTACATTGCTTCATGCCAACCTATAGTGCTGACATGAAAGGTGGGTTGGCCCATGGATTCTGCACTCTCAACAGGGGGTCATAGATGTGTTCATCTTCATCACCGATCGTAATCAGATGATGAAAAATCCCTTGATGACTAAAAACTTGGTAAATTTCTTAATTTTCAGTTTTCCTCAATGTTCTAAAAACCTAATATTCCTTTCCTCCTATAAATATTCTGAAATTTTCATTTGATTTCCCTCTGAGGGTATCTATCGTTAAGCTTAAATAGATAATTAGCCAATACTACCCTTCTAAATTCTTAATAAACCTCAATCGAATTTTTTTCATTGTCAATAAATAAATCTAACGTTACTCAACAGTTTTCTTTCGCTTCATAAACTAATCATGATTAAATTTATGTTTTAACTTTTATTATAACTAATTTTTAATATTTTAATTGAATCATTGTTATACGTGGTATTAAAACGTGTTCTTCTTTAAATTTACCATTAATGATTATTGACAACTAGTCGTGGTGGGTTTAAGTTTCTCAATAAAATAAGCAGATAAAAAAGCAGAGTAAAATGATGTAGTCATCACACTTTGATTAAGAATGAAAGAAAGTAAATAGGCTGAAAGTAAACGACACTAGTTTTTAAAACTTCGATTACACGTTCTATAATATTATGGGCGGAACTATGGCTTTTATTAAATCTGCTTTTCTGGGTGTTCTCTACCGCATTTCAATATGGCGTAATAAGCCATGGCAGTAAGGGGTATCCCGCGTCAGCTTAAAAAATTTAACGTTTAGCACAGTACTCGTTGATTCCTATCCCCGTTGTTATAAATGTTTTTAAAATATTGGGCGGCGTCCCCGTTTCCCAAAATAAAGTAATCATGGCTGGCCTCAGGATACGTAGCATCCACACAACAAATCCTTAGCTTATGATCGCATATTTTAAAAATAAATAAATTATAATACAGAAAAAATTTAAAATAAAGAAATTAATTGTGCTTACTATCATGACATTTAAACTGTAAAATCCTTTACGATTGTAAAATAGATGAGGCTTATTTGCTGGCTTTGAAATTTTGATGTGCATGCCATCAACGCACATAACTATGCGGGAATTTTACTTTTAGAATAAAAATATAACCTTGCCTCATTTTTCTCAGCCTTTGGCCAACTCCATTTTGGTAGCCG
Organism: Tipula vernalis; assembly: GCA_958295665.1. Lineage (NCBI taxonomy): Eukaryota > Metazoa > Arthropoda > Insecta > Diptera > Tipulidae > Tipula > Tipula vernalis. Next base: position 478,743 of record OY282561.1, read on the forward strand.
CCTTCAGCTAAAAACCGGAGAGTAGCCGCCAATTTGAATTTCGGCGTTAACGACGAAAATTTTACCACCTGAAATAATTTTGTTTTTATTTCCTTTAATACGTTTTAAAGAATCAAAAATTCAGAAATAATTTAGAAATAAAAAAAATAATTTACTCACTGTGCATTTGACAATTGGAATATGTCTTTGCAGGCATTCCGAACCGCTTTTCTGCTTTCCGTTCTCTTAATGGGCGTTACTTCTTCACTACAATCAAAATATTTGCTTATGGTAGCCATAATATCCACAAAATCTTTAATTTTTATTTCAAAATATGCACCTATTTAATATTTATTTATTAAATAGACAAAAAATGTAAGACAAACACAAATGGAAAAATACTAAATTGAATGTCAAAATTTGGATAACTGAGTGAAATTGCAGATTCACTGTGAATCGGTAATGCAGTTTTCCGGCAAATTCTATAATGCAAATAATTTCAAATACGAATCGAATGAGTTCCCGCCGCAGTACATCCGCCGAGTTGTATAATCGACATGAATAAATATATTTAAATTAGTAGTTGTTTATGAATGGTTAATTCATTACCACGTTACCACCATGTAAACCATATCGTTCATCAATATCTTTAGCTTGTATTGCCGATAGCTCCATTTTGTTAACCCCGAAGCGATGATCGACCATTTCATTGTTAACCCCTACTACTTGATTGTTGATTTTTTGTCGTTCTTCTTTATTTATCGTACTACTCGTGCGTCCAGTTAGAATTCTGCGATTATTGCCCTGTCCTCCACAAGTCTAACATCAGTTGATTCCTCTTCCTGTTTTATTACCAAAACCTACATGGATCATGTCTCCCCACCAATATTATCGCAGTACCAGCGTAGACATCTATGCGATGCTGTCGCTTGAGATAATGAAGCATTTAGAATGGTATATTTTTGAGCAAATCTCACTACACGATATAATCGCATCGCGGTAATCACAGATTTTCTTACACTCAGATGGCGGATCCATTCTACTAGCTTAAATTTTCAAGTCAGTGGCGGATTGTAATATTTAAATAAATTGTCTTATTTCACACTAAATAACACTCGTTAGCACTTTTGGTAAATTGTATTTTTTCCGCCCAAAATCACTAGTCAGCAATATTTTGATTTATTATTATACACTACTATTATTACAATTAAGACAACTACGAATGTAAAGTTAGAATACGGCTCATAAGACTTTTTCTATTTTTTTTTTCTTTTTTTCCGTTTTTATTCTATGTAATCTTTTCTGGGGCTCAAGGCACTCCCAACTCTTTCGCAGTTTACTTTTACTTTACTTTTACCGTCCTATTTTATGCAGTAGTAGCCAAATCGAGGACATACGGCTATAGAACCGTTTTGTATAAACCACCTGCACATTGCATTGTTTCATGCCAGCCCATAGTGCTGACATGAAAGGTGGGTCGGGCCATGTATTCTGCCCCTTTTGCATCCCGCCCCTATAGGGATTCGAACTCGACGCCGCAGCTTTAACCACTGAGCCATTTGGTCTGCTTAAATAAAATTATGTCAAAAATGTAAAAAAAAAAAATTAAATCGAATTAAACAAAAAAAGAAAACAATATATTATGTAAAATATTGTTGAGTTAACAGAAAACCAGTCCCATTGAACTTTGATCTCTTTAAGAGTTGAGTGTGATTTCAAAGAAACACTAGGTAATTTAAAGAGTGGGCTCTTTATAAATATGTTTATATTAGAATACTAATTAAAGCGCAATTTATAATTCAACATTCTTTGATCTTTCGCTTTGAACTTTTGTTGAAATTTAATATTTCTTAAACCGCTAAAATGATATAATTCTAATAGATTTATTAATAGTTAGTATATAATTTATATTTAAGAATTTAAGAAAAATATTGAAAAACAAAACAATATACATATTGGCTGCTTCAGGTAAAGGCGACCCTTTATTTATTTTAAATAATTCATTCAAGCCTTTTCGTAAGGCTAAGCAACATCACATTAAATTTCAAGCTTTTCTGCTAACGCCAGGCGTCCACTAATCAAATAGATTCAATTCCAAATACCACGTTTTAACATTTTTGTTTCAAAACATTAAGATAATAATTTGTTTATACGATATAATTTATAACGATCCACGATTTTATTACGTTTTTAATGTGGTAATATACTATGAGTCATTATCGGGTATGAAATGATGGGTTGAGTTGCATTCGACATGGCCAACGCTTGCGATGTATTTATAGTTAAACCCATTGATGGAGCTACAAAAATAAAAAACAAAAATTACACCAAACTGAAAATTTTAAAATATTATCACTACCTGGTGCCAGGGCTGGTGCAAGTGTTATTTGTGATGTCGATAAAATTTGTTGCGGTGGACCAAGTAATTCGGTTGAAGTGCTTAGCGTACTTAAACTTTGCTGTGCCAATGCCAATTGTTGCCCCTGTGAGGTATTCGTAATAGCTAATGGGGTTCCATTACTTGCAATTATTTGAGTTTGTGGCGCTGCGATACTAACGATTGGTGTCGCTTGTACTTGTACCGGTGCCATAGATACAGCATTTATTACCTGTGCTGTTTGTCCCTGTGGTTGTGTTGATGTATTCGTAACAGTTACTGGATTTACAACACGTGAACATTGCACACTGCCCATCCGGTACTGAGACAACTGAGCCAATAAATGTTCGTTGCACGCACGCAATTCAGCAATTTTCATTTCATTCGCTTCGACACGTTGTCGCAACAAGGTCTGGTCCTCTTGAAATCTACGTATCATCGCGATTATATCTAGATCCTGATTATATCGAGTATTTTCGTAATTAGTACGATTCGTGTCTAATTTTGTCGCTTTACTACAGTCGTGATCAATAGAAAAATCTCGATATTCATCGAAACGATCTGGTGCCTGATTTCGTACAGAATTATTCCACGGCCATTCTGGTGGTATAAGCATGCGGTCATTAAAATAACTTGGTCTATATGTAAAATTTGAAGGATATGAACCGCTTGGGAGGTTGTTTTGTGTTTGTAACGATGATGTCGTCGCCACCGGTGTCATTCTATCAGTCCATTTCGGGTCGAAATCATGTCGATCCCGTTTTAGTTTGCTATGTCTACAATGAAACAAAAACAAAAAAAGAACATTAGGGATCGGCAAACCAGCTTAAATATAATACAATAAATAACTTACTTGCAATGTCCAAATATTACGGAGTCATTACAACGGAAATCACCTTCAAAATCACAGAAATCAGCGAATTTCCCATGTGTTCTGAAATACTCCTCTTCCTGTATGGAATAATGTAAAAATTTACATTTATCTCGATGGCACTCCGAATTTTGATAATCATGACAAAACACAACTGATTTCAATTTCGAAATATGTGGATACTGGCTCAGTAAAATTAAAAAAAAAACAACATTTATAATCGCCTGTTTTATCAGCGGGCTTTTAAAATTATAACTTACGCGACAATTATGTTTGTAACATGCTCCAATTAAAAATCTTAGGCATATACGATTGTGATAAAATTCTTTTTTGGTTTTGCCTTGCGAATAATTGGTTTTAAATGTATTTTCCAATTGGGCAAAATTTAAAGGATTTCGGGTTGTTTCTTGATTGGTATCATTTTCATTCATTTTTGAGGGATCTGTATTTGATGCCATAGTTGGAACTAAAATACAAAAGAAGACAATATAATTTGGGTAAAGGTAATAATATGGTCTTTGCACTAGAATTTCTCGTTATTTGTTATTCCAAAATTTGTCGAATCTGAAACCTTTATTCTCAGGAATCGCGAGTTAAAGGTGATTTATACTTTAAGAACGTTTTAGTTCAGTTAAGATCCGTATGATTCATCAAACATTTATACTAATCAAGTTTCTAATTACAACAAATTTTTAAAAGGTTATTTTAATTCGTTGTATATCTTAGAGGTATTAGAGGATTTATTAAAATTCCAATATTAATTTCTATTAAATTAGAACGTTTTTCAAAAATTTGTGTTTTTAATAATTATTCACTTACTGAAACAGAGAGCTCCTCAAAGCCGTTTAGCATTGGAGCTTTCGCGCAAAGATCACAGGAAAACGTGATAATTTTTTCAAAAAGACTCATATTTATATTAACTATTATTTACATTTGGATCGTTTATTTTGAAAGTGGTGTACCAGGGGCCCTATTCTCGAATTCCACATCCATTTTCCACATGTGGACATCTGTCAAAGTTCACACAAAAACGTTCGAAAATTGTAGTTCGTATATAAAACACATGCGGCATGGACATTTTCCTATATGGGGAATTTTTTCCACCTGCTTATACCATTCGGAAATATTCCCTTAGAACCGAAAAAAATCAATTTTTATGAATTTTGACAGATGTCCACAATCCTGTGACTGAACATGAGTACAATTTAATTTAAATTTAGGTAATAAACAAATAAATTGTTTCCAGAAAAATCGCATAGGTTGCATAAAGCGAAATATTAATAACGGAAGTATGCATACATACAATTTGTCAACTATGCAAAATAGTTTAGAATGTAAGAATATTTAAACTCGAAATTTATTAAAAAGAATTCAGAATAAACTTAATCACCAAAAGTGTAGTTTCTAATTCTCCATCTAATTAAACCCCACCAGCGGTAATTTAATTAGATAATTTCGCTAATCAAGCAAACGCTTAGCCTTACAACCTAAGCACAACATTTGTTAAACAGAATGCGACAAACCAAAACCATGGAAGAGGTATGATGGACCGCACATCTTTGAAATCTTCCCTTACTTAGTATCTGACAGAACACAACCCTTTTAATGGCCCATCTAGAAAAAATTGGTTTGTTCCCAACCGACCGCTCCTAATTTTGACCTACCACCGGCCCAATAGATATGCATGAGGAAGTGGCGTTCATCAAGGACTTGAACCTTCAATTCAAATGATTGTCTATTTAAAAAATGTCCAACTTAAGGAGTATCTAAAATCAATAAAAATCGCCTAAATTTATTCGAAAAATTTTCAGACAAAAATAAGAAATGTTGAATTTATATTAAATTGAAAACGAGCGTGCAATTTACCCCTTTGCGGTCTTATTAAGGTTATAAGTAGGTGTCACGCTGGTCGGAATTAATTTTCGTTGGACGAACAGTAATACGTAATATGCAAGAATATGAAGGAAAAACAAAATTTATTAATTTTTTTTTTTAAATAATTTAAGAAGCGAAAATGCCTAATTAGTAATAACACTTAAATACTGTATTACATTGTAATAAATTCATTTGTGACCAAAATCGATGTCCAGGTATGGTTCTTTGCTATGGTGGCTGAGAGTAGACATACGACCGAAACGGTAAAACAGTTTTGGTGGCTGAGAGTAGACATACAAAAAAATAAAAATATTGAAAAAGTGCTTTGAATTACTATGAAAACCGAAGCACTCTTTCAATGTTTTGTAGTTTATATGGTTTGTGCTTTACTTTATTATGAAAATCAAACCAAAACTAAAATTTTATTAAAAAAAAAAAAAAATTGCTGATTTCGTTTTGCGACCGCAAAGGATTAATTTACATATTTCAATTCTTTTGGCAAAACACGACGAATTCTATTAAGCTAAATTATAATATGTTTGTGAAATGATCAAAATGATTTGCAAAAAGTTGATAAGTATGTAATTGAAAAATGTTTAAACTGAAAAACTAATGTCTAATTTTAAGTGATAATGGTATATAACAGCAAAACTATGAACACCTCTAATACCTGACGTAAGGAACCGCAGAAACGAAAAGAGGGCTAAACCATAAGAATCAAGGAGGCATCTTCCACCTCAATAGAACAATACAAATGTTCATTAGCAATGATCATTGCAGAACGAATATCGTCAAACGGCAACGATCAACCAAAGAATAAGACCTACTTTTCTTAAACTTCGAACGCGCTTTGACACAGATGTCGAAAAATTCATGTACTGTAGTAAGATCAAGCAACAATTTAACAAAGCAAGGTGTACATCCGACACGTTACTGCTATGAACCTTCGCTTCTGCAAAGAAGCAATCAAACTAAAAAAAATTGTGCTAAACAGACATTGAGATGCGCAAATGGAGATAGATTGAGCGTACAGAGAAAAACATGCCTAATAAGTTAGTAACATAACCAGAATGTCACTGGAAAGAATTCGCAACGGAAGGAAAAGTGCGAAGACCTACCTGCCTTAACATGGAAACGACCAAAGTTAGCTGTGGCGAAACAAGTTGGAAAATCATAGATAGCACAGAAGCCTAAAATCAATTAAAAATCAGATTGTAATCCATCTAAACTTAAACGAGAAATAAATTGGAACAGTTACACACACACACACGGCTAATATTCAAACGGGCCAGATTTGTGGCAATTAAATATGTATTCTATAAAATTTGGATTCTCAGTAATTTTAGGGTCAGTTGGAACAGGTCTAGGTAAATGTTTATTTGTATATTTATAAAGAGTTCAATGGCTATAGTTGCTCTATAAAAACTACAAATAAATACATACAAGAATCTGATTTAAAATGAAAATCATGTAAACATATTAAACACAACATGAAAATTGTAAAACATGTATTTGCAAAACTTTCCTTTTAACAACAATAATATGGAAAGGATATGTAAACGATATATAAACGAATGGAAATCGAAAATACGTATTCATTTTCATTTTGTTTGTTTCTAAACACAAAACAATCATAATGAGAGGATTACATTTTATTTTGATAAATTTAATAATTTATCTTGGAATAGTTCGATCAGATATAATAAATAGTATGACAGGAGGAAGACAACCAGATCCAGATGAAAATTGTGAAACTATACCATCGGAAATTCATTTAATTAAAGGTAAATAATGGATTCAATAAAATTTGTTAAAGGAATAATTACAATATATCCGTCGATTACACTGTTTTAGAAGAATACGATGAGCTTGGCCGACTACAACGAACATGTAATGGTGAGGTGTCTGTAAATAAATGCGAAGGGTTCTGTAAAAGTCAAGTACAGCCATCGATTATTACATCAACCGGATTTTTAAAAGAATGCTACTGCTGTCGTGAGAGTTATTTACGTGATAGATTAGTAACACTAACACATTGCTACAATCCAGATGGTGGCCGCTTGACACAACCTAATGTGGCAAATATGGAAATTCATTTAAAGGAGCCTGTTAAATGTCGCTGTTACAAGTGTGGCAACTTTTCCCGATAAATATTTATCTCTTATTTTTAATACATAATATTTATGTTAAATTTATAATATAATTTTGTATTGGAATAAAATTTTTGAAATTAATGCAATTTATCGAATTTAATGAATTTAAAATTAAATATGCTCAAATTTTTTTAACTGGATAAGATATAGTCTACACAAAATATCCACTCGGAAAGTTCGTTATGCTATGCCCCCTGTTCTAATTGAAAAGTTTATTTATTTTATTTTTTATTTCCATCTCAACAAAAAGTGCAACATACACTTGTACAGATTGAGATTAATCTAACTAAGTATGTATACTATAATAAAAGAGAAATAAAGACTCGAAAAAGAAAAAAGTGCATTATATAAAAAATAAAAAAAGGATAAATGAATATCATATCCAAGAGCAGCCGTACACCAAAATACTTTCAATTGGAAAGTCAGTAAATTATATTATATCACTATTTTCCGACCAACATCGATGATCTCTCCCCCGACCTAAGCATTTATGCTTTGTTTCATAATCCCATGCCAAGCCTGACCTCACCTCAACCGTGCACCAAAGAGAAATCAAATAAAACAAAAGTAACCTGCTCAATCCAGAGCCAGTAGGTACTCCCTGAGTTTCCTCCTAAAAGCCTTAATAGTATGAAGAGTTTTAAACTCATCCGGAACCGAGTTATATACTGATATTCCCATATATAACACCCCATTTCTTCCAAATATGGTGTATTCGTGCTTATGCCGTGCAGTTGCAATGTACCCCTGCTTCGCCTAGTTTCATGGCCATGTATACTAGATACCTGTAACAGAGTTACGTTCGCTTTCAGAGTATTGAGCAGCAATTTTTTTTATCAATACCGCCCCCTCCAGCTGAATTATCATATTAACGATATGATTTTCTCATCATACAATAATTCAGTCGGGGTTCTTCTGCGTAAATTATACATGATTTTAACTACTTTATTTCGCATTACCGCAAGCTCTCTTATTTTATTATTTGGGGCACAAGACCATATGGAATTCATATACAGCACATGGGGACATGGGCAAAATGATTTATACATAGTATTGGGATGTACATGGGCAAAATAAATATCCTTTATTAGATTAGTTCGGATCAAACTTCTCAACCTGTAAAAGATAGACATACTTAAATGGAGAAAGCTTTTTTTTTTGTATGACTTATATGAGAAACCCAGGATAATGTTTCATTTAGATGTAAACCAAAATATTTCGCTTCTTTTACTCTTTGAATCACTTGCTATTAATTGATAAAATAAATGGATCAGTACGACCACGGACACCTCTAAAAATCTTACAATTTGTTTTTTTTTAGGTGCAATCTTAGATGACTACTTTCAAAATATGCATTTACACATAGTAAATAATTCTTCATTCTAGTTTTTAGTTCTTCAAGTCTCCTACAGGAAAATACTATTATACCGTCATCAGCATACAACATTATTTTGTATACGGTTGAACTTTTTTTTTTTTTTTTAAACTGTAGAATTCCCTCATACTGTTTCCGATTATCAAAAAAAAAATATGATTTATGATATGGTCAACTGTGCTTTGTAAATTTGATGAAAAAAAAAAAAAAAAATCAATTTTCCTAACGGTACACTGATAATAAAACTTTAAAATGTAGGAAAATCACACGCGCATTCAGTTGTATACGGGTTACTAATATTTTTTTTTGTTAGTCGGGATTTACGAACAAAGGATAATTCAGCCTTATTAATAAGGCTTACGTTTAATTCAGACAATTGAAATTTACAAAAAAAAAAAAAAATTATTTTTGACATGTAAGAATCACAATGGGCGTATCCAGAATACTGATATCTGTTTGTTTGTTTCTATCTCTGCAATCTTTTCTGGGGCTCAAGGCACTCCCAACTCTTTCGCAGTTTACTTTTTACGTCCTTGGCAGTAGCTAAATCGAGGACGTACGGCAATAAGCCGGTTTTATTTATTGTTTAAAACCACCTGCACATTGCATTGCTTCGTGCTAGCCTATAGTGCTGACATGAAAGGTGGCTCGGCCCATGGATTCCGCACTCTCAACAGGGGTTCATAGATGTGTTCATCTTCATCACCGATCCTATAGGGATTCGAACCCAATACCTTCCGATCCAACCGCCGCAGCTTTAACCGCTGTGCCGTTTGGTCGGTAACACACTGATATCTACTTTTGAGATATTCTCAAATGTAGAATAGTCTCAATTGTAGACTGCCAGATGTGCTGAACGTAAAATCTACATATTAATTTTGGTTTCTGTATTAGATTATCTGTATTCTTAATTGTTGTAATCATCAATTATTATCTATTTTCTAATTTCAATTTAATTAAATTGGTTCGTAGATTTGAAATGTGCTTAATGTACCTAATGTGCTTAATGTTATGGAGTAATTTAGTTAAATATTCGTATAAGGACAGCTAACAAAAACGTGATTTTACGCACTTAATAAATATATACTATTTGTTTTAAATATTTGATATTCGATCTTATTCAGTAAGTATATTACGATGCTTATAAAATGGAATTTTATTGAATTATTATTTATTGTAATAATATTTTATTAAAGTGATGCCAAAGGGAAAATTCTTAATGATGAAGAAAAAATCTTCATCAGAATTTATAAAGAACAAGGATTTACTATACGTCAAATTGGTACTAAAATTGGTCGATCATCAACTGTGGTCCACAACTTCCTAAAAAAAGCTCGAAGTTATGGTTATAAAAAGAAAACAAAAGGAAATAGTAAGTTATCCAAATCTCAAATTGACAAAATAAGAAAGGAAGCAACTCGTAACAAGTTAACCGCCAATCAAATTAAAGCAAAATTGGGACGACATTGATTTTATTTTCCAACAAGACAATGCTTCCATCCATGTATCAAAGCAATCAATGGAGTGGTTTCGTCAAAAATAAATAAATGTTCTTGATTGGCCTGCATGTAGTCGCGATTGTAATCCGATGGAGAATTTATGGGGCATACTTGCAGCGAAGGTTTATGCGAATGGTCGGCAGTTTAAAACGGTTACTGAACTAAAGCAGTGCATTAAGGGCTGTTTGGGAAAAATTGAGGCAGAAACTTTAAAAAACTTGTCAAATTCAATACCAGAGCGCATATTTGAAGTCATTAAACAACAAGGGCATCATACGAAATACTAATTTAAAATTTTCTTTATTATTATGTAGATATTTTTTGATAAATTTAAAGTGTTCTTATACGAATATTTAAGCAATTTGGAGTATTTTTTTTAATTGGATTAATATTAAAAATATCTTAATTTTTTGCTTTGATGAAATACCAATTATATTTATTTAATTCTTTACTGTTCATGAAATAAATAATTTTATCTAAAAAAAATCATAGGGATCTGTTTATTTTATTATTTAATAAAATAACAATGGTTGTTCTTATACGAATATTTATCACCGTATAACAAAATTTTTCATAACAAATGTCAAAAAAAAAATGAAGATACATACCAAAAAATATCTACTCAACTGTAGATTACATTTTTTTGCCTCACTAAAAGTGAGAATATCTTCATTTTTTTAGTGCGATATTTTGCACACAGCACATCAGATGTGAGATATCTACTTTTTTTTAGTGAAGAATCTATGTGCTGGATACGCCCAATGATTCTAACTTGAGGCAAAAATGCTTCAATAAATATTCGTTCTTTGGTAATATTGCATCTGGAAAAAGCTATGGTTTATCGGAAATCGGCAAAAATACACCTAGTTAACCTGCCCAAAAGTATAATTCAAACAATTTGTGAGATATTACCAAGAAGATTAGAAACATTGCATAGCATGAAAGGGCGACGAAAGGTTACTTCGTCGGATGAAAGATTTATTTTATTTAATAAAACACAATATTTTGGTTTTGTTACTTTCTTATGTTAAATTCTTTCGGAAAAAAACACCCTGAGGGTAAAAAATTTCACTTGAACGGTAAAAATTTGACATTACAAATTCTTTCTGAGAAAATAAAGCACTTTATTTTTTGCTCGAGAGCATTTTGCTACTCTGGATTTTTTCATACCTAGTGTTCAGTCGGGCAAAAGTGATAAAATTTATCATGATATTTTTTATCACGTTTTGCCATAAAACGCACTCATTTATCACCAAAAAAAACCAAGTTTTTTTTTGGTTTTAGCTGTCAAAATAAATACATATTTGAAAACAAAATATTTGGCTTTTGATTGTGGTGTGATGTTTTTAATAATATTCAGGAAGGTTATTGTTTATTATTTTATAAAAAATCGCGATGAATTGGTTTTGATGTTGCCCAAATAAAGATGCTCTACAGAAGTTTGACGTGTAAAATCACTTTTTTCGTTTTGGTTGTTCTGTGGGGCATGACATAAAATACAACGAAATGAAGTTAGGGTAATAAAAAATATCATGATATTTTTTATCACTTTTGCCCGACTGAACACGACCATAGATTTGCTTTACTCTTTACTAATACATAGAAATGTGAAATGTCAAAGTGAATTGGAAACAAACATAAACTCCATTTTGATACCTATTTCATTTGTTGTTTATTGAATATTAATGCGCTAAAATTAATTGAGTCCATTTTGTTGTTATCACAATAAAGTTTTACTGATCTGACTGACAGTAAAACATAACCTCACTTTATTTTGCTATTTTTACACCAACACAACTACAAAAATATTTTTGTATTCTTTAGGAGATAAAAAAGTTACTTTATTTCGAGTAACCCGAAAGAATTTGACATATGAAAGTAAAAAAACCAAAATATTGTGTTTTATTATATAAAATCTTTTTGTTAATGATATTAGTTCAAGAGTAAACAACAAAAAAGAAAGATTTATTTTACGAGAAGTTTCTAAAAATCCAAAGCTGAATTAACAAATGCCGTCTTACTTTGGTCACCGGAATAGTAATTGGTATAAAAATATAAATGCAAATTTTTGCTCAAAATAAAAACCCAAAATAATTTTCTTTCTACCCAAGTATTTTTACTTAAGACTTTTTTGTCAAAAAACCTAGAATAAGTCTTAACTTAGTTAAGACTTTTTCTAGGTTTGAGTTAGGACTTATCCTAAAAAGTCGTATGAAACTTGTCGCGAAAAGTCTTAACTGGACTAAACTCAATATTATTAAAATGTATGAATGTGTGTGTATGTAAATGTCAAAAATAAAATGGGCGGGAACATTTTTGTGTATGTATGCATGTGTCAACATCAGCAAAATTTGGCGGGTAAATTAAACGTTTAAAATGAAACAAATTAAAAATTCAATACTGAAATTTATTAATAAAACTTGTTTATTATATTTAACATTAATAAAATTACATATTTATATAAACGGCTTTTATCTTTTAAATCTAATTTTTAAATTATAATATAAATATTAATTATTTATTGTTATTATGATTATTATGAAGAATTGAAATTATTAATAGTTTTCAATTCAGTTTCCATCCGATGAAGACTATGACAAATTTATTCAATCAATCTCATCAGGCTATAAAAGAAAATGACGCATTCACAAAATAAAATATTAATATGGTTCATTAAACAATCACTCACAAAACTTACCCAAAATCACAATTAGGCGTTGAGCGTCCAACAATTGTATATTAAATTAAAATATAAATATTTATAAAAAAAATCGAAACACAAAAAAAAACAAAATATTATTAAACTAAACAACCAATGCGCACAACAATTTTGAAAAGTAGATTTTCTACATTATGTCAAAACCAAAAAAACGTCTATACATATAACATAAAATGTATAAACATTTTTGTTGGTTTTGGGTATGTACATATACGATATACACACTACTCTACTTGTATATTTTGTATATATATGACAGCATGAAGTTAGGTTCGAATTTTTTCATCAAAAAACTTACACCTACTCTCCACCTGCCATTAAAATCGAGTTATACCATTAAAATTCGAACAGTTGCTGGTGGAGACACGAAATTGCAACGACTTGCCATATGTCATACAATCATTTGCTGCCAAGAAGGCATAACTTGATTGTATACCAAAATTTTACATTTCTTGGCTGGATTAAAAAATATTGTTACCAGTTTCGAATGGAAGTTTTCTAATTTATAGTTAGAAACTTTTTTTACAAAAATTTGTTGTGGCACAAAAAAAAATAAATTTTTGTTGAGATATTTTTAAAGACATACTTAAAAATATGGCAGCCAAAAAAGAATCATTAAAATACATATACGTGTGACTATCTTTTTTGCAAAAATTTTTGCAGAATTTCTTTAAAATATCAAAGCGCAAATGATTTCTAACCGTCAAATTTATTGTATGTTTTCCTCACCCGACGCCATTTTTTATATTTTTGTTACAAGATATGGTAATTGCAATGGTAAAATTTATGTCAGGTGGAGTAGCCGGGTTAGGAAAAACTTATTGCTCTATTTGAGTTAGGTTTTGTTATACTTGGGTACTTATATTAATTGATACTAAAAATTAAATAGAAAAACAATAAAATTTTCCAAAATTATTGGTAGAATAATTCTATACTACCTATTTGGTTTCTTGCTACATATGTACTAGTAACATTAATAACACTAAATAAAAAAATTAATTTTTCCTAGTATGATTTATTTATCTTTTAAACCTACCCAAGTATAACAAAACCTAACTCAAATAGAGCAATAAGTTTTTCCTAAGTTTTTTGATGAAAAAATTCGGAGCTTACTTCATGCTGTCATATATATACAAAATATACAAGTAGAATAGAGTGTATATCGTATATGTACATACCCAAAACCAACAAAAATGTTTATACATTTTATGTTATATGTATAGACGTTTTTTTCGTTTTGACATAATGTAGAAAATCTACTTTTCAAAATTGTTGTGCGCATTGGTTGTTTAGTTTAATAATATTTTGTTTTTTTTTTTGTGTTTCGATTTTTTTTTATAAATATTTATATTTTAATTTAATATATAATTGGACGCTCGACGCCTAATTGTGATTTTGGGTAAGTTTTGTGAGTGATTGTTTAATAAACAATATTAATATTTTATTTTGTGAATGCGTCATTTTCTTTTATAGCCTGATGAGATTGATTGTATACATTTGTCATAGTCTTCATCGGATGGAAACTGAATTGAAAACTATTAATAATTTCATTTCTTCATAATAATCATAATAATAATAAATAATTAATATTTATATTATAATTTAAAAATTAGATTTAAAAGATAAAAGCCGTTTATATAAATATGTAATTTTATTAATGTTAAATATAATAAACAAGTTTTATTAATAACTTTCAATATTGAATTTTTAATTTTGTTTCATTTTAAACGTTTAATTTACCCGCCAAATTTTGCTGATGTTGACACATGCATACATACACAAAAATGTTTCCGCCAATTTTATTTTTGGCATTTACACACACACACATTCATACATTTTCATAATATTGAGTTTAGTCCAGTTAAGACTTTTCGCGACAAGTTTCATACGACTAAGTTAAGACACAGAAGAAAGATTAACTCTTTAGATTAACTCTTAAGATTAAATCTTTCTTCTGTGGTTAAGACTTATTCTAGGTTTTTTGACAAAAAAGTCTTAAGTAAAAATACTTGGGTAGTGTTCGGTCTGGCCAAAATGAAAAAAAAAATCACGATTTATATGTCAAAATATGTAGCATGAAACGCACTCAAAAATCCAACTTTTTTTTGGATTTAAATGTCAAAATTTCGTGGATTTGGCTGTCAAATGAAAATATATATATTTTGATCAGCTGTTTTTTTTTAAATAATATTAAATTTAAAATGTTGTTTAAATATAAGTGAAATGTGGACTTATCCAATTTGTGGTATAAAGTAATTAGTGTATTTTGTCTGTTGATGTGTGATGTATTGATTTTTTGCCTTTAGATAAACGACATTGTTATGCGTGCAGGACCCGATGATTTTGAGAAATCAATGGGCAAAACGGGTGCGATTTGTTTATTACAGGCGCCCGTGAAGTTGAATTCAACAACAAAAAGGTATGAGTACGATTTCTTAAGTTAAAAATGTTAACTAATTGGGATTCATTTTTTTTAGGGAATCATTATTTATGTTATGTTCCAATGCCAAAACAAAAGGCATTTCAAAAAATCCAAACCAGATTAGTACGTGAATTAGAAAAGAAATTGTCCGGTAAACATGTTGTATTCATTAAAATTTATCAATGCCAACACGTAAAACAAGAACACAATCGAAGCAAAAGCGCCCACGATCAAGATCGTCATTGACGGCTGTCAATGATGCTATCTTAGAAGATTTAGTATTCCCAGCTGAAATTTTAGGTAATCGCATTCGTGTCAAACTTGTTGGATCGCAGGTGATCAAAGTTCATTTGCTTAAAACAACAAATTACAATTGAACTTAAAGTGAGTGCAGTTTACAAATTTATAAATCAGGATTACCCGCCCTTGTGTTTTTTTGGTAGATCAAACCAAGTTTACTAAAAGCCGAATAAGTCGCAAAGTAAATTTTGTAGACAAACATTACTGAGACGTATAGCTAATATTTGTAGTGTTTTTTTATTCGCTCCGGATAGCTGCTATCGAGAGCCGTCATATGAAAAGTGGCTCCGGATAGCGCTCCATATAAATAGGTAGAGCCAAATATTTTTTATATCAAGTTTTCGCTAAACAATTGAATTAAAAATGATAGTTTGATGTTAAATAAGTTTAGTTTACCAATAAATAGCGCGTCAAATTTAAATTTAGGCGTATAAAAATGATGGCTCTCGATAGCAGCTATCCGGAGCGAATAAAAAAACGCGCTTATTGTCTTCGATATAAACTTACAGAAACATTTCATCCAAAATTCTTTAACTTTCTTGTTCTGGTTAATATAATTTGGGCTAATGATTTTTTTCTACTTTTTCAGGTTGAGACATTTACATTAGTAAAAAGCTAAAAAATGTAAAAATTATGTAAAAAGCTAACAGGGCGAGATGTCACATTCGAATTCTCTGAGCCATACTTATTCAAAAATTTTGTTTAACATGACTAAGATCATAAGTGTTAATCGCTAAAAAAATACAAACAAATTAAAAACTAGCATTTTGTTTTGAATTTAATAGCAATTTTGTTGTTTAAATTGCTATGAAATGGAATAATTTTTTCCGAAAATTTAGTATAGGTACTTTGGAAAAAATAATTCATACAAAGGACACTAAAAAATTACTAAAATAAATGGGAAGGAAAACCAAAATAGTGCCATGATCGGAATACATAGTAGTCCTACAGATTTTGTTTACAATTTACAAACGAATTTTCATTGTTTACTAAATTAGGTAAGAAAATTGCTAAATAGTGAAAACCGAAAGTTTCTAATTAACGATAGCTAAAATATCGTGCATTTACTAAATATCAAATTTTAATAGTTTTAATAGAAAATTTCAATTTATTGTTGATAATTTTGAATTTAAGATGATAAATTGAAAATTTGTATTAAACCTGTTAAAATTTTATAAATATTATATAGTAAAATGCACGATATTTTAGCTATGGTAAGTTAAAAACATATGTTTTTCACTATTTTAGCAATTTTCTTACATAATTTGGTGAAAAATGATAATTCGTTCTCCATGTGTACCGGCGTTTTAAGTAAAGTTTGACGTATAAATCCAAATTTTTCATTTCTGGCTGTTCGGTCAGGTTTGACGTATATTTAACGAGGTGAAGTTAGCAGGAAATGAGTTTGACGTATAATTTCGTGATTTTTTTTTTCATTTTGGCCAGACCGAACACGTCCAAAATGAAACTTCTTAAAATAATCGTATCGTATACAATTGAATGTTCCGGACTGTAAATAATTTCCCGTTCAACTTCAAATCAAAAATGTCATTAATAAAAATATTAAAACTAGACCAAGAATGGCACCTCAGATAGTAAATTCAACTGCATACTCACAGCATTTTTTACTTGTACAAATTGTAGGCTCAGAGTTATAAAGAACAAGGGTGGTTTATGGCACTAGAAATTTAACCAATATTTCCCGGGTTTTTTTTTTGTTAAATTTAGATAACATTTCGAACTCTTTATCTAATTGAAATTATAAGAATATATTAAAATCTGCATGTTGATTTACATTGAGAACGAGCGACGAGAACGATATTTTCCTTCCTCAAGCAGATCAGCTGCGCTATCAGCATAGCAAACGGATAGACCGGCGTCAACCTGGAAAATTTTGGTTTTTATCTATGTTTGTTGTTGTGGTTTTTATCGTAACTACTTGGAAAATCGAAATTTTAGAGGATTGAAATCGACTAGACTCCCAGTATATACAATATAAATGTGCACTGACGTTTAATTCGATAAATTGTTACCGTGAACCAGAACACCGAATAAAAATAGCACCAACAGTTAATTTGGGTTTTCGATTTGCATCAAACTCTCGAGGTCAATATTTAATTTAAATAGAACAATTTTATAAATATGTATTTGAATGGTAAATAATCTTACTTTTATCGAATAAATAAAATAAAATTATAAATTAATCACAGACCACAAACAATATTAACTTGATGAGAAAGCCGAATAATTACACACAATGTTTTTTCGATGTACATACATCAATTTTACGAAATGTATATTTTTTCATAAATCAACTACAACAACAAATTAGAAACGTCAATTTTTAGTTGTCAAAGTTGTCAATTAGAGTTTTTGTGCCTTGATTTTATTTAATTCGATTAAAATAATTAAGTACAACAATTAAAAGGATAAAAGACGGAAAAGAACTGTTTATATTTAAAACATTTCATACGATTAAAATAATTAAACACAACAAACAAACAAAAGGATAATAAAAATCGAGACGGAGAAAACTGTTTATATTGAAAATTTTATTTAAACGATTAAAATAATTAAACAACAATTAAAATGATTTAAAATCAAGACACAAAAAACTCGTATATTCACAACTTTGACAAATACAAAATGAAGTTTCTATTTTTGTTGTTGTTAGTAACGTCAAAAAAAACATCAATTTGGTTTCGTGTACTTTTCGCACCACAAAATTTACATTGATTTGAAAAAACGAAAAGAATTCGACAACAGAAGCTATATTTTGTTGAGAAATTTACAACAACAATTGCACGTGACAGGAATTAAATAATTCGAACAAAAAATTTGAGTTATTTAATTCTTGCTCGAACAAATAAAATACGTAACTGCTTGAATGAAAAACAGAAGAAATACCAACATAGATTATAAAAATTAAATCGAAAAAATATTTCGCGGCTTGGTCTGTTGAGAAAAAAATAATTCGAATTAATTTTTTTTTCAACAAAATACAGCAACACTTCCAAATTTTTACACTTTCCATGCAATGCCCTTTGTACAGTATAAACGTTTGTTTGAACTATGCTTAGTGCTTTAATCACTATCAATTGGTACCCAACCTACCGTAAAGAGATAGTACAAAAAAGACAAACAAATTTGTCGAATATTTTCTGAAAATCACATTTACAGGCGATTTTTCAATTAGTCCAACCGATTAACACTAGGGGGTAGATTCTGATGAAATGACAATTTTTCGTGACATTTTGTTATTAATACAAAATATTGTCACGGAAAATTTGCGATTCTGATGAAATGAGTTATGACATTACCAGCAGTTGTATTTCTAGTTTACCGCAGTTATATTTTAAGGTTAATTTTAATGATATTACACGCTACATACACATTATATACAGATATAAAAATAGATAAAATATTGTTTTATTTTAATTTAAATATAAATAATTAAAATTTATAACAAGAATTATTAAAAATTAACAAAATATACTCACACATATTTTATTTAAAAATGCAACTGACTTTTGTCACGGAAAACCAAATCAATGACAATTTTGTTTAATTTGTCATTTTTTTTCTTGTGACCTTTTTAAAAAGTTACTTCATCAGAATCGCATTTTAGAACTCACAACTATATTGTCATTTTAAAGCATTTAAAATTTTAGTACAAAGTCACAAAAAATTGACTATTATCTAGGCCCAGTTGTGTGTTAGGGATAGAGCCATATAAAAAACATTTAAATTTTATTTCGATTGGTCAATATTATACCTATATTTAAAAAAATAATATAAAAATGTAAGATAAATCCAAAATTAATTATTGTAAAAATAAAATGTTTACTATCAGCAACATAACCTCTTGCTCTACAAAGTTAATTTCAACGATTTCGCCTTATAAAACATACTCAGTCACACTGTATATGCTGCGAGTCGAGTCGAGTTTAATCCGAGCTTAACTCTCACTATATACGGAGTCGAGTTAAACTCGACTCGATCTAATAATTTGTAGAGTCGAGTTAAACTCTACTCTAAAAAATGCACTATACGCATAGAGTAGAGTTAAAAAACAACAACAAAATTAAAGAAAAATTCTTGCAGCAATATTAAAAAATATTCGTTTTAATTTTTTCAATTAAATTTATTATTTTATTTTAAATATCTTATTTATTAAGATTTTAATTAATTAATTTTAATAATAAATTTTTGTTTTGGTATTGAGTTTTTTATTTTTACGAAAAAATTGCTCCAACATTTCGGTGGTCTATCCCGTAATTTTCATGGAGTTTGATTGAAAATTACAATTTTTTAGACATATACTAAAGATACATGTTAGACCGAAAGTGGTCTGACTGAAAATGTCCGAGATAAATTCAACATGTAAACGGCGGCTTGACTGAAAGCAAAGATTATTAACAAAAAGATGTTCTTGTTAATAATCTTTGCTTTCAGTTAAGCCGCCCTGTACATGTTGAATTTATCTCGGACGTTTTCAGTCAGACCACTTTCGGTTTAACATGTATCTTTAGTAATAATATCGCTGGAAAAATGACAATAACATATATGGCGATCAACAAAAAGAATAATCAATCTTATGATCATCTGAAATGATATTTTGTTCCATTTTTTTTAACTCGGTTTCAATCCTATTTGAACTCTGCATATGTTTAACTCTGCAGTATATACACCTAGAGTTGGTTAGAAAATAACTCGACTCCGTATATAGTGAGAGTTAAACTAGGATTAAACTCGACTTGACTCGCAGCATATACAGTATAAGTTTTCTTAAAGTTTGTTAGCTAAAATAGTATACTTATATACATAGAATGAGTTTTGAAAACGTAATTCAATATTTTATTAGCAAAATACACTTATATAATAATAATAAATTAATGAAATTCATTCATAATTTGTTTGTCTCGTGCACTTCTGTTGCATAGGATTTCCCATGTAAATAGTTGACATTTGTAATTCTATCCTTTATAGTGTCGCATTTGCGGCAAAACAGTAAAACTGAAAAATCGCCCTATTATACAATTAAAAAGTTAAACTAATTCTTTCGGGTTACTCGAAATAAAGTAACTTTTTTATCTCCTAAAGAATATGAAAATATTTTTGTAGTTGTGTTGGTGTAAAAAGAGCAAAATAAAGTGAGGTTATGTTTTACTGTCAGTCAGATCAGTAAAACTTTTTTTATTTTGATAAGAAAAAGATGGATCCAATTAATTTTAGCGCATTAATATTCAATAAACAACAAATGAAATATCAAAATGGAGTTTTATTTTTGTTTCCAATTCACTTTGACATTTCACATTTCTATGTATTTGTAAAGAGTAAAGCAAATCTATGAAAAAATCTAGAGTAAAGCAAAATGCTCTAGAGCAAAAAATAAAGTGCTTTATTTTCCCAGAAAGAATTTGTAATGTCAAATTGTTACCCTTCGAGTAAAATTTTTTACCCTCAGGGTGTTTTTTTTTTCCGAAAGAATTTAACATAAGACTAGTATAACAACAAATAAATTTAGTAACCTTTTAGAATACAACACAGCAAGAGAGATGGAAAAAAAATTCTTTTTAGTGTAGAATGCGTGTCAAAAAACCTGAAGTCTTTTGGCATGCGCCTATCGTCACTATATACGGAGTCGAGTTATTTTCTAACCAACTCTTAGGTGTATATACTGCAGAGTTAAGTACTTTTCATACCAGGCGCCTCGCCTCGATATATTTAGTTACCACAAATGCGAAGCTGAGACCCTTTCATACCGGTGGCGTTGGCTTTGAACATTCGGTTGCTATCAAATATTTTATTTAGGTCTATTCTACACGTGAATTATAGAAAGAACTGAGATATTCTAAATTTGTAACGTACATATGAGCTAGATTTTTTGGTAAGTATAAAATATTTGTGCAAAAAATGTGATTTGTAGGTTATGTTGAGAAAGAACTTGGCTTTGTACTACTTTAAAATCTCGCAGTCGAGTGTGGAACGTATTGCCTTGGCTTTGTAGATACTTCATTGTAATATATTTTGTTTTTTTTTAAATTATCGCTTAAAAATAAATTATTTTTCAACAAATTGAATTTATTACTATAAAATTAAACGGTATCAATCGAATAAAACTAATTTACATACTTAAACAACGAAATAAAAACTTTTTATTTACGAAGCTCAAAGCCGAGGCGCCTGGTATGAAAAGTACTTTATAAATATGAGTTCAAATAGGATTGAAACCGAGTTTAAAAAAAAAATGGTACAAGAAATTATTTCAGATGATCATTAGATTGATTATTCTTTTTATTGTAGTTTTTCCAGCAATCTTATGTCTAAAAAATTGTAGTTTTCAATCTAACTCCATGAAAATTACAGGATAGACGAAATAAAAAGCTAAAGTTCCAGAAAATTATTTTTAAAATTAATTAATTAAAATCTTAATAAACAACGAAAATTAAATTGAAAAAATTAAAACGAAAATTGTTTAATATATTTTTTGTATATCGCTTTTATTCTTCAACATCATAACCTAAAACAAAAATGACGAATTTTTGAAAGAATTTTTCTTTAATTCTGTTGTTTTTTTTTTTTTAACTCGGCTATAATCTGTGTATATAGTGCATTTTTTAGAGTAGAGTTTAACTCGACTTCACAAATTATTTGTCGAAGCGAGTTTAACTTGACTCCATATATAGTAAGAGTTGAACTAGAATTATAATGTCAATTAATAAGTCAATATAAATAAATAAATAAACTCGATTCGACTCGCAGCATATACATTATATACAGCAGTTTCAAGGCAGGCGCATGCCAAAAGACTTCAGGACTGGGATTTTGCACAAAAAACGAAAGGCGCGTTTGTGTCTCTTTTACTTAAACTGAATAGGAACACTATTTCGCTTAGTAGAAATATATTTCATTAAAGCGATCTCAATTAGCTAAAATAAAATGTATTCTATTTCAACTATCATTCGTCTGTATCTCTCACCAACGAAGGTACGTGGTCGAAGCGGGGAAAAGAAGATAGCTCTTATATACTAAAGATACATGTTAAACCGAAAGTGATCTGACTGAAAACGTCCGAGATAAATTCAACATGTAAACGGTGACTTGACTGAAAGTTATCTGAAAGTAGTCTGAGTTCGGTCAACTTAAATTTGGTTGGTTGAGTCACTTTGTGTATTGAGTTAAACATATAAACTTTAATTTAGTTGAATTGACAGATTTTTTCATACTATGAAAAAGGCAAAAGGTTTTTATACATTTTCGAAGTGGTTTTCAAATTATTTTAAAATTTTTTTTAATAATTTAAATGTAATTTTAGAACAAAGTGATATTTGAAACACCAACTCAAATTTTCAGTCAGATCACTTTCAGATAAAACTCAGTCGGTTTAACATGTATCTTTAGTAATACCACAGAAGAAAGATTAACCAGAACAGTCATAACGCTGTTTTTGTATGGAAAAATTTGGACTCATTTTTTTTACCTTGATTTGCCGAAGGTAAGAGAAAGTTGGGTTATGTATTCTTTGGTTTACTGGTTTTTATTTGAAATAATAAAAATTAAGAATCCTTAACGGTATAGTTAGTGAAATTATATGACAAGTTTTGTTTTGACAGCATAATTTGTATTAAATACTCAAAAAATTCATAATATTCGAAAATAATTATACTTCAATGTCCAAAAAAGAAGGTAAGATGAAAAAAAAATTGATCCACGCAATGTCTATTCTGGATAGGAACCAAGCGCAAATTTTAGCGAAAAAAAACCTCGATATAGAAATTTATTTAAAAAACAAAAATTTGAATGCAACCAAAACTGCTGTAAAATAATTTCGTGCATGAAACCAAATTAAAAAACTCGATATATTAGAGAAAATCTTAGTAGTACGTATTGAGGGTACTTATAAAATTTTAAAATGTCGTTTATATATTTTTAAATCAAAATAAATTATTCGTTATACTTTTTAACAAATTATGTAAGTTATGCGAGCAAAATTTCCATTCATATTTCTAATCCTGCTACTATGACGATACAAATAAGTACATAATTTAAGAATACCACTGGATTATTTGATTTTTTAAAATGCTACCTTTGCTAAAGTTTTCTACATTAATTTAGTCAATTGCTTGAGGAGCATTTTCTGTTTATTCAAGGTAAACAAATGCCTCACTTTTTTTTTGTAATTTCATAATAATAAGTTTTCCTTATAGGAAAATAGACAACCGACAAAAAGACAGAACCTTATTGTAGAAAATTTGAATTCCGTTTTACCCTTAAACTTTCGCGGATCAACAAAAATGTTGGTGGATCTGCTGAGACAAACGCTAATTTTTCATATAAAATTCAAGAATTTAAAATAGTATGAAACTTTAAATGAGTCAAAATTAAAGTCAAACGATGTTTTGCTGGGACTAGGACTTAAAGATAAAATTTTAGCTGCAATTTCTGTTATTTTATTGGAAAGCTCCATTTTATAGAATAATTTTATTTAAACGATATGTAGCAGCATTTTTGTTTGATGGCATATGCCAGTATATCCGCAGAAGTGTAAACAATATTTGCTGCACATTGGCCAAAAGATTTTTTAAACTTATACCTAAAATTTAATCAATATATTTTTAATTGGAAAAAATTAAAATCGCGCAAACTGAAAATATCTGCGTCTGATCTTTATGCCACAACAATTTTTTCAAAACGTCAAAGTATTTTGTAAACATAGCAAAATGAATAAAAAATGCACAGCCGTCTGCTGTAAAAAAAAAAAAAAATGGAATTGAACGTACTTTTTTCAAGCCAACTACTATAAATTTATATCGAGGTTTTTTTTCGCTAAAATTTGCGCTTGGTTCCTATCCAGGTTAATCTTTCTTCTGTGGTAATACATAATGTAATTGACTGAGATCGCAATAGAAAAAGAGACATAGACCGAATGAAATGGAGTAAAAATTTATTCTTGAAAAATAAAAGATAAACTCTCTTCTCGCCTTTTGTGCAAAATCCCACTCCAGTGGCCCTATTCTGGCTATGAAAATTGGGAATTGGGAAAAATATTGCTATATTTCCAAACTTCAATAATTCCCAATTTTTTATTCCCTGATTCCTAAAAGTGTATTCTGGCGTAATTGGGAATCATCCGCCAGTGGAAAAAAAACCTATTTCAAATTTTACAGCCGCCATTATTTAAAAATTGTATTTTATACATATAAAATAAAAACTTTACCGAACTACGTTGTAAATAAAATATTGAAAATACACAAAACACAGTTTCTTCTAATTCCAAAAACAAATTTAGGGAAAAATAAACGTCAAAAATTAACATAAAATGGAATTATTTTTCCCTGCATTAAAAATTCCCAATCGCCAGAATACACTTTTGGAAATAATAATTCAACAAAAATATACCCACATAAAAATTTAAAAAAAAACAATATATAACTGATATAAATATATGTAACTGATAAAAATTTAACTTTACTTATGTGGTTTTCCTGTTGCAACAAAAAACAGATTCGGAGTCGAATCCGAGTTGAAAAATGACAGTTTTTTGACGTTTTAACTGGAACAGTCAAAAATCCGGATTCTGCGATTTTTTGTTTTTTTTATGGTTGTGTGAATATACGTATTAATTGTCAAATTCTATTTTTATAGTTAGATTGTTAATACTGATGAATTTTTCCGTAAATTAATAAATAATTTATTGTAATCATGTTATTTGTTGTATTATTTGTTAATTAGTTTACTGTTTTTTAAATATATTTTTCCGCGTATTTATTTTGATGTTTAAATGACATTTCGATGACATTTAAATGTAATCGTGTTAGTAATCGCTCCGAAAAATTTTACCGAGCGACGAATGACAGCAGCTGTCACTTGAGTTTCGCTCCGAATCTGTTTTTTTGTTGCAACAGGAAAACGACATTATATAGACAACAAATTTATACTTAACGAAATCAATGAAAGCAAAACTCAAACTAGACATTTCAACAATTCTTCGAGAAAATCATATTCGAAATAATAGGGCGCAGATTATAACACTCTCTTTCCCTCCGATTATTTTATTTTATTATAATATAATCAAACAATAGGAGAGAAAGAGTGTTTTATAATCTGCGCACGTATTATTTTATTTTGGTATACCAAAATAAAATAATACGTATTTTGTTGTTGTAATACAGAAAGGACAAAATTTTGTTTAGTAGCGATACAAAATTACAAATATCGACAAAATTTCAACAATTTTTGGTCAACAAAATAGTTCGACAAAATGTTGTTACTTTTTGGTTCAAAAATGGTTGAAAATTTGTCATAAAATCATTTCGACAGAACTTCCACATTTTTTTGTTAATAATTTGTCATTCACAATTTGAGTTTTACGAAATAATCACGTGATCGACAAAATTTCAAAAAATTTTTGTGAAAAATTTGTCGACAGTTGTGTGTGATAAAAAAGACAAACGATTTTATCATAAATTGGTGGGATCGCATGGTGATCACATATTTTGGTTACTCGGATACTGCCAAGTATTTGTGAGTAGATGTTCAATGGAACGCAAATTTTTGTGACAGTAGTAAAACATAACCTCAAAACCGCAAGATTTTAATAAAAAATACGTTGATCTATTAATAATAATAAGTAATAAAACATTAAACAACAAAATAATTAGAATATTTTTACGATTTAACAATTGCGCGTCGTAACACAAACATAAACAAAATTTTTTTGTTTTTAACCCTAATCGAACCAATATATTTTTGTTATGTCAGTACATTTAAATTCTAATCAAATAATTTACGAAATTTTTTTCAGAGAATGATTAGATGTCAAGTACGTTGTATGGAAATGTTTCAAAATAAAATACATACAATTTTATTACTAAATTAACATTATTTTGAAAATCGATGCATTTATCAAACGAGCCAAAAAGGCATACCTTGGTTGGATTAGGATTAAAAAATGACGTTTCACACAACCCTAGTGTTCAATCGGGCAAAAATGATAAAAAATATCATGATATTTTATCCCACCCTAACTTCATTTTGTAATACTGTACGTCAAACCCGATTGAACAACCAAAATTGATAAAAAATGATAAATTGATTTTAAATGTTACATTTGGTTTTAAATCGCTTTGTAAAATTCGATAAACTCATTTTGTCGTCAGATTTTTAATTAAATGTTATATTTTTTAATTATTTCTTTTTTATAAATTATTTTGATATTGAAACTATTTGGTTTTTATCCAAATATTGGAGACACAAATAATTTTAGTTTGAGTTTCGTTGTGTTTGTGTTCTCAGACGAAACTTCCAAATATAAATTATTATTTATGTTTAAATAAATAGGTGACTGTGTAAATATCATATAAATATCTTAAAAAAGGAAATTCAATTTAATTTAAGTACCGAAAATATCATAAAGAAAATAAATTCAAAATTGACAGCTGGAACCAAGAAAAAGTTGGTTTTTTTCCTAGTGTTCAATCGGGCAAAAATGATAAAAAATATCATGATATTTTTTATCACTTTTGGCATTAAACGTACTCATTTATCACACAAAAAAACCAACTTTTTTCTTGGTTTTTTGGGTTCCAGCTGTCAATTTTGAATTTTTTTTTCTTTATGATATTTTCGGTACTTAAATTAAATTAAATTGGTTTTTAAGATATTTATATGGTATTTACACAGTCACCTATTTATTTAAACATAAATAATCATTTAGATTTCGAAGTTTTGTCTGAGAACACAAACACAATAAAACTCAAACTAAAATTATTTTTGTCTCCAATATTTGGATAAAAAACAAATAGTTTCAATATCAAAATAATTTATAAAAAAAAATAATTAAAAAATATAACATTTAATTAAAAACCTGACGACAAAACGAGTTTATTGAATTTTACAAAGCGATTTAAAACCAAATGTAACATTTAAAATCAATTTATCATTTTTTATCAATTTTGGTTGTTCAATCGGGTTTGACGTACAGTATTACAAAATGAAGTTAGGGTGGGATAAAATATCATGATATTTTTTATCATTTTTGCCCGATTGAACACGACCTTTGTGTAATAAATCTAGTGTTCAATCGGGCAAAAATGATAAAAAATATCATGATATATTTTATCACCTTTCGCATTAAACGCACTCATTTATCACAACAAAAAATCAACTTTTTTTTTGGGTTTTTGGGTTCTGGCTGTCAATTTTGGATTAATTTTCTTTGAGCAATTTTCGGTGCATAAATTAAATTAAATTTACTTTTTTAAGATATTTATATGGTATTTACAAAGTCACCTATTTATATAAATATAAATAATAATTTATATTTCGATTTTTTTATCTGAGAACACAAACACAACGAAACTCAAACTAAAATTATTTGTGTCTCCAATATTTGAATAAAAACCAAATAGTTTCAATATCAAAATAATTTATAAATAAAACTAATTAAAAAATATAAACATTTAATTAAAAATCTGACGACAAAACGAGTTTATTGAATTTTACAAAGCGATTTAAAACCAAATGTAACATTTAAAATCAATTTATCATTTTTTATCAATTTTGGTTGTTCAATCGGGTTTGACGTACAGGGAGCCTATTCTCGAATTTCACATCCATTTTCCACATGTGGACATCTGTCAAAGTTGTCAAAAAATGGTTCGAAAATTGTAGTTCGTATATAAAACACATGCGGCATTGACATTTTCCTATATGGGGAATTTTTCCACATGCTTATACCCATTCGGAAATATTCCCTTAGTACCGAAAAAATTCAATTTTTATGATTTTTGACAGATGTCCACATGTGGAAAATGGATGTGGAATTCGAGAATAGGCCCCCAGGGGGCCTATTCTCGAATTTCACATCCATTTTCCACATGTGGACATCTGTCAAAGTTGTCAAAAAATGGTTCGAAAATTGTAATTCGTATATAAAACACATGCGGCATTGACATTTTCCTATATGGGGAATTTTTCCACATGCTTATACCCATTCGGAAATATTCCCTTAGTACCGAAAAAATTCAATTTTTATGAGTTTTGACAGATGTCCACATGTGGAAAATGGATGTGGAATTCGAGAATTGGCCCGAGGGGGCCTATTCTCGAATTTCACATCCATTTTCTACATGTGGACATCTGTCAAAATTCATAAAAATTGAATTTTTTCGGTACTAAGGGAATATTTCCGAATGGGTATAAGCATGTGGAAAAATTCCCCATATAGGAAAATGTCAATGCCGCATGTGTTTTATATACGAATTACAATTTTCGAACCATTTTTTGACAACTTTGACAGATGTCCACATGTGGAAAATGGATGTGAAATTCGAGAATAGGCCCCCAGTATTACGAAATGAAGTAAGGGTGGGATAAAATATCATGATATTTTTTATCATTTTTGCCCGATTGAACACGTCCATTCTGGTTAATCTTTCTTCTGTGCTAAAATCATAATACCCCAAATACATAAGCGGCGCTCTACGCCTGGCTTCGCTTCTCTTCGTTTTTATGATTTTTTGCAACCACATAGACGCCGCTAATTTGACGTTTATTTATATGAAAAATGTTGTTTGGGTTTTTACAACAAAACATTTTCATAAAAAACTCTTTGTTTAATGACTTATTACGAACAAATTTAAGTTCAAATTTAGATTTTATTTTCAATTGTCTTTCTCATATGCACATTTGGATGTAAAATTCAACTAAAATTAGAGGTTTCCAAGCATTTACTTTAAAAACAACAACAATAAATATAAATGTCATTCATCGCCTCAAAAAATACAAACTTTGCTAGTTTGACGCCGCTCTATGTGTTCGCTCTTATGGAAATACATGTATTCTAATTTAGCGCCCGCTGTTCGCTCCGTCTATGTGTGTTTGGGGTATAAAAATTAAGAGAAGGGAAGCCAGGCGTAGAGCGCCGCTTATGTGTTTGGGGTATTAGACTTGGTTTTAAAAAATTAATAAAATGTATGCGCTATGCAAATACCACAAAAAAAAATCGAATGGTAATTTTGCGAATTGTCAAAATATTACACTGTCAGATAAATTTATAATGTTAAAAACTCCATTTGCTACCTTTTGACGATTGGAGCATCACAGATTCCACCTAGTGGAAAATTTTTAAACTGAGGTAGCTGCTAATTTGACGTTCGAAATTGTTTTAAACAATTCCAATTTTGAACTGTAAACACTATTTTTACTTACCAGATTGCTAATAATTGTAAATAATTCATATTTTGGATTATAAAAACAATTTTTAACTACCGGATTGCAAAATTTCCTTTCGTCGCATTTATGAGAAATGTCATTTTGGCAGTTGCCTCATTTGAACTTTTTTCCTCCAGAGGCGCTTTCTCTACTTTTACAATCGTCAATTATATTTTTGATAGCTAGTATAACAAAATATTATAATTATACTATTATACTATCAACTTTGGTTTTCTATCGTCGTAGTATAATAGTACAATACTATTATACTATTATACTATGACGATGGAAACTCGGTATGAGTAGTTGCGAGTAGATACAAGTACTTGTGAGTAGTTTGCTAACGCCAATGGAACACGCTTATTATATGCCGGGTTTCGGCACCATGTAACGAGTATGCGAATCTAAACACGTGTAGTTCGTTTGACTATCTATCTAATAGCTTGTTTCCGTGTAATGTTCAAACTGGCTTGAGTTGGGGTTGGTGTTCATGGAAACGAGGTTGGAGTTAGTGTTTCGTTAAGCTAGTTTGAACTCAACGAAACTAGTGGAATTGAGTAGAGTTGAAAACCAAAATGGCGAAAAAAATATACTTAAAGGAGTTTTATTGATACCATCATAAAAAAATGTTACTATAATTGAATACAACAAAAAAAATTTAATAAAAAATTAAGAATGCAATACAAAAGTCAAAAGTGTATTTATAATATACTTTGTTGTAACACTTTCAACTCAACCTAACTCACTTCCATGGAAACAATCGACGCCATTTTGAAATTTAACGAAAACCTAATTTCAATCCTACCTACCTCAACCTCGTTCATGGAAATATGATATAAAGGGTATTTTCTTTTTCATATATATTCACTGCGTTCCATTGGAAACAATTCGCTACTGCCAAGTACTTGTGAGTAGATGTTCAATGGAACGCAAATTTTTGTGACAGTAGTAAAACATAACCTCAATTTAAATAAAACTGCTAGATTTTAAGAGAAAATAAATTGATCTATTAATAATAATAAGTAATAAAATATTAAACAACAAAATAATTAAAATATTTTTACGATTTAACAACTGCGCGTTGTATCACAAACATAATGGCTGTATGATACTCACTTTTTTTCAAGTACAATAAAGTGCTGCAAAACTAGTAAAGCGAAACAGAGAAGGGTAGTGTAGACAATACTATAGGCAAATATTTTGAAGTTTCGGATAAACAAAATTTGTAAATAGAATCAACATTTTTTTTGTGTTGGACCATATTATTGAATTAATTTGCATTAGCTGCCGCAATTAATTGAAACGAAATAATTTATATGTTAAGTTAATTTTTATATTTACAAAAAAATGCACGTTTCAAATATTTTGGCAAACAATTAACAATGCAAACCCAAAATTGTATTTCAGTATCCAAAGAAAAATCTAAAAAAGGGGGAAAAAATCATAACAATAATGGCGAACAAAAATGGAAAAATTGTTTACTAAATTTATTTTAAAAATAAACAAATAAATTCTCTTTGGTATACAAAATACAAATATTTTCTCTAATATTTCGGAAATGTCAGAAAAAAGTATGTAATGTCAAAAAAAAAGAATCAAATTCAATTCTTTTTTTGCTATAATTGCTCGATTAACTGCTAGAAAAGTTGAGCTAAAACTTTTTTTTTGACGTTTCTATATTTTTCCAAATCTATGGTGTATACACTCACTCTCACAAATATTTTGTATATATATTTTTTATCTCACTCCGTTTGTCTTAACTAGTCACTGAAAAAGTGGGAAAAAAAGTGAGTATCATACAGCCATAAACAAAAATTTTTTGTTTTTAACCCTAATCGAACCAACATATTTTAGTTATGTCAATAAATTCAAATCCTAATCAAATAATTTACGAAAATGTTTGCAGAGAATAAGTAGATGTCAAGTACGTTGTATGCAAATGTTTCAAAATAAAATACATACAAGCTTATAACTAAATTAACAAAATTTTGAAAATCAATGCATTTATCAAACGAGCCAAAAAGGCACACCTTGGTTGGATTAGGGTTAAAACATGACGTTTCACACAACCAAAATTGGTATAGAGCCATCTATTAGAATTTTTTAAACTAAAATCCCTCTTTCGTTAATTATATGCGTAACTACTTCTAACAACTACACTATCACTTGAGCATGAGTAGTTGCGAGTAGATACAAGTACTTGTGAGTAGTTTGCTAACGCCAATGGAACACGCTTATTGTATATGCTGCGAGTCGAGTCGAGTTTAATCCTAGTTTAACTCTCACTATATACGGAGTCGAGTTATTTTCTAACCAACTCTAGGTGTATATACTGCAGAGTTAAACATATGCATAGTTCAAATAGGATTGAAACCGAGTTAAAAAAAAAATAGAACAAAATATCATTTCAGATGATCATAAGATTGATTATTCTTTTTGTTGATCGCCATATATGTTATTGTCATTTTTCCAGCGATATTATGTCTAAAAAATTGTAATTTTCAATCAAACTCCATGAAAATTACGGGCTAGACCACCGAAATGTTGGAGTAATTTTTTCGAATTAATAAAAAATTAAATACCAAAACAAAAATTTATTATTAAAATTAATTAATTAAAATCTTAATAAATAAGATATTTAAAATAAAATAATAAATTTAATTGAAAAAATTAAAACGAATATTTTTTAATATTGGTTCACGAATTTTTCTTTAATTTTGTTGTTGTTTTTTTAACTCTACTCTATTATACTGTATATGCTGCGAGTCGAGTCGAGTTTAATCCGAGTTTAACTCTCACTATATACGGAGTCGAGTTATTTTCTAACCAACTCTAGGTGTATATACTGCAGAGTTAAACATATGCAGAGTTCAAATAGGATTGAAACCGAGTTTAAAAAAAATGGAACAAAATATCATTTCAGATCGCCATATATTTATATTGTAATTTTTCCAGCGATATTATGTCTAAAAAATTGCAATTTTCAATCAAACTCCATGAAAATTACGGGATAGACCACCGAAATGTTGGAGTCATTTTTTCGAAAAAATAAAAAGCTCAATACCAAAACAAAAATTTATTACTAAAATTAATTAACTAAAATCTTAATAAATAAGATATTTAAAATAAAATAACAAATTTAATTGAAAAAATTAAAACGAATATTTTTTAATATTGGTGCACGAATTTTTCTTTAATTTTGTTGTTGTTTTTTTCAACTCTACTCTATGCGTATATAGTGCATTTTTAAAGTAGAGTTTAACTCGACTCTACAAATTATTAGATCGAGTCGAGTTTAACTCGACTCCGTATATAGTGAGAGTTAAACTAGGATTAAACTCGACTCGACTCGCAGCATATACAGTATATATTAGCTGTGTTTCTTATTTAAATCCGTAGATCGAGCAGATTGTGAAATCTGAAATCAGATCGATTTGGTCGATCTGAAATAAGAAACAGGTTTCAGATTTTTTAGATCAAAAAAATGTTCAACTGTCATCGAACTGTCAAAAAAAAATATTTTCATTAGCTAGTGAACAACGCCAACGAGATTTAGTGATTTAAACAGTGATTTTTATTTACCCACGCTTATATTGGACACGAGAAACGGCTACCCGAATTTTTGACTCACGCTTAAAACATTGGATACAAGAAATCATCAA
The DNA here is from genome assembly GCA_958295665.1 of Tipula vernalis. Lineage (NCBI taxonomy): Eukaryota > Metazoa > Arthropoda > Insecta > Diptera > Tipulidae > Tipula > Tipula vernalis. The sequence goes on from OY282561.1 coordinate 512,192, forward strand.
CAAGTTATTGACCTTTGCTTAAAAATTGGATACAAGAAACCGCTGCACGATTGATAAAATGAACGACTTAAAAAAGCAACAAGTTTCTGCTTTATTGCAAGGAGCTGAGATGATTATGTTCAACGACTCTGAAGAAGAAGAAGAAGAGAAATACGAACACGAAGGGAATACTAACGTCTTAAATTACGCTGAGGAAATTGTACCACGAATGTTGGATGGGAAGTTCAAACAGCATTTCCGAATGAACCGCGAAACATTCCAACACATTTGCGGGTATTTAGCGAGCTTTTACACAAACACAACAAGGACCGAAATGGGAATAGAAAAGCAATTGATGGTGACTGTGTGGTATTTAGCAAATGCAGGAACATTTAGGTATAATTTTTATTTTCACTTTTATGTTGGAATTTATATATCAAACATTACAGGACGGTGGCTAATAGGTTCAACCTTTGCAGAGCATCTTGTTTTCGAGTATTATATAGGACCTGTAAAAGGCTTTTGAAAGACTTCTAAGAAATCGTTCCACCCGTTCAATTCTCCACTTCTAAGAAATCGTTCGAAGTATTATTTTGGATTTCGTCCTCAACTTCTTGCAAATACTCTATAAAAAAAATGTGGTTGTATAAAATATTTATTTCATTATTTAATAAAATTATTTATCTTCGTCTACATAATAACTAAAATTTCCTTCAATTTCCATTTTTATAACGTTTGCAAAAAAAACAATTGATGAGAATGACAGTTCTTTATTCGGTAATGTATATATTTGAATTATGTGAAGTTAGCTAAACTAAAAGTAATCTGAGAAATCGGAATATTTTTACAAATCAAAAAAATCAATCTAATCAATCTGAAAAAAAATAAGAAACAGCAAAAAAATTGATCAGATTGATCTGATCTGAAATAAGAAACAACTTTTTAGTACTCAGATCAATCAGATTGATTAGATCAGAAATAAGAAACACAGCAATTATGTGTATATAGAGTAGAGTTTAACTCGACTCTACAAATTATTAGGTCGAGTCGAGTTTAACTCGACTCCGTATATAGTGAGAGTTAAACTCGGATTAAACTCGACTCGACTCGCAGCATATACAGTATATATGATTGTTAACAAAATAAATGTCAAAATTTGTATTCGCCTTTAAAGTGCTGCTAGCGGAGCTGGTGTTAAAGTTAGTTCAAGGTGAAATTAGTTTATTAATTTGTTAAATTCCATGAGAAAGAAATGCAATGTAAGTATTATTGTTTATTATTATTATACTACACCAATTTAACTGCAAAATTTGTATTATGTATGTTTTATTTCATTTTATCCATATTTATTTGAGTTCTAGAAAATCAAGTCAAGATTCATGTAAATTACGAATAACGTTTAAAGTTACGATCATTAAACGATGTTTATTAGCCTGATCTATAATATATACAAATTTAATAGAAATATAACTAGTTTAATTCCAGAACTTACTTTTATAGTTTGTAATTTCAAAATTGAACAGACAAAGCTATTTTTACTTTCGCTTGCATGTAGTTTTGTAACAAACCAATTGTTGTTTTAAACTTTTAAGTACTTTTCATACCAGACGCCTCGGCTTTGAGCTTCGTAAATAAAAAATTTTTATTTCGTTTTTTAACTATGTAAATTAGTTTTATTCGATTGATGCCGTTTAATTTTATAGTAATAAATTCAATTTGTTGAAAAATAATTTATTTTTAAGTGATAATTTAAAATAAACAAAATATATTACAATGAAGTTATCTACAAATCCAAGGCAATGCGTCCCACACTCAACTGCGAGATTTTAAAGTAGTACAAAGCGAAGTGATTTCTAAACGTAACCACAGAAGAAAGATTATTGTTGTAGTTGTATTCTGTGACATAACCTACAAATCACATTTTTTGCACAAATATTTCATACTTACCAAAAAATCTAGCTCATACGTACGTTAAAAATTTAGAATATCTCAGTTCTTGCTATAATTCACATGTAAAATAGACCTAAATAAAATATTTGATAGCAACCGAATGTTCAAAGCCAACGCCACTGGTATGAAAGGGTCTCAGCTTCGCATTTGTGGTAACTAAATATTTCGAGGCGAGGCGCCTGGTATGAAAAGTACTTTATCCTTAGGAAATTGATGTAATATGGACGGAACATCTTTTTCTGTACACGGAGCATAATATACATTTTGCTATTGTGTGCCGTCAAATATTTTTATTGGATTAGTGTGTTTTCTCATGATGGTAAGTATCAAAAATAAGCTAAGCGGGTGAAATCGGTTCAACTTTTTGTTGCTTCCGCTCGCCTTGAGTTATTTTTCCATATCTTCTAACATGAGGAATTCATGTTTTACTATCTATTGTTGTTGTAACCGAGACATTCATTTTACTTCGTTAAAAAAAAATCCAAAACAATATACGCAATCAAAAAAAATTGCTCGTGATCTTCAATATAAAAAACAAAAAGCAGCTTAAATAAATGGATTTTAATTTATACATTCTTCGTCGGCCACATTCATAATATTTTTAACTTTTTTTTTTTTGGAATTCGTTTGTTTTTTGAGTTATGTGAGAACTTAGTATAAACATTTGAAAAATAAAAAAAACAATTCAGTGTTATCTCATTCACACGAAAGGAAGTTTGACATATTTTTATTTCCAGTAATTTTCTGCAAAATTTAAAACCAATAAAATTGTTAATTGAATAATGATTCAAAGATAAATAAATATTAACTAAAACTGGAAAATAAGTCAGAAAAATATTTATAAACTATAATTTTATTAATAATTATAAATGATGAAAAATTTCACGACGTACATGCTCCCTTTCTTGCGCTTGAATTAACACTAAGTCAAAATAACTAATTTACTTCGTATATTTTCCACATTATATTTTATATCCCTCTTTTTCGTATTATTTTATCATTGTTATACCGATTTTACACCGTAGGGGGGCGAGTAGCAGGGACATCAGAGACGCAACGATTTCTAACAACAACGTCAAGCAACACTACCTACAGTTAGTACAAATTTGGGTGACCGCATGGGAACATGATGATGGAACGAAATTTCGCCCCCCCCCCTCTCACAACCGCCGATGGAAAAAATGGTGGAGGGGAATAATAATAGTTGTTTACAGCTTTTCAGGAAAAAAAAAAAAAAAAAAAAGAGTTTGCGGTACTAGGAAATTTGTGTTGTCATGTGTGTGTGTCTCTTCTTACAGGTTGGAGCAGTAGAGATGAACTTTAAAATTGTATTGTCTTGTGTTAAATAAATTACTAAAAAAATATATTACTAACAAATATTTACTAACTATCAACTACTTAGGTGTCTGGAACCGGGTTGAGTCTTTGTTGCTACATTCCTTTCCCATCCCTCGATCTTGTTATATGTAAAAATGGTGTACGACGGCGGCCTGGCCAGGGGCGGATTTCACAACTATCAGACTTATGTGGTTATCGATGAGGCGCCTTTCTTTACGGGGTTTGGCTTCATGAAGAATGGTGTCGTGTTGTGTAACATGGGTATAGTGGTGTGTGGTATTCGCATTTATAATACGGGAGACTTGCTTAATGCTTGATTACATCGCAATCAATCAATCAATCAATCAATTGTTATACCGATTTTACACCGTAGATTTTTTTTTTTTTTTTTTTGACCCTGCCCAAAAGCGGCTAGCACTACGACCTAAAAGATCTTTTGTGCTGTTGGGTACTGTTACTCCAGGAGCTTCTCCACCTCTCTAATAAAGGCGAGAATGCTGTTTATAGAGGCCAATTTACATTTCTCCGGGGTCAGATACCTCTCTTCAAAATGAATCCACCTCCGTGTGCACAGAGCAACACACTCACATAGTATGTGTTCTGCGGTTTCTGTCTCTTCCAAACAGAGTCGGCACTCCGTCTCTGTGGACAGGTTCATTTTGTTCAAATGATATCTCAGGTTACAGTGACCTGAGAGAAAACTCACAAGTTTCCTAATATTTTCTTTGCTGAAATTGATCGCCAAATTTTTGTGGTGAAATGGTCTGATCAAAGATTTGGCTTGTCTAAGGCCGGGAATACAGTTCCAATAAGTCAAGCACTGTATTTTTTCCCATTTACTGATTGTGTAGGTTGCAGAAGCCCACGGGATACCACAAAAAGGCTCAGGGCCAATGAGTGTAGTCGACGAGCCTGCCCGTGCAAGTTCGTCGGCTATCTCATTTCCAGTGATGCCCATGTGACCAGGCACCCACCACAACCTTACTTTGTTTTGACAAGAGAGAGATTGTAGCAGTTTATAACAACTTTGAACCGACTTGGAATCCAGGCAGTTAGAAGCTAATGCTTTCAGTGCTGCTTGGCTGTCAGACAAAATGTGGATGGATGCGCCTTTAAGACCTTTGGTCATAATAGTAGAGGCGCAGATTTCGATGGCGTGAATTTCGGCTAGAAAAACACGGGTAAGTACCCAGTGATTTCGATATTTTGTGATTGGGTCCAAAGACACCAATGCCGACTCCACTATCCATTTTTGATCCATCAGTGTACCAGACTAGGCTGTTAGGTTCCATCTAAGGTAACCCAGTATCCCAGACCGTTCTATCGGGGATTGTTACCACGAAATTCCTGCCAAAGCAGAGTTCTTTCGGCATAACGTCCGGGACACTAAAGAACATAATCAGGTCTGGAAGTTCATTCAAAATGTCCAGGTGACCCATATGGTCATCATGACTGTATTGATTCACTAGCTTCAATCTAGCTGCACAGGTAGCAGCTGATTTTTTGACGTGGATATGAAGTGGAGTGAGCCCGATGAGAGCTTCCATTGCCGCCGTAGGGCAGGTGCGCATAGCACCTGTAATTCCGAGACATGCTAGTCTCTGTAATGAGGTCAGCTTGTTCATAATAACTTTTTGCTGTACCTTAGGCCACCAAACTATTGCCCCATATGTTACAATTGGCCTCACTATCATGATGTACATCCAGTAAATCATTTTTGAGTTCAGGCCCCAGGTCCTGCCGAACATACGCCGGCAGGCCCACATGAGAGTTCCAAGTTAGTTTCTTATCTAGGACAACACCCAGATATTTGACTTCATTGGAGTATCCGATATTTATATCATTTAGACTAATTGAACCAAGGTTCAAATTACGTCTTTTGGTGAAGGGCACCAGGACTGTTTTGCTAGGGTTAATCGAAAGGCCCTCCCCTGTGCACCAATTCGAAATAACAAGCAAAGCTTGTTGCATGCTGGCGGACATCGTACGTTCATGCCCTCCAGAGACTATGATAACCAAATCGTCCGCATAACCAATGGCATCGTACCCAAGTAGATGTAAATTATCAAGCTCTTGCTGCCGTAATCGTGACTGACTCATTACCTAATTTAGATGTAATCTTCCTACTAACCAACATGGAACTAATCCAGTGGTTAGTCGGATCGTCAATACCTCTACGCTTGATTGCCCTAGCAATTGAGTCGTATCCAGTATTGTCAAAAGCTCCCTCAATATCCAGAAATGCACACAGAGCAATTTCTTTCAAGCGATAGGCTGCTTCAATCTTGGTGACAAGTAGATGCAGCGCACCCTCTGTGGATTTGCCTTTCCTATAGGCGAATTGATTTGCATTTAGAGGTCTGGTTGCAGTTAACCAGTCTCTGATATGAAGATCTATAAGTCGTTCCATGGTTTTGAGAATAAACGATGTAAGACTGATAGGTCGAAAGGACTTAGGAAGTTCACATGGCCGATTGCCAGGCTTTGGGATAAAAACCACGTTTACTTGACTCCAAGCCTGTGGTATGTGATCCCAATTGAAGCTAGTTCTAAACAAGGCTACCAGAGCAGGGGTAATCAAGTCCAGGCCCCTTTGGAGGAGGGCTGGGAAGATTCCATCCCCTCCTGGAGTCTTGAAAGGCTGAAAAGAGTTAATGGCCCATTTGACTTTATCCGGAGTAAAAAGCTTACCGGATAAACTATTAACCCAACCCATATTTACACCCATGTGTGTACCAGATATGGAGTTAGTGATTGTATTTGTGTCGCAAACAGTGCAGCCCGGAAAGTGCACTTGAAGCAGGGTTTCGAGTGACTCCTTGCGACCTGATGTATAACTACCATCGGATTTCAGAAGAAGCCCAATCCCGTTGGACTGATCTTTAGCTAGAACTTTATGGAGTCGAGCAGCTGTAGGTATATCCTCGATATTTCCACAGTTTTTCCTCCACGTGAGGCGTTTGGAACGCCTTAGTTCTGTGTTGTAACTGGTTAGGGCTTGCCTATATTCATTCCACTCATTGGAATGCTTTGCCCTATTAAATAACTTCCTAACCTTCTTACGAAGTTTAGCCAGCTGTTCGTTCCACCATGGAACTTTGCGATTAACCACAACGTTACGCACCACACAGCTGCTTTCGTAGGAAGATAGGAGCACGTCATTAAGCAGACCAGCTGCGGTTTCTAGGTCACTAATTGAACTCAAAGATGTTGGCAGCATGTCTGCTTTGATAAATAAAATATCCCTATATGTTTTCCAATTTGTAAAACAAGGGATACGACGCTCTGTTGCCTGTATGATCACTCCCGGTATATCGAACCTGATGTGCATGTGGTCCGACAGAGAAGCTTCGCTTGAAACATGCCAGTTTGCAACAGAGTTGGAAATAAACTGACTTGACAAAGTGAGGTCCAACACCTCTCGCCGAGTCGAGTTTATGAAAGTGGGGTTCGAACCTTTATTTAAAATGTCTATGTGACTACTCATAAGATAATTTAAAAGGGACTCACCTCTGCCATTTGTATCACTGCTGCCCCAAATGATATGGTGTGCATTAGCATCGCAGCCTATGATGAAATGCTTGTTTTTTAGGTTGCAGTAATCCACCAGATCCTGTACAACTACAGGTGGAGCACTAACCGACTCACCAGGGAAGTACGCAGTGGCACATATTGTCTCCTGCATTCCCCTGCTAGTCGGAATCTCCAGGATTACTGCAACCAAATCCTTAGTGGTGAACTCTGGAATTGGAAGAACGTTAATATTTGATGAAACAAATATTGCTGCTCGGGGAACTTCCTCCCTTCGATCGTAAATCAACTTACATGACTTGAGGTGGAGGCCTCTGATTTTTCCTCCATTAACCAAAGGTTCCTGGATAAGGCCAAGGGTTAAGTGTTGTTTCGCGAACCTGTTGCAAAAGGTATCCGAAGCTCCTTTTGCGTGATGCAGATTCGCTTGTAGTACCCTAATAGTACCAGCCATACTGGATGATTAGGGTAAAGGAGCTCTACGATCCTGGCTGCTTGCCAGCCGTCTGCTTTGCGGGATTTGGCCTGTTTCTGCCACTTTTCCCAGTAACACCCCGAGCGCCCATATGCTTAATTTTCGGGGTGAGTGCTGATTTACTCGATCCCACAGTAGGAGTTGCGGAGAGATCCGTTGATCGTGCTCCCGACGAAGAGGCAGCAGGAACAGAATGCTCAATAGCGCTGCTGTTCCTTGATGCCTCCTCGTCTGTGATTGTGCCTACTACTGGGGCTGGTAAAGTACCCTCCTTACTGGAGCTGACTCCAGTGGTTGGGTTGGTAGAGGGGGAATCCTTCTTGAGAAGGAGTTTTATCCTACCAAAGCGGTATGCGATGTTCCCGTTGGATTCGCGCAGTTTCTTCATGGAAGACTCGCTTATGGCCATAACCAAATGGACGAGTGCGCCAGTTGTCGTCCGTTGCAGTATCTTCCATGAGTTGGCCGCGAGACCATCGTTTTGCGCGGCCATGGTAGCGAGAATCTTCTCGCTAGTTAAGTTAAGGCTCTGTGGAAAGAACCCCCTAACGATGTTTGGCCGAGGAAAATCATCCTCTTCCACCAAAGTTATGTTCAGACCAATTTTTTCCCTTAGGCTTACAAAACTGTTCCTCATCCATTCCGCTGTGGAATGATCGGAACATATAAAAAATAGCCAACCTGTTCTCCGGAAACAGCCAAGGAATTGCGGCTTGTGGTTTGAGCCTTGCATCCCAATAATGAGGTCAATGACACACTCCTGTATGTTTGCCATTTGCTCCATACTAAGAGGATTGCCACTGAGATCACCTGGTAAGATGCCCAGCTTAACACTGCCTGCTACCTGGCTGAAAGAGGGCTTTACCGGAGAAGGCCCTTCTTTTGCTTTTTTGGCAGGTGGTTTGTTTAGTTCCGGAGCAACCTCGAAAGACCTCTCACGCTTACCACCAGACCTCTTGTCTAGGGTAGGAGCAACAGGCCCCGAGGGTGTTTTCAGAGGGGTCGCGGACTTAGCAGCAGCTAGAGCCTCTTCTCTAGTTTTGCCTTCCTTGAGCCCCTTTTTAAAACGCCTTCTTTCGAAGGAGTTGAGCTCAACCCATTCCCCGGCGTTGAGGGACATGTTCCCAATATCAACACCAATGGTTGAGGTGCCCGATAACTGAGAGATTACACTTATGTTGTCATCACAGAATGTGTCCGTAGTAGAAGAGGTGGACTGTTCCACCTTTTCCTTGGTCCGGACGTTAAGATAATCAAGAGTGGTGGCCCTTGTGGCATCTACCATTCCATCATAACTTAGGAGACCCAGCTCAACAGCTGGTGAAGTTGATGCTTTTAAAGAGGCATCGCCCTCTATGTTTTTTTAAAAATCGGTTTCCATTTGAATCCCACGAGTATCCGAGAAATGAAGTCACCCACAGCAGAGATCGGTATACTGTGGGAAGGCTACTTTAAACCGGGGGTCGCCTGGTACCCGGAGTTCACATACTAAAGGCTAAGCTCCCCCTTAGCCACGCAGCTCTCAGCGTATGTTGTCCCACCAAAGCTTGGGGCAATGGATTTACCGCCATTGCACGGTCGTGTAAGTTACTTGGCTACATTCTAGGATGCATTGCCCGGTTGTCGCCACGAGGAGGCGTAACTACACTAGGAAGAAGTCTTATGAGAATCGCATATCCTAGAAAGCTTTGACTCCTAAAACGACTCCCCCAACAACCAGAGATTTACACCGTAGATAGTATATTAACAAAATAGTATAATACTATTTTGCTATTCGGTGTCGTGTAAGACCGATGTTTTGATATTATAATAGCAAAAATAAAATACAATATTTTAATTTTATAGCTATCAAATTTTAATACCTATTATATTTTATTTTATTTTATTTTATTGTAGAAGTAGTGTTCATAAATTAGTCTAGAAATATTTATGTGTATTCGGAAATTATAATTTTTCATTATTTTGTTTTAATTTTCTGTTTTTTATGAATATTTTATGCAATGTAAAACCGACTATGGCAGATAGTACAATAGTATTATACTATTTTGCTATTATACTATCTACGGTGTAAAGCCAGTATTATTTGCATCATGTTAAACTAAAGACTAAAAAAAATCGCCCATTTGACACTGACAAATGTGCGATTTTTAATGTTTATTCAATTCCCCTACATAAACAGCCACTCATAAACAGGCAAATCACTAATATAAAGAGGGATTTTAATATTCATTATTTGGTGTTGCCTTTATTTTCAATTTAAATGAAAATTTTTATTTATAAATATAAATAATTTGTAATTAAATATTTCGAATTGCAGCTTGTACACAATTTTAATTGAATTTAATAAAATTTTAAAAAACAATTTTACATTTTAGAAAATCATTTTTTTTTCTCCAACATCTTCAGTCTTCGTGTTTTTTTTTTTTAAATTTCATTTTGTAGATTACTAGATTAGTTTTATTATGAAAATGAAATGTTTAGAGGAACACGAAGCACGACGATGTTTTGAGAAAAAAATATTTTTATAAAAATGCAAAATTACTTAATAAATGATTATTAATTTCAATCAAAATTGTTCACAATTTACATTTCGATATATTTCCCTTATGATTTTTTTACGTTTCATAGAAAAATAAAAATCTTTATACCCTTAACACATACTACCACATATTTTTGTGTCATGGCTTTTTTGGTTTCTTGTTTAACATGGTAAAAGGTTTTTTGTTTAACATCCAATAAGAGGGATAATGTGAAAAATATAAGAAGTAAATTAGTGATTTTGAATTAGTGTTAATCCAAGCGCAGGAAAGGGAAGATGTACGTCGTGTGATTTTTCTTTATTTAAATTATTAATAAAATTATAGTTTATAAATATTTTTCTGACTTATTTTCCCGTGTTAGTGTGGTGAGACTATCGAAACCAAAAATTTTTGGTTAAAACATGAATGCGCGATAAAACCGGTTTTTTAGGTAAAGGGGGAAAAAACGAAGATTGATACCGGGCTCATGAGACCCAATGTAGATTAGGTCTATCACACCAAGCGCGGCGCGGCGGCGGAAATTTAAATACACGTTTTTTGTTTATGTAGTGAAAGGAAATCATATACCGAGTTTACACCGTAAAATACTATTTTGCTATCCAGTGTAAAACCGATGTTTTGATAGTATAATAACAAACATAAAATATAATATTTTGATTTGATAGCTATCAAATTTTAATACCTATTATATTTTATTTTATTTTATTGGAGAAGTGAAATTTATGATAGTGTATTGTTGATAAATTAGTCTAGAAATATTTATGTGTAAGGGGAAATTATACTTTTTCATTATTGTTTTAATTTTTTGTTTTTTATGAATATTTTATGCGGTGTAAAACCGTCTATGGCAGATAGTAAAATAGTATTATACTATTTTGCTATTATACTATCTACCGTGTAAAGCCAGTAATAATTTGTGCAAAAATATAAACTAGCCATGAACGACGATATTTTTTTGCCGTTGGGTTTTGCGGCGGCGGATAAAATTTCATTTTATACCATTTACTAAAATTGTAATTTTTCTATTAAAAATATAAAGTTTGTAAATGGCTTTATTGATTGATTCATTGATTGTGAGTGTACGGCCAAGCATTATAGCAAGTCTCCCGGGCACACACCGTACACCCGTTTACACATAACAAAACCGAAGGATAGGATAGGATTATTAGTTGGGACAGACTCGACCCGGTTACAGACACCAATGCGATCGATAGTTAGTAAATAGACGGCACAAAAGACAACACAATCTAACTACATTTTTAGATGATCATTTCTCTGGAATCCCGGGCCGGATACTCAGGACTCCCTAAACCTAAATTAAAAATTATTAATGTTGTAATTTCCCCCTGTTCGCCTTTCATTAATTTACCTGATAAAATAATTAAGAAAATCTAAAATTACTAAGCTAAAATTATAATTATAATTATAATTACAGTAGAATTCGCTTATAGCGAACACTCAAGGGACACAATTTTGTTCACTATAGCCGGCTGTTCATTTTAATCAAATATTCGTTTACGTTTATAAGCGTAGTCCTTTGTTTGTAGAGTATAAGAAAAAATAAGTGTTCGTGCAAATTCAAGGCACACAACTATATGACAAAACTATATGATCATTATAAGCTTTTGTTCGTTATATACATGGTTTGGTATAATCGGATTCTACTGTATTATAAAAACATCATTATAACAAAATAAAGTTGAAATTAAACTTTCATGATTTATTATGAGTGTACGACCAAGCATCATAGCAGGATCTCCCAGACTCCCGGGCCCATGCCGTATACCCGTACACATATAACAAAACCGAAGCATTGGATAGGATTATTAGTTGGGACAGACTCGATCCGATTACAGACACCAATGCGATCGATAGCTAGTAAATTATTAGTACAATATATAATAAATAGGTTAGCACAAGACAGCACAATCTAACTACATTATTAGATGATTATTTCTCTGGAATCCAGGGCCGGATACTCAGGACTCCCTATATCCTAAATTTAGAACAGGGCTTAAAAAATTATTAATTATTAATGTTGTAATTTCATCCTTGTCCGTCGATAAAGTTTGTAAATGGTTTTATGAATAATAATTTTATTTTTGTTCAAGCTATGATTTTTATGTTATGATAAATTTGCCGCCGACGCGCCGCGCTTGGTTTTTGGCTAAATTTTGACATCAAGGAAAAACAAAATTAACAATTATTAAAAAAATTAAGTATTAGTATTCGATTATTTTCACATCTCAAAATTATCTAAAAAATTAATTATTATTAATACTCATATCAGAATTTTCGAATGTTTTCCGTCATAAAATAAAAAATAAAAAAAATTCCTACCATAAAATCGCCATGCTATTAAAAAGTATTAGTGTGTGCGAGAAATATTTTTCATCCTATCGTACCCCAAAACAAACAAAAATGTCTATACATAAACAGTTTTGTTCGTTTTGTCAAAACCAACCGAAATGGTTTTGTACATAATGAGTACGTTTATGCTTAGGGTTCAACCTGGTTTGAACCTTGGTTATCTTTTACTATACACGGAGTCGAGTCATCTTGTAGTTAACTCAACTCGACCTCAAAAATTTCTAGGGTCGAGTCGAGTTAACTCTAAAAACATTCACTATAAACGGAGTCGAGTCGAAAAATAAAAACAACAAAAAAATAATAATAAAAAGACACCATTTTGATTTCTTAATTCGTGTACGAATCTTCGATTTTTGTGTGGCAATAAAACTTTGTTATTTTGTTTTTATAAAATTCAGAAAATAATACAAGAAAAACATAAAAACATACGTTCGTAAATGATTTTTTTTTTGACGTTTCTGACTCGGTTTCAACCTAGTTTCGACTCGACTACGATTTGACTCTGCAGTATAAACGCTAAAAAAGATAACTACAAGATGATCCAAAGTTAACTAAAAGATGACTCGACGCTGAGCATAAACGTACTCAATGCTAGTGTTCAGTCGGGCAAAAGCACTGATTTGAATCTCATGGATAAGATATATACAAAAGACTATCGTATGAAAAACAAAACTAAAAATTGTTCTTAGTGTACGACAGAAAAAGTAAAAATGTATCTTCCTTGTCTAGAATTTCGAATTTTCGGAAATCAAATTCAAATTTATTTAAAAACGTGGGTGTAGAAAAACCTGAAATGAAATAGATATGTATTTAGTTACATCCGCAACCACTTATACCATCCAATGGAACACGAGCAAGATGTGCGATAGCCAATTAAGCCATCGCAACAAAGTCATCAACTTACAAAGTAACTCTTAAAATAACTCTTAAAATCAATTAATGTAAATGTTTAATTATATTAGCTTGCTTAACAAATAATAAGTAATCAGCACAAATTATTAGAATTTAATCTTGCTTTAATTTTAATCCGTACTAGCGTAATATTACATAAAGCATTCGCTCGATAGTAGGAAGATCCATTGTTTTATTAAAAATTGTACGTTAAAATAAAATCTTGTCTAAAATAAATTTCGTTGTTTTAAACCCTAAATTAAAGATAAAATTTTCACAAATATCCAAAGAAATCAATGAATCAAATACCACACATATCCGGCAGCAGCTAAGTAGGTTTATTATTTTCCGACACGAGTGAATTGAATTAATTGATATATTATATAATATATTACGCAAAATAAATATTTTTGTTAAACACTTTTCATAAAACAATAAATCTTGAAATACTCAACTTTGTTTATTTACGTTTGTCTGACATTGTTATACTCGAATTCTTCATTTGTTGTGGTTTTTAAAGTTCATAGTTCAGATATGTACTTAATATTTCAAGTGAAAAATACGAAAAAATAATTTAAATATTTTCTGAAAATAGGCAGCAAAGTGTTTTATTTATTAAATTATGATTTAAAAAATAAAATATTTTGAATATCTTTCTGTTTATCTTAAGTTTATTAGGGAAAAAAATAAGATTTTGAATAATTTTCGGAAATATACTTAATAACCCATTGCGCTGGGGGGAAATTATGCAAGGAGCGGATCACGGTTTTAGTTGGAATGAATTGTTAAGTGTTATGTAGAAGTATAAGTTTTTTATCATTAATAAATGTTTTAATTTTATTTTTGAATAAACCGTTTTTGTTTTGTTTTTGGTTAATCTTTCTTATAACGAACATGATTCATTATAACCGAATATTTGATTAAAACGAACAGCCGGCTATAGTGAACAAAAAATGATGTCCCTTGAGTCATTGAGTGTTCACTATAAGCGAATTCTACTGTAATTAATTTTATGAAAATTCATTTATTTATGTGTTTTCATATAATAATATAAGTGATATAAGCCAAAATTTAAAAATGTATTAAAAACAAAAATTATTAAAAATGGAATTTTTCCGTCTTTATAATAAACTAATTATTATTTTTTAAAAACTAATAAAAAAAATTTATGAAAAATAAAGTGCTTAATGAAAAATATCATAACATTAGCAGCTAAAAATGGAATTTCTTTTCATCGATAAGCTTTCTTGTTGTTTATATCTAACGAAATTAAAATTATGATATGAATATTGTAATTTGTGATAAAAAAAGTGCACTATTAATTTAAAATTATTACATATTTACTATAAAAACAAATTTTGTTTTTGTTGTAGTTCTTACGATTTGTTTACAATTATTTTGACAGGTCTGCACTAAAAGTGTAAAATGGTGACTCGTTTGTAGAAAGTAATTGTTCATAATCAAATTAATTTTATAAAAAATGGTAAATTTTAAAATAATTATACGTGTATTTGCAACTAAAATAAAATCGTTCTTTAAACTTTTAATTGTTTTATTTTCAGTAACCCACTTCATTCCAATTCATTGAATAAAATTGTAAATACAGCCCTGTGCTCCTATTCTGGTTTTTCTCTGGGAACAAGGAATTGCATATCTTTCAGATTTTTCTAGCAGTTTTGACTTTTCCCCAAAAATCGTATTCTGGCAACCAGGGAAAAATATTTTTTGGGAATTAATAATTCCCAATTATTGCAATTTCGACAGTTATTTTCCTCCACTGAGTTAGCGGAAGAATATTATTATTCTTCAGGGGAAAACAATTTCGTGAATGAATAATAATTAAAAATAAAAAGATTTCAAAATCTAATTTATATGTAGATATTATTTTATGTTTTATAAAATATATTCAAAATTAAAAATAATTGTATGCCCAATGTCCCATGTATAGAAATGTAAATAAAATTTAGAAATGTAAATAAACATCGTTTAAATTATTAATTAATTTGAAAATTTTTATTGTGAATTGTTAAATATTACATAAAATTCTAAAAATATTTGAAACATTTTGAATAATTTGAATTACTGTAATTTGCCCTCATAATAAATTCGTAAGCCGGCATAAATACACTTTTGGGGAATTATGAAAAAAAATAATAGGGTAAGGAAGAGGAAAAAATATTGCAGTTTTTTCATAATTCCCTATTCCCAGGAAAAAATCAGAATAGGGCCACTGATCTATTTGAGTCTTTCTCTTTTTCTCACAGAATTTTCCCCGCTTGACGTTTGTTCATTTCTAGTCTATATAATTATTAAAAGATTTTACAAACAATCCTAGTGTTCGCTGATGATAAGGGATAAAAAATATCCGGGTATTTTTTGAGGAAAAAAACGAACGCATTAAAAGGATCGGTATACTTTTAACTCTACTTTTATTTGGAGTTTTTTTGACAACCGAAATTTATTTCTTTTATCGGCATAAAAAAATCTCAAATTTCTGCGAATTGAAAAATTTAAATTAAAATCATATGAAAAGCTGCGATTTGAACAATGATATTAATCCAAGTCCGTCAAGTACACAAGTTGTTCACTCATGTTATCAAAAAAAAATCGGGATATTTTATTAAAGTGAAGTTAGCGTATCATTTGTCAAAAATATCCGGATATTTTGGGTATATCCCAATATGTGGAACGTATTATTATACGTATTATTTTTCAGATTTTTCTTACAGTAAATAATTTTGCAAATCTTTTTGGAAGACTGGAATTCTCGACTGAAAAATGGTCGATTAGTCGAGTAACAAACTAATAAAATACTCAAGTATTTTAGTAGTTTGTTGCTCGAGTACTCGATTATCTTCCCTAGTTAAAGATGAAAGGTCAAATAAAATAATTAATTACCTATAAGCGAAAACGTGGTATTCAAAAGGGAATCTCATTCCAATCATCATAACATTGGGGACAACGAGTTGCGATTAGGCGCAATTTCATATTTGATTTGTATAAATAAAGATAAGTGTATATATATATATATATATATATGTATATATATATATATATATATATATATATATATATATATATATATATATATATATATATATATATATATATATATATAATTTCATTATAGTATATAATTTATATATTTCGAATATAAACAAAATAGTATGACTTACCTTAGTTTTATGTTGTTACCTTATTGTATAAAACAATCCACAATGTAACGCTTCGTCAACCACATCCGGAAGAGCTGTGTTTTAAATACATTTTTTTTTCATTTTTAATAAAACATTTCTCCGTAATTTTCGTGAAATATTTGTGTTTTTATTATAGTTTTAATGATGTTAAAATTACATATATTCATATATTCGTTTGTAATTTTGTGTACACATACATATGAACAAGGTTAATGTAATATATTATTTATATTCTATTTAATATATTTTAAATATACTTATATGTATATCTAAGTAGGTACATATGAAAGAATTACATCTTAATAAATCAAAAAAATTGCTATGTAACCTTTTACTGCGCTGTCAGGTGTCATAAGACTATGCAGCACGGAAAAAATTAACTACCTATTCTATTATTGTATATGAAAGAACCCTTAACCCTAAACGATATATCCGAATAGCCAGTTTAAAATTTTCCGTTTAATATATTATTTCCTTTATAAAAGGGAATAGTTATTTCAATATTAACTATTTATTGGTTGGCTTGTTTGCAATGAATTGAAATGTAAATTGAAAAATTGAACTGATTGTCACCTTCAAAATACCATAAAAGGCTAACTTTAGTGGCAGGCCAACTATTCTCATAAAATGTAAATTTACTGTCAAGCCCTTATGTGGTATGAACGTACCGAACCGTACACGACGTAACATATGACATTCTAGCAAATCTTAAAGGTTATTAAATCATCGCATTTTATTTATTTAGCTTTAATATCCAAGGCTTCGACCGAGATATCTGAATACATTTTTTTAATTTGTATATTACTATTTGGGCTGCGGTCGAATTCTCGACTAAATCCACTAAATTCAGTAAATGCATTTACCTCTTTTTTATAGAGAGTAAACGAAATAAAAAAAGGTAAATGCTTCACGTTTAGATACTTAATTTTTTATTGTTATAAGAATTGAACGAGTATAAAATAGAAAAAAGTAGTAAATGATTTACCCGAGAATTCGACCGCAGCCTTGGTCCGAAAAGTTTCCTGTATTGGTACACAGGTAGTGAGTTGTCATTATTAAATTTTGAAAATAGAATCTTTTATTAGGTGCCATTTACAATTTCAAGTCGATATGTTTGCATTTCACAAGCAACAAAATTGTTGCATGCTGCATTTTGTGAAGAATGGGTAAAATGAAATTCGTTGTGCAATTCATTTTCTTTATTTGAAAGACTTATCAGCAACCGATATGAAAAAGAGTCTAAACGTGGTCGCACAAAGGTTTTTGATGATGAACTCAGCGGAAGGCCAAAAAAGCTGACAACACCAGAAATGATTGGAAATATCTATGATATTATATTGAGTGATCGTAAAGTGAAGTTGAGTAAGAACATATAGAAAATATCTTTCATGGGCGTTTGCATAACAAAAAGCCTAAAGCAAGATTAGCCACGTTCCCTCACTATAGATGAAAAACACAAACGAGCAACCACTTCAGAGCAATGTGTGGACATGTTAAAGCATAATAAGGTTGACTTTTTGGGTCAATTAGTGACGGTTTATCGAACATGGATTCATCACTATACACCAGAGTCTGGGCAACAGTCTGCACAGTGGATGGAACCTGGTCAAACCCGGCCAAAGCGACCAAACGCTGGAGAGTATTATAGTGCTTTATTGGTTAAATTGAATGATACTATTAAGGCAAAACCAAAATATTTGGCGAATAAAAGAATTCTCTTTCTTCAAGACAAGGCAGCAGCTCACAAATCAACAATAATGAAGTCATGACAACTGTGCATCAATTACACTTCGAATTGCTTCAACATCGGAAGTATTCTCCAAACTTGGTACCTAGTAACTATTTTCGGTTTCAAAAATTAAAAGATGGTTGTAGGGAAAGAGGTTTGTGTAGAATGATGAAGTACAATAATAGCAGAAACAAACGCATATTTTGAAGTGTTTGAGAAATCGCTTCACAAGACAGATATTGAAATGTTGGAAAATCATTGGATGAAGTGTATTGAGTTAAAAGGAGATTATATTGTAGATTAAAGAAAAATATTGCCCAAAAAAATTGTGTTTTATTATAAATACAGTAAACTTTTCAGCCGTTGTTGTATGCATTGTGTAGTAAATAATACAAAGAAGCGTGTGGTGGAACTCTATTTGAATTGGAAAAGTGCAAAAACTCTTTGGTGTTTGAGGTCGCTTCAACTCCATTCACAATTTGAATTTTTATCTTTATCTCATCAACGCTGGTATTTTTTGATTATTGTATTGTACGCTCACCAAGCTAATCATAATTTTTAATGGTACTTATAAAATCCGGATATATGGAATTAATAAAGTTAGTTAAGGTTAAGGGAAGTAAGTTGTAGTCCATATGGGTGCCAATCAATATATAATTTTATTAAATTTTGAGGCGTCCGATTTATTTCTAAACCACGCTCTTCGAACAATTATTATTGAGAAACTTCCCTAACAAAGATTTTTTTATTTAAAGACCTACAACAAATTTGGCAGAAAGTAAGCGGAAGTTAGAGGAATTTATTAGATCACTAATGTCCACTTCATGGCAACCAATTCAAGTTTGCCTAAATTCTCGAAATATATTCCTGTTGAGTAGTTAAATGGGGTAACCTTAATCTGAGCTTGCGCCTGTCCTAGTATGCAGTAAATTGAGAGTAAAGCTAGTGCAAGATAATTTACTTTTCTTAAATTCCTTGCTTGTCTGTGAGGCTGCACTCTTTGATTTTGGTTGTCTTTTCCGGGCAGCGGTAGTTTGTTTTCAATAGACTGCGGACTGTTCATCTGCATGGTTGTTCTTCCTGGTCCCGTTTCGTCTAGGCTTTGTGGGGTTGATAGTTGTTGAGTTGTGCTTGTATCTTTAGTTTTGCATGTTAATGTAGTCCTTTGGCTCGTTAGATATCGGTAGGCGGCATATTTTAGTAATATTCCTTTTAAACGTATTGTTCCTGTATTTGAGTGTGACTACTCTAACAAGTCCATCTTGTCCTGGATGAAGTTCAACGACTCTTGCTAGTGGCTAGTGCGTAGGAGGTAGTTGTTCGTCTTTGAGGATTACTAATTCTCCCAATTGGATGTTAGGTTGTTTTTGCAACCATTTTGGCCTTCATTGTAGTCGTGAGAGATATTCCATATGCCATTTTTTCCAAAATCCTTGACTGAGCAAATTCCATTTTGTAACGGTTTGGATACCCTCCATA
This sequence comes from Tipula vernalis, assembly GCA_958295665.1. Taxonomy (NCBI): domain Eukaryota; kingdom Metazoa; phylum Arthropoda; class Insecta; order Diptera; family Tipulidae; genus Tipula; species Tipula vernalis. The sequence goes on from OY282561.1 coordinate 531,671, forward strand.
TCAGGTTGTGTCATTGATATGATGGCCCTGCCTATCAGGAAATGTGCCGGACTTAAAAACCCGTCATCGCATCTGAGTCGTTTGAGAGTGGAGCTAGTGGCCTAGAGTTCAAGCATGCCTCTATTTGAGCTAGAAGTGTTGAGAGCTCCTCAAAAGTTATGTATGAGTTCCAATTACTTTGCGGAGGTCTTGTTTTGTTGACTTGACTTCGGCTTCCCATATTCCTCTAAAGTGAGGACTTCCCGGGGGTACAAAGTGCCAATCAGTTCCCATCTGAGCTATTTTAACCCTTAATTTCTGCTTCCTGTTGCTTTGCCTGCCTTTGCAGTTTTTTGTCTGCTCCAACAAAATTTGTACCACAGTCACTGAATATCATCAGATAAATTCCTCTTCTTGATATGAATCGTTGGTATGCAGCGAAAAAAGCGTCTGTTTACAAATCACTTACAAGTTCAAGTTCTAGATGAATTGCCTTCGTGGCTAGGCATATGAAAATGGCAATGTATCCCTTTGTTGTTTTGTTACAGCGGCCTTTCCACAATTTTATATTGATCGGACCAGCATAGTCTACTCCGCTGTTAGTGAATGGTGGTGCTGGTGTTATTCGTTCTTTTGGTAACATTCCCATTAGCTGGTGTGATGCCAGTTTCCTCGCTCTCGTACAGACTATACATTCATGTATAGTGTGACGAATCATATTTTTGGCATTCATTATCCAATACTGCGGTTCTCAGGTGTGCTAAAATTGCTTGATTGCCACAATGTAGTGTTTTTATATGAGCTTCTTTGATAAGCAAACTTGACAATTTGTGACCTCTGGGCATTATTATCGGATGTTTTTCTTCAAATGGGAGATTAGAATTTATTATTCTAACTCCGACTCTGAGTAGGTCATTTCCGTCTAGAAATTATGATTGTACTATTCTTTGGTAGGTTTTGATTCGCTTTTAACTTCTTTAATTCTGGTTCAAAACCTTCCTGCTGTGCGACTCTGATTATCGCCCTTAGCGATGCGTTCAGTTCCTCTGGTTTGAAATGGGAGTTGTTTTTAGTTTTTGATTTTGCATTTGATGGAAATCGTAGACAGTATGCAATGCTATGAACAAGCCGTTGTAACGAAGAGAATCTATCGAATTCAATCACAGGTTTTTTCACTGTTGTTGTAAATGTTCTTATTGATTTTCGTTCCATGATGGCCGCTTGTTCCATTTCTTCATTGTTGATTTTTGTTATTGGATAGCTCAAATCTTTTAGCCATATTGGCCCTTCTCACCAAATTATATGGGTTAATAATAGAACTGTCAGCAGGATTCTCATTAGAGACCACGTGATGCCATTGGTGATCGGTGATGGCTTGGATCTCTGTTATTCTGTTCGCCACAAAAGTCTTATGGTGAAAGTCTTATGAAAAATCCCTTTTGCATCCCGCCCCTATAGGGATTCGAACCCGGTACCTCCCGATCCAACCGCCGCAGCTTTAACCACTGCGCCGTTTGCTCGGTGTTCATATATTGTTGTTGATGTACAACGCATGTTTGAAATTTTTGAGCAATTTAGAAAGTAGCAATGCGGCGTTCAGCTCTAATCTTAAGTTTCTTTCAGATTTTCTGGAAGCTCTTCTAATAAAGCCTTTTCATTGCTGGACCATTTTCTGAGGTTGAAACCTCCACCGGAAATGAGATTTAGTTGTTCCCTTTTCGCAGTGATTGCTTCTGCGATTCGTCACCTCAGTATTTAAGTGTTACAAACGCATTTTAATCTTTTTGGAGTTAGGTCTGCCATTTTGTATTGTGACAGTCCTAACCCTATTTTTATTAAAATCAATTTGTGTTATTTAAAAACTGGGATGACAACCTGTTATAATACTGATTCTAGAATCTAATTTGGTGACCCAGTCTACAGTTTTACGTATGATCGCAGTATCATGTGTATGTGTCACTTAAATACTGGGATGACGGATTGTGTTAGCTCCAGATAGAAGATCATCAACATAGAAATCGTTTTGAACAATCTTTGAACCAATTGGATATCTTGACGCTTCATCAATGGCTAATTGTTGTATCGTTTTTGTAGCCAAATAAGTTGCAGACGCTGTTCCGTATGTGATAGTTTTTAATCTATAACTGCTCATTGGCTTATTTGTCTCAGATCGCCAGAGGATTCGGTGAAAATCTTGATCTTCGCGAGCTATTCTGATCTGTCTGAATATTTTCTCAATCTCCACTGCAATCACGTAGCGATATTTTTTCCATCTGGTCAATATTGCCGTTAAGTTGTCTTGTAATGTTGGACCTACATGGATTATTTCATTTAGTGATGTCCCTGTTGTTTTGTAGGAAGCGTCAAAAACTACCCTCAATCTCGTAGTTGTGCTATCTTCTTTTATGATAGAATGGTGTGGCATGTAGTAAATCCGGGAACCATCTTTTTCCGTATCATCTTTAATTAGTTCCATGTGGTTCAACTGGAGGTACTCGTCCATGAAATTGTGATATCGATTCTTAAACTCTTCATCCTTCTTGAATCTTTTTTCAATTTGAAGCAATCTAGTACTGCTCACAGTCGATCTCTTCAGCAGTTAGGCTTCGTTTAGGATGCAGTTCTTCGGATTCCCAAAAGCATTTTTATTGCTTGTCTATCTCTGCTAATGTGACGTGGCTATTTAAAGGGGTGACTGAAATGCTGCTGGTTTGAGTTAGACGACCAGATATGATCCATCCTAGCTCTGATCTTTGCGCTATGCACTTATGATGCGGATCCCTTTTTATGCCTTCTAACATGATTTCTCCATATATGTCGGCACCTATTAAAAGATCAATAGGACCGGGAGTATCGATAGTAGGGTCGGCTAAGATTACTTCTTTTTATAGTTCGCTGTCTAAACCCAATGAGTTCTTGTCTGGAAATGGTTTAGTGATAGTTCCCAGAACTAAATCATTAACTTCGATCTTGAAAATCGATGGAAATCTGGGACTTATTTCTATTGCTATCTGTTGATGGGCTCGTCCTTTTGTTGCTGAAATTCCGGAAATTTCAGTTAGAACCCTTGTCCTTGGCAGGCCTAGTTGATGTGCTGCTTGCTCTGTGAAGAAAGTAGCCTGTGAGCCTGGATCGATCAGTGCTCGTAGTAGAGTAAAACTACCGAACATATTCTGTACTTTTATTAGGGCTGTTGCTAAAAGTACCGGGCCACTATCCTTGTCGAGTTTTAAGATGTTCAGCTTTGCAATACTGTTTTCTTGATTATTTACGTGTAGCAACGTATGATGTCTGCCTTTGCAGGTAAAACAACTCAGCTTGATGCTGCAACTTGTTGTCGAATGGTTTTGGCTATGAGACAATTTCTGCACAAATTTGCAGCATGATCATCTGATTTCTTTCAGAAATGCTTAATTCTTTGAAACGTTGGCATGATTCGGTCCTGTGGTTTTTCTGACAGCATACGCAAATATTACTTGGTTGTGTGGCAGTTACAAAAGCGCGTCTTAGCGGTTGTGTTTGAAATCTTACTTGTTGGGTTGGTATTATCTTGTTGTTACCGATTGCTTCTAAACATTGGAAACGCCTTTCTAGAAACTTCAAAAATTGGTTTGTTTCTTGAAATTCTCTTGGGTTTTCTAGAGAGCTTTCGTATAACCGTCGTGACTCGTTGTCCAACTTTTTTAACAAGCTGAAGATGATGAAAGGACTCCATGTTTCAATATTTATGCTTGTATTCCTTATAGCGTATAGTCACTCGGTTGTTGTGTCATGTAAGTACTATATATTAGTATTATATACTGTAAGTACTATATATTAGTATTATATAATAGTATATATCTATACTAGATAGTATTTGATCGCAGCAGCCACTCCGTGTTGCTCGTATGCTGATTCAATAAAGTGTTCAACAAACAAGCAGTTCTCTAATATCTCCCATGCTGCATCGTAATTGTCTCCAGTAGGTTCCAAATGACTCAATAATTTTCCAGCTGACCCTTCTACGTGACTTTTAAGGTAGTTCAATTTATGTGTCATGGTGAGCTGATTATTGTTATGAACTAAACGTTTGAATGTATCAGAGAAACCTACCCACTTCGTGTAGTCCCCGTGAAAATGTGGGATTTGAACTGCGGTGGTAGACGAATTTCTAAGGGTTTTATCTTGCCTAATTCCTCTTCTTCCAATAATGTTGTTAAACAATCTTCTCGTATTCATTGTTTAAATTTTCGTAGTGTTGTTCTACGAAATATTTTTAATTTACTTCCTGTTCTTCGGAAGTCTCAGTTTTCTCTTATCTGCATCATCATCCTCTCCATGTTTTTTAATTTGATTTTTAAAGCTGGTCTGGTCTGGATCTGTTGTTTCTAGACAGTATGTCCTCAGCTAATCTAATTTCTCGATATAAACCCCACTTTCAGATGTCTTGCTGCTTCAACTGTTGCCTGAATTTTGACAATTGGCTGAATGCAACGTTTGACTCCACCGTCGACGCCTCCGGTAGTTGGCTGTGCTTAATTTCAATTGTTGATGTCCCATGCTCTGTTGTGTTGTTGTCTCTTCAGATGGGATGAAGTTAAATTTTTCATTTGTTCCTGCTGCATCTGATGTTGGAAGTGGTGTGGATGGCAAACTTGGTGTGTTAAGGCGTTGGCGAATGTCCTCAATGGTTGTTGTGTATCTTATCGAAACCGTTTCTCTATCCTTGAAGTATTGATGTGTTGATATCAATGGATTTTGAAAGTCTCTAATCTTGTTGTATTCATCAACATACTCGTTGTAAGACTTGTTCAACGCTGCGATTTTCCTTTCAAAATAGGTTTTTATTTTCCACTGCGCTCCATCTTTCTTGTAATTTAAGATGAGCTTGTACTTGAGAAAGCTTATTAGGCGGCAAGTGATAGGAACAATTTCTAATGCGTACTAGTGTTTCGTGGTGCAGCTTCTATATGGTTGTTGTTTGGTATTTTACTTGGATTTGCCGGTTGTTGCTTGGCGTATTTCTAATAAGTGCCAGTTGTTTTTAATGGCTCAAAGGACCAATGTTATCCCTTGTATCGGATTTATGTAAATTTAATTAATTAAAAGATTACCGCTGGTGGGGTCTTTTAATTAATGAGAACAAAATCAGTTAGTGTCAATTTAAATTCTGCTTTATTTTATTCAATGCTGCGCTTTATATACAATTTTGAATTTTCAATGTCAGCATAAAATGTAAAGTATCAATCAAAAACATTTATAATATGCATATTATTACAAATTAAGTTAAGTGTCAGCACAATAAATACAAAAAAAAGCACCAACATTTTATACTTTGGTGGAAATTAAACGTTGTAATGTTGATGAGTTAAAATGATGAGTCAACACAGATAAAATATTCAGAAATTTACCTGAAACTGTAACAACAAGATCATCATCATAGTTTTGGACAATAAAACCAGAATGATATAGTTTAACAAGTAGCTCGTCAATGATCAAAAGCCGCAGCAGAGAGGAGAATATTCCACCCTGTGGACAGCCTCTGGCAACTTTGACGAATACTGATAAGCCATCAAGGTCCGCCTCAACAATGCGAGACTTACTAGGTACAGCCTTTAGTAATCGTAATAATCGAAGTACTACAAAAAGCACCTGCAATACCCAGAAAAGTACATATAAGAAAGTTTTATTGTGGAGGGATCTTTCCCAGATGAAGCAGATGATCCATAATGTAGGGAAGGTCATTTTGTCATTCAGCAAGGAAGATTGCATCTGGACTCTGATTTGAATTAATTAATTTGTTTAATTACTAATATGCAACCGATTCTACGATCATGTTAATGTGTTTTACAGATAACACATAAAATTGGTAACTGTGAGAATTGAAAATAAAATATTGTTTTTTTTAAATAAATGACACAACTTTAACATTATTCTAAGATAACAAAAGAGGATATAAATACTTTTCAAAATGGTTCCCATCCTGTGTGTCAAAGTTGAAACTGTCTTTTAATGGCATTCGCCGTGTTAAAATTTTGAAGATTTTCTTTAATTTTAACAAAAGCATTTCCGATACATTTTAATAACTACTCACGTGTCCCTACTTACTGGTCACTTCTCCTTTCAAAAATACCCAAACATAGAAATCTACTTAATGGCGTTAAATCTGGAGATGTTCGCAGAAGTATTTTTTTAAGCTTTTTGACCTTCGGTTAATCGTATTACACTTATTAGTTTTAGTGGTTACGGATTACAGATGTGGTTTAAGTTGTATAATAGACATTTTTGCAGCTGGTACTATCATAGAAAGGCCTTAGATAATACTAAATTAAGAAATAATATTTAATTTTGAAGATGAATGTGCCTAAATATTTAATCCGTAGAGGGCGTAGATACCACTAAATTCCAAAACCTTTAGGTACACCAATAGAAAGACCAAAATACAACCTTTTAAGGATCTTTCAAGGAAAATATAAATTTAAGGATCTGTACGGTTTAGTTTGGTTGGCCTAGTAATGAAAAATTATATTTCTTATCAGTTTTTCACTACTAAGAAATGTTTAAAACGAGGAAATATTGCAAAATATCTAATTATTGGGAGTAGGTTTTGATAAATTATGAACTAATCTTTAAAATGAGTACCAATACTCCAATACTCTAATGTACAATGCTTAGTTTGACCTATGTTACAGATTCAAATCAACTTTTTTATACTATGAGGCGCATTAATGGGGGGAATGTATCTTAATGTAGGCGGTGCAGTTGCCACCTCATAAAAAAGTTCAGCAAATTAATTTTAAGGAAAAGGTTTAACTTTTTCAGTGAATACAAATTTATGGATGAGGTACACTGCCCAACTTTTTTGTAAATAGTCTAAATTTACCTTAAATAGTCTCTGTTTAACATCAAATTAAGTTTTTCTTTTTTGTACTTCCTATATTAAATTGGTTATGTTTAACTTCAGGTGTTCTGCAAATTAAAAGCGCACTCAAATGCAAATAATAACATATGTAAAACTAAGCTCTTTTCACGCATTATTTATCGTGGCCTGGGCAACTATAAACGTTGTAAAAAATTGCTAACTCTTTTGAGTGCGCAGGTTAAAATTATTGACTACCCGATTTTCGAATAAGGAATAAATCAAAACTTTCACGATATAATTTAATTTCGAATTCGCTGGTTTAATAAACTATCCGTATTATACAATTTCACTTTATAAGTTAAAATAAAAATCGTAAATGTAGTTTTGTCTCTTCTCTTATGCCCATATTGCACATAAGTGTAATTAAAAAGAAAAAAAGAAAAAGAAAACCATTTTAATTAATTATGATATCACTACAATAGAAATGAGTATGTATTTGTATACTGTGTACTATGCTCGCTGCTGATGATGATGATGATGTTGATAAAAATCATAAATCTAAAAAAAGTAATATAAATTAAATAAATATATTCATTCCATCCAAACTGGCACGCGACTCATCTAACCGTATAAAAACAAACTTATTATTTTATGATTTCTTCTAAGTTATTGTTGTTATTATAAATAATTTTCTTCTTTCTTTTTTTTTTCTTTAACTGTTGCTTTACATTTTTTTGTTATATAAGCATGCCAAAATCACATCAACCGTAGAGATTCGAGATATATGAATATATATATATATATATATATATATATATATATATATATATATATATATATATATAAATACCATATATATGTATATATATATATATATATATATATATATATATATATATATATATATATATATATATATATATATATAAATACCATATATATGTATATATATATATATTATATATATATATATATATATATATATATATATATATATATATATATATATATATATATATATATATATATATATATATATATATATATATATATATATATATATATATATATATATATATATATATATATATAGCTTGTTTGCTTGTTCTACGCAATTGGTCTTGAATATTGACCTTTTATAATTGTAGCGAACATTTAATTTTATTTGCAAATATTATTATGGCAAGCAATCGTATTCTAATAATCATATTGGGGCTTGTGAAGACTAAATTAACTTAACAGAACGATGGTGTACAGTAATTGTCGCCCAAATGTCAGAAAATACACAATATTAGAAATAATTAAATTTGTATACAGGAAATATTTCAAACAAGAGGTACAAACTATAAAGTAGTTAGCGATATACACAGATCAATGGTGTATCACATATCGGAAATAATGTTAGGTTTTTACTTTTAACATCCATCGAACAGTCATTCGTCAAACGAGGCTATTAAACTAACAATCGCTATCCAACATGATGATTCAATAAATATATATGAAACTGGACTACTCCAACTTAAATATAACAAACCACCTCTATCTCTATTTCTAATTTATAGCCGCGAGTCTCCTATTAGTTGAGGTGTTGCTAATTACCCCTCTCGTTTAACATTCACTGGGATTATTATAATAAAAACTGTCGACTTTTTCCCGGTTCACTTTCCTATGCAACTTTAGATTTTTATGATAATTTGCACAATGAAACTAGATTTATTCACGATTATATTTAAAAACATTTTTTTTCGAGGAAGGGATTGGTATTCTAATTTTTTACACGTGATCATCTGTCTGGACTAAAAAAGAAAGAAGAAAATTATATATATGTGGTTGACTGCCCATTACAGAACCGAGGAGTATTTTCCACCAACTTATGCGGTTTATCTTAGGCCGAGGGCACGTGTCTGGCTGCCATCCGAACCGGCTAGCCCTGACGAGGCTTTGGAAATCATTCAGGCCAGTAACCCGAGTCTTCCGACCGAAAATTGGAAGATCGTGAAGCAGGATGAGGTGAAGGGGGGCTCGAAATTATCAATTATGGTAATAAATAAGGAGTCCCTTGCCCTCCTGCACAAAACGAAGGGAGTAATTGACTTCGGTTTCGGGTCAATTACTCTCAACGTTTATAAAAAGGATGGGGCGGAAGCGCGTACGGGAGGCCAACCGGAGGATGGTGGCAACCCGCCCAGGCCTGAAGGGGGGTACCAGCAGCATGGGGGGAGAAGCTGAGGGTATGGGGGAGAGTGAAGCCGGCGACCTCGGTCGGACAAGGCCTCCCTTGAAGCATAAGGAGGGGCACATAAGCGAAGGAGCTGGTGTACCGATGGAGGAGGCTGTCAGCAGCCAGGCCAGACGGGTCGGCACTGACAAGTCCTCTACAGAGGGTATGAGGGGTGGCGAGACGGGCGGATCCGGCGCACCCCAAATACCGAGAAATAATATTCCTGCGGTAGCAGGAATATACCATAGAGATAGGTAGAGGTTAAATGGTTATGATTAAGATAACACAAATTAACCTTCACCATTCTAAGGCTGCTTCGGCAGCTCTACTCCTCAGGCTGACTAGTTCGGGTGAGGATGTGATATTAATCCAAGAACCTTGGATTAACAACAACAGGATCTGTGGCCTCAGAACCAAGGGGTATAAAATTATATCCTCTAGTAACTCTGGGAAGATCAGATCTTGTATTCTTGGGAAAAATAATATTAATCTTTTCCTTCTCTCTCAATACAGCAATGGTGACACTACTGCAGTTAGCCTGGAAGTAGGCACTTGTAGATTCTGGCTAGTTTCAGCCTACATGGACCGGGAGAAGGAGGTTCCTCCGGATAACCTGGAGGAGCTGATCCGTAAAGCGGAACAATCAAAGGTAGGTGTGGTATTGGGAGTTGATGCTAATGCGCATCACACTATCTGGGGAAGCACAGACATTAATGAAAGAGGTGAGTCGCTTTTTGATTATTTGATGAGTACTAACCTTTCAGTGTGTAATATTGGGCGGGAACCCACATTTATTACTAGTAACAGGCAGGAGGTTCTAGACGTGACCCTTGCCTCAAATAATATTCTTCATATGGTTAAAAATTGGAGGGTGGATAAGGAACACTCCTTTTCTGATCATCGATATTTAACCTATAGCCTCGATATTCACCCTGCTACCCGGGAAGCCTGCAGGAACCCTAGAAGGACCAACTGGAGCAAATATGGGGAATTATTGGAGGAAATGTTACCGACGAGGGCTATGGAGCCCCCGACGACCGTTGGAGAGCTGGAGGACATGGTGGCTAGCGTTACTAGCGCATGCAACCGATCCTTTCGCGCTGCCTGCCCACTGGCTAGGCCTAGGGGTAGGCAAAAACCGGTATGGTGGTCCAGGGAACTGGGAACCTATCGAAAGGCTTGTAGGATAGCCTTTAATAGAGCCAAAAATACAGGGGAGGCTCAGGATTGGGACTCCTATAAGATGAAACTCGGAATTAATAAGAAGGAATTAAGAAAGGCACAAAGGAGGTCTTGGAGAATCTTCTGTGATAATATGGAAGAGGTATCCGAAACCTCCCGCCTTAAGAAGATTCTTTCCAAAAGTACATCTAGTCCTAGTTTTTTGATAAAACCGGACGGATCTTGGACAGCTTCTAGTGGAGAATCTCTGGAGCTTCTCTTCGAGACACACTTCCCAGGAAGCTTTGAAGACCTGTTGGTGCGTGGCAATCATCAGGAATCACTGTCAGTAACCACAGAGGATATCGTAACCAGAAAACGGATCCTATGGGCACTGAGGGGTTTTAAACCATTTAAATCGGCTGGTCCGGATCAAATTATACCAGCGGAACTTCAAAACAACTCAGAATTTATTCTTCCCTACCTGGAAGCTATTTTCAAAGGGTGTTTGAAGCTGGGCTATATTCCTAGGTACTGGACGGAGGTCAATGTGGTGTTCATACCGAAAGCGGGGAAAAGCTCACATGTCTATCCTAAGGACCTAAGACCAATAACTCTATCATCCTTTCTTTTGAAAACCTTGGAAAGGCTGCTGGATGTATACATCAGAGATAAAATAGGTGCCAGGAAGTGGGCATCGTCTCAGCATGCGTACACAAAGGGTAGATCTGTGGACACTGCTCTGCACGCCTTGGTGTCTACGATTGAGAAATCGATTAATTCGAAGGAATTCTGTTTGGTGGCCTTCCTGGATATAGAAGGCGCCTTTAATAATGTGAAAGCGGAGGCAATCAAGGAGGGATTGTCATTTTTGGAGGTGGACGTTCCTCTGATAGGGTTAATCAATTATATGCTGGGAAGCAGGATTGTTAGCTCGAAGTTGGGGGACTCCACCTTCAAGAGGCGAGTAACTAGGGGAACTTCGCAGGTGGAGGTTCTGTCCCTCTTCTCTGGAACATAGTGGTAAACGGGTTACTACTTGAATTGGAGAGAGAGGGTATTGAAGTTATCGCGTACGCAGATGACGTAGCTTTAGCTGTTACCGGGAAATTCCTGGGCACGATTGTAGACGTAATGCAGAATGCGCTTACCATCGTTAAGAAATGGGCTGGCAAATGTGGACTTGGTATTAACCCGTCCAAGACAGAGCTGGTACTCTTTACTAAGAAATACAAAATCCCGGTAGTTGTCCCTCCTACCTTAAATGGCACGAGACTTGCTTTTACTGATAGAGCTAGATATCTGGGCATTATCTTGGACAGTAAGCTTAGTTGGAAGCCCAACATGTTGGAGAGAATAAACAAAGCTACTATTGCTTTGTACTCCTGTAGGAACGCCATTGGTCATAGATGGGGTCTGAGGCCGGAGCTGGTACACTGGCTCTACACCGCCGTAGTGAGACCTGTACTCATGTACGGGGTGGGTGTTTGGTGACCAGCTCTGGACAAGGTAACTTACAAAAGTAAGATTGAGAGAGTGCAAAGAACGGCCTGCATGCTTGTTAGCGGGGCATTGAGGTCGACACCGACAAGTGCCTTAGAGGTTATGTTGCACCTTCTTCCGGTCGACATTTTTGGCAAACAGATGGCGGCAAATACGGCTGTACGACTTGCAGCCGTCTCTCAGTGGAGGTGTCTTAGTATAGGACACTCTACTATTGTCAGATCGTTGAAGGATGAGCTGGCGAATCTAGACTACATTAAACCTACTCTACGCTTCGAGAAGCGATTTCGGACCTCCTTCCCTTCAAGGGAATCCTGGAGGAATAGACCGTTATCGGAAACCGAAGCGTTACAATTCTTCACAGATGGCTCCAAGCTAGACGGCAAAGTAGGAGCTGGAGTATTCTGTGACAAATTAAATGTAAATATTTCTATTCGTCTCCCTGATTACTGCAGTGTGTACCAAGCTGAAGTCGTAGCGATTGAGGAGGTCATGACGTGGTTGAAGCATAATGTGTTATCCTCAGACGATATCACAATCTATGTGGACAGTCAAGCGGCGATCCGGTCGTTAGAATCGGTGTCTTTGGCGTCACGGGTGGCGTTGAGTTGTCACTCATCTCTAAATGAGATGGGGGAGCATTTCAATATCCAGGTAGTCTGGGTCCCAGGTCACTCGGGCGTCATGGGGAACTGCAGGGCAGATGAACTTGCTAAGCATGGTACGACTCTCCAGCTGCAACCGGAAAGGGCAAGTCTGGGGAGGCCTATCACAGCGCTGAGACAAGCACTTGGGAGGCAGGCGCTAACTTCAGCGGGGGAAAGGTGGTCTAACACCCTCACCTGTAGAGTTGCAAGACAAGTTTGGCCAAAGCTGGACTTGGGGCGCACTAGATCATTAATATCCTTACGCATACGTGAATTAAGAACGGTCGTAGGAATTCTCACGGGACACTGCCTTTTTGGAGAACATGCAAGAAGGCTGGGTCTGGAGGCTAATGACTTCTGCAGAAGCTGCTTGGACGAAGAGGAGGAAGAGACGTTGGTCCACTTCCTTTGCTCGTGTCCAGCATTGGCTCTCAGAAGGCACAAACACTTAGGTAAGTTCAGGATGGACTGCCTCTCGGATCTCGAAAACATTAAAGTGCGGGACGTCTTACGCTACATAAGTAGCTCGAAATGGTTCCAATAGGGGTAAAAGGGGATACATCCTGTGGTATCACAATGGACCGTCACCAGTCTAAGTGTGCGTAAGCAGCCACTCCAACCTAACCTAACCTAACCTATGCAGTTTATCGGAGAGACAGACATCTGCAGCAGGACACTTAGGCCGTGGGGGGTGGTATTATAATAGCCGTCTCTAACAAATACTCATCTTTGCCGATAACGTTAACCAACTGCGGTACTGAAGTTGTTGCTGTGCGCTTACGGTTTCATTCATATTCGCTGATCATTTGTGTCACATGTATGTATATCATGTCATTCAAGCGTCACGGTTTATGATATGTTTTTGGACACCGTGAAACTTAATATTACTGCACTTCTTCAACCTGAGGACCGCTTATTTATCTTTGGTGATTTTAACTTGCCAGGTATTGTATGGGAGTATATGGATAACAATTTAATTCCCATAAAAATGAACGATGATGTGGAATAGTTCATATCTGAAATATTTTCGTTGGAACTGAAACAATGTATCAATGTGAAGAATTGCAGTAACAACGTGTTAGACCTAGCCTTTGTGCCAATTGATCATGAGATGACCGTCACAACCTGTGATGATTTAGCTGGATCTTCAAGTATGCATCATTTGCCGCTAAATATTTCAGTCTTGTTTGAATACAGTGAATTAATCGAAAATAATACCGACTCTGTCATCTATAACTTTAAAATGGGTGATTATGTTTCTTTAAGTGCATCTCTTGATGGGTATAATTGGTCTTCATTTTATAATAGTAATAATATAGACGATATGTTGAACGAATTTTATAAAATTGTTCAAATGGGCATTGAAACATTCATTCCTAGATTGGTAGTTTCAGGCGCCAAGAAGGAACCGTGGTATAACAATGAATTGATAAATTTAAAAAATAGAAAGGATGAGGCTCATAAACGTTATAAATTATCTCCGAATACAGTAAATTACAACTCATTTAAGGTTTTACGTAAAAAGTAAATATTTCTTAACCGATTTCTTTACAGTAATTATGTTTTGGAAGTGGAATCACAAATTAAATCGAAACCCAATCACTTTTGGCATTTTGTTAACTATAAAAGAAAATCTGATGGTTACCCTTCCACAATGTATTTGAAAGACCGATTCTGTGATAACATTCTAGATAAGGTTAATTTGTTTGCTGATTTATTTGAGAGCGTTTATAATCCAGATTCAGGTTCTAATCTCTGCAGCTTGAATAATGTCACGAGTAATAAGAAATTGTCAATGTTTCGTTTGGAAACTGATACAATCTTATCGGAATTGTCAAATCTTGACATTAACCATAGTGCCGGCTTTGATTCGTTACCGCCTTTATTTTTAAAACTGACCGGTAACGCAATTACCGCTCCGGTGTGCTTTCTATTTAATAGAAGTCTAAGAGAGGGATATCTCCCCACTCTTTGGAAGCGATCGCTTATTAAACCTATTTTCAAATCCGGGATTCGTGGTAATATTGAGAACTGTAGGGGTATTTGTATAATTTCAGTCTTACCCAAGTTGTTTGAGAAACTTGTTAAAGATCAATTATTCTTTCACGTGAAAACTTGTATCTCTCCTAAACAGCATGGTTTCTTTCCAGGCAGATCAACTGTTACTAATTTACTCTTGCTTACAAATTGTGTCTCTAATGCCTTACATAGAGGTAAAATTGTGCAAGTTGTGTACACGGATTTCTGTAAGGCCTTTGATAAGATTGATCATGACTTGCTGTTGAAGAAACTTGATTCCTTGCATTGTAGTTTTCTCCCACTGGACTGGATCAGATCTTATCTTGATTCCAGAACTCAGATAGTTAAGATTGGTGGTTTCACATCCAGAGTTATTATTGTCACTTCGGGAGTGCCTCAAGGTAGTCATTTGGGTCTTATGCTTTTCATACTATTCATCAATGACGTAGTGAATTGTTTCAGTTATTCCGACATCCTCATCTATGCGGACGATATTAAAATTTTTAAAACCATTTCATGCACCAATGACGCAAGAGACTTCCAATCTGACTTAAATAATTTCAGTATGTGGTGCACAGCTCAGAATTTGACCCTAAACATTTCCAAATGTAAAACAATCCGTTTTACCCGTGCAATCACGCCCGCTAATTTTGATTTTTTCCTGGATGGCTGTATTATTGATAATGTTGATACGTTTATGGATCTAGGTATAACATTTACGTCGAACTTATCGTTCAATAAGCACATAGATATTTGCATTTCTAAAGCGAATTCCATGCTTGGGTTTATTAAAAGGTTTTCGAGAGATTTCCAAGATCCTTATTCTATTAAAATATTATATAGTATATCTCGTTTGTGCGTTCGTTGTTGGAATATGGTGCTGCAATTTGGAATTCGTTTTATGGTAACTGTTCAGCCCGAATAGAAAGTGTTCAAAAGCGCTTTTTAAGGTTTTCTCTGCGAATGTTGCCCAGAGATGGGAACCTACCCCCATTTATACTCCCACCGTATCGAGGTAGATGTAAATTATTAAATATTGAGCCGCTCTTTATCCGCAGAATCGAAATTGGCGCGTTATTGGTTAGAGACTTGTTGGTGTCTAAAATTGACTGTCCTGAGATTTTGGTGTTGTACGATATATATACTCCGTTACGGACCCTTCGCGTTAGAGATTTCCAAATTAAGCTGCCTCATATTAGGCATAACTACGGTAAATATGAACCTGTTTATCAATCTACTGTTTCTTTTAATAAAGTTCGATCGGCTTTCGACTTTAATCTATCTAGGGATGCATTTAAGAATTTAATGTCTAATGTTCTTTTAAATTATTGGTAATTTTTCATGTCTGTTTAACTTTAGATACTTTTTTTTTTTTTTTTTGAATTAAATTCTTAGTATATATTAATGTATTATTGAAATTGTAACCAGATTGTATATAAGTATGAAGTTGGAAATAAATAAATAAAATTGTTATTGTTTTGAAATGTTGATTAATTTATTAATACGAGTGACAGCTAGTGCCGAATAACCGAATTAAAAGGATATTGTCAATAAAATACTAGTATAACGAAATTAATCTTTAATATACAGTCTCTTGGATCATGTAATTATTTCATTGAATAAACCTAAATATACCAATTTTATACGGCAATTCTGATTTTTCAAACCATCGATACATAATTACCAACATTCAAATTAAAATTGACAACCCTAATGTGTATAAAGTTTCCAAGACTATCTATCAACGGCTGTGTAAATTTATTAAACAGTTTCCAATAAATGCAGATATATTTGATTTTGTGGTGTTCCATAACCAAATGTGCCAGCTTATTCAAGAACATATCAAATTGATAGAATTTAATAGTAGTGCAAAACAAAAGTATACAAACCTTGATTTACTTATAGTCTTAGGATTATTTGCAATAAACGTAATTTTTTCTACAAACTAAAGAAGAAATATCAGTCTAATAAGTATTTTGCTTTCAAATTTTTGGGTACCTCATGGAAGTATGTACCTCATGGAAGTAGCCGTAAAAAAAAATATTAAAACTTTCGATTTTTTGGGGGCATAAATTGTGGCTCAACGGTTAAGTATTGTTCCTTTGTTTACTTTAACTTGGCATTTGTTACTTTGGGTGGTTTTTTGTCTTCTCGTTTTAGATTTCCAGTAATCTCGTTAATTTTGGATGAAGCCTTCCTTACCTTTATTTGTAAGTATTGCGCATCAATCACGCCCACGTCATGTGTACACTTGAGTTTTGATTTTAATTTTAAATATGTCTTTTAACAATCTCAATGTAGTTTTAAAATCTATGTTAGTCGATAGGGCATTGTTAAATGTAGCTAGTTTAAACGTGCAAAATTTAGTCCCAAATATTGACGAGATTCGTCACATTTTTAATGGTGCTACAGTCGTCATTCTTTGTTTCTCTGAGACCTTTTTAAACCCAAATATCCCTAGTTCAGCTATGGCCATCAAAGGTTATAATATATTTAGGAAAGATAGAGCGTTACCCCCCTTAATTATGGTGGTTTATGTATGTTTGTAGGTGATCACATTAAGGCTGGATTAGTTAGCATACCTTCTTCCATTTCAGAATTGTTAATATCCGATTTAGATTTTATGTTTGTCAAAGTTTTCATTAATGTTCGCAAATTATTCGGTACCGTCTATAACCCTCCCAAAAACTAGTAAGGGGTTGTATAACCAATTTAAAAAATCCCTGGTAGACTTAGAAAGTTTTTCAGTTATTTCTCTTGTAGATTCGATGAAATGTATACATCAGGTGACTTTAATTTATATATACCGCGAAATTCCGGCTTCCCTCGGGATTATTTGAATCTTTTAAATTGTCTTAATTCATCCATACACAACACTGTGGCACCAACTTTTTGTTTTCCAACCGCTAGCGGTGCCCCTTATTGATCATATCATCTCTTAACTCTATTTGTTTTTTCAATCAGTTGTCTCTCGGTATGGAATCCCATCATGATCTTTTAGTTTTTTCTGTGAACTGTTACAATCCTCCTTAACCTAATAGTTTTAGCTTTAGAGATTTTTCTAGTATATATGAATCCCGCCTTTACTTGGTTGGTAACTCGGTTCCTTGGAAGGATACTTTTTGCCTTAGTTTTGCAACTAGCCAAATAGAATTTTTCAACTCATATTAGTTTGGTGTTTGATTGTTGCGTTTCGCTTAAAAAGGTTACTTTCAAAGCCAAATCTCCCCCATGGTTGTCTCAGGAAATTTCGAATGTCATAAATAGTAGAGTTAGTAAAAGTGAGAGATGTTTATTTATCTATTTATTTATTTCTTTACAAAATTTTTTAATAAAACTAAACGAGAAAATATCGACCACAATATTTAGTAAATATCGTTTATGGAAATTGTATCCTAATAGTCAGTCTCATTTAGATTAAAGCAGGCTCGTAACAGAGTTGTAGGGTTAATTCAGACTGCTAAACGTAATTTTTTCAAGGACAAGGTCCAGGCCTAGTCAGATGCAAGAGTAGTTCATTTTCTTTATCAAATATTTCTCTCGAGGATTTACAATTTGCTTTTTGGAAGGTTAAATCGGAATCTTCTGATCTGGATAACGTCAATTTAAAATTTGTTAAGCGAGTTTTCCCTTTCGTCTCTAAATACTTGTTACATATCTTCAATTTTATTCTCACGTCCTCTTCCTATCCAGATCAGTGGAAGCTAAGTAAAATAATCCCCATCCCAAAGATCAGCAATCCTTTAGAGCTATCCCATTTTCGGCCAATTAGCATTTTAAATTCTCTCTCTAAGGCTTTTGAGATAGTTGTTAAAAATCAAATTCAATCGCATTTACAATCTGCAATATATATAATTTGAAATTCTTCATTCTATTTCTTTATTTTCTAAACTTATTTCAATACTTTATTTCAGTCTTATTATTTTCCATTATATTGGTTAAAAAAAATTGAATAATTATATAATTTAGGATACGTTTTTTTTTTAAAAATTCGATAACAACTTCAAAATAAAGGTCACATAAATATCCGGACAAAGTTAATTGTAAACAAACTATAAATAAATTAAAGCCTATAATTGAAGTCTCAATAGTTGGTGTGATACCCTTTATTTTTCAAAACTAGTCCTAGACGCCTTGGCATTGCAGAAACTAAATTATTGGTATAATCAGCCCCAATCTTGTTCCATTCCTCCTTAAGGACCCGTTTAAGTTGTTGTTTGCTGGTAATGGTATGTTTCCTAATTTCCATTTCCAGTTTAGCCCACAAATTTTCAATTGGGTTTGAGTCCGGCGATTGTGGTGGAGTTTTGATAACTTTTGGACAGTTATAAAGTAGCCATTCTTGTACTACACATGCCGAATGCTTCGGATCATTATCCTGATAGAAATTAAAACTGTCCAGAACCCCTAAGTTTGCAGCACTTTTCTTCAAATTTTCTTTTAATAAGTTCAGCTACATTAGCCTGTCCATTATCCCATCAACAAAAACTAACTCACTTACACCCGCGGCAGACATACAGCCCCATACCAT
The DNA here is from genome assembly GCA_958295665.1 of Tipula vernalis. Taxonomy (NCBI): domain Eukaryota; kingdom Metazoa; phylum Arthropoda; class Insecta; order Diptera; family Tipulidae; genus Tipula; species Tipula vernalis. The sequence continues at coordinate 550,573 of OY282561.1, forward strand.
AACTGATCCACCACCATGTTTTACTGTTTTTCGCAAATTTTTTAAATTTAGCTCGTCGTTTGGTTTGGGCCATACCATAACCCTGCCATCAGAGCCAAAGAGGTTATACTTGCTTTCATCGGCAAATATGACATCATTCCAAAAACCGTCCGGCTTAGCTCGGTGTTCTAAAGCAAACAGCTTTCGTTTCTTTTTATTAATTTTATTGATGAAGTGTTTTTCTGGCAACTCTCCCATTAAACCCAAATTCTCTTATAGCACGCCTAATTGTTTCACAGCTAACCTTCTTACAATGATCGTCATACATGTGTGTTTGTAATTTTGGCGCACTAATTTTGGGATTCTGCCGTACAACTCGTAAAAGTTGTCTTTTGTCATGGTCATTTAGCAGTTTTAGGCGCGCGCCCAGGTTGTGGTATTGATTCAATCCGATCCTCATTTTTGTACCGGTTGATTATGTTCCCAACTGTACTTTTGCTCATATTCAATAAATTAGCAATTTCTCGATAGCTGCGTTGAGCCTTTTCATAATGATAAATTACTAGTTGCCGCTATTCAAAAGTTGTATTTTTTTACCTCCCATATTCCTAATATTGTATATAGAGTATAATATTTTTCACTTCCAACAGGTTGATTAGAATCAATAGTACTAAATTTTGCGATAAAATTACAAATTTATAAATTTATGCTTCGTTCCGTTACATTTTACAAACACGATAGTTCTTGTCCGGATATTTTTGTGGCATGTTTTTTTGAGTTGGTATTAAATTTAAAAAAAAAAAATGTCCTAAAGTAGATAATTTTTAATTTTTTTTAGTGATTCCAGATAGGAAATAGATGCCCTAGTATAATATATTGTGATAATCCTACAAAATACACAGCTACTATAAGTACTTACAAATTATTTAGTACATTCAGCTTTGTCCGGATATTAAAGTGATACACTGTATATATATATATATATATATATATATATATATATATATATATATATATATATATATATATATATATTTATATAGGAAATTACTGTTTAGTATAGGTATCATTCCTCTAACTTTCGCCTAATTCTGACCAAAAATTATTGTAGGTCGTTAAACAAATCGTTTTATGTTAGGGGAGTTTTCCTTTGGAAATCAATTCCTTTGGAAATTAGGAGGTTAGGAACGGCAAAATTATTTAAGTCAAAATTTTCGAGTGGCGTGATTGAAGGGGAATACTTAGTTTTTTAATTTATTTTTATTAACATTGTTATTATTGCTGATTTTTAATATTATTTTCAACTCTTGTTGTACATTTTATTTTTAATGAGCTACTGCTCAAAATAGAATGTGTAAGCATGAGTTGGAAATTGTTTGAAAAAATGTACCTAGGAGGTTTTTATGAATAATAGAAGCAACTTCATTATTTTTTTTTTGTTTCGATTACTTTGTTTCCATGTGTGCTTTTCCTTTTAATAAAATACTATAAATAAATAGATGAACGTGTTTTTAGAATGTCAATTTGGTGTCGATAATAACACCTAAGTCAGCAATTTGAGTAACTCTCCTTAAGTTAAAATTTGCAATATAATAACTGACTAATAACGGGTGAATTTTCTTAGTAAAGGTAATCAGCAAATATTTTTCAAATTAAGAATATTTACAAGGCACCAGTTTTGCAGTTTATCAAGTAGCAGAGAAAGAGGAGCAGTCTCATCGGTAATTCTTCTAAAAAATTTCAAATCATCGGCATAAAACAGATGAAGACAATCAAAAATATTAGAAAGATCGTTAATGAATATCGTGAACAAAAGAGGCCCGAGAGTAGAACCTTGCGGAACACCGGAAGTAGCTAAAAATAGTCTTGAAATTTGTCCATTAAATACCATATTACTTTTACAAACCTATCGCTAAGATACGAAGATAACCAAATACATAATTTATCAGAAAGTCCTATTTTGTAGCATTTTTTAAAGAGAACATCGTGTGCTACTGTATCAAAAGTTTTTTTAAAATCAGTAAAAATACACTCAACTTGAAAGCCCTTGTCTAGGCTATTGAACGTGTAACTTGAGAATTCCAGAAGGTTTGTCAAAACTGAGCATTTGTCGTAAAATCCATGCTGTGACCTACTAATACTAGACTTTATTTTTTTCAATATTAAATTATACACAAGGTTTTCAAAATTTTTACTAAATGCAGTTAAAAGAGAAATGGGCCTTTAGTTTTCAATGATAATTTTATCACCTTTTTGAAAATTGGTACCAAAAATGCCGATTTCCACCTAGAAGGAAAAATACCAGAATTTAATGATAAATTAAAAATATAAACTATATGGGTAGAGCCAGTTGTTCTCTTAGCTGAAAGACAAAATAATTCGATATGTTATCAGACCCTGGACCCTTGTTTACGTCAACCGAATTTAATACATTTAGTACATCTTCCACCGTAAAAAAAGAAATGTCATTAGATACCCAATTAGTATTGGGTACATTTATTAAGCTGCTATTGTAAGCAGAACTGGAAGTATAAACTGACTCAAAGTAATCTGCAAACATATTACAACTAACTTCACTATTGTGAGAATCCCTACTACCAAGTCGCATAGAGGTAGGACATCCTGATTTGGAAGTAATGTAATTAGAGAAAGTCTAAAAGATTTGCTCAGTAGCTCTTAAATATTGATAGTAACAAATGCGAATATCTTTTTTAACCAATTGCCGTAAGATTGAGAAAATTACATGGTCATTGTGATTTTTGTACATCCGGTTTTTGATTAATTAAGTACCATAGCTTTGAAGAATACCAATATGGAAACTTAGAGCGTGAATTGCTCAACGAAGATTTAGGTTCTAGATAAATGCTAATTGTTGCGTACAATTCGTTAACAGCGCTATGAATATCACGATTAGTATTGGCAAACTGCGAATTCCAATCATGGATAGACAGTTGTTCTCTAATTCGAACATAGTCTAGATGTTTTACGTTAACATACGAATAACTAAGATAAGGTAATTATTTTTTGAGAAAAGCCTAGGATGTTGATAGTGATAGGGGGATGACAAATGTCTATCTTTGAAAGAGGATCCTAGCAAAGCGTGACTTCTACTGTAGAACTACTTAGGTTGGAAAATATGAGATCCAGAATACTATCTGTGCTGTTAACAACCAGGTTGTACTGTGATAAATTCACTAGCATTGTTGTTTCAATGAGATAACGAGCAGCACACCCCTCTCATAAGATGAGGTATCAAGTCCATAATTATTAACGACTCAAGTTAAGCATGGCAGATTGAAGTCACCAATAACCAAAAAAGTTATAGTTGTCAGGTGCATTTAGGATACAATTCGAGAGGTTATCACAGAAAAATTTATAGTTTGCATATTTGGTTAATTTAGAATTGGGTGGAATATATACTAAGCATATAATTAAAATTTTCCCATTCATTAGGCAGGTATATTACTGTCCGATCAAAACGAAGAAGAAGCCCTAGATCAGCGGCCATTGCAAGCGCGAATAAATTCACTAAGCTAGCTAGCGTTGAATTAACGCATGGTAATAGGTATTCTTGCTTGGTTGTTGACGACCCGCCGGCCGAAAAAAACTCCAAAAACTGAGAAGCCGCCACCAATCTATTTGAGGGAAGAATCAAATAGAGAACTTGCTAAAACGATCGAGTTTATTACTGAAGGTGCATTTTATATTTCCGGGATCAAAAGAGGAGATATAAAAGAAACAAAAATTCAACCGCTCAATACTGATGCTTACAGAGCGTTAATTAAACATTTCGACCAAGTTGGTAAACATTACTACACGTATCAACTAAAGAGCCAAAAAGGATTGGTTGTTGTGTTAAAAGGAATAGAGAGTTACGTGGATGCAAACGAAATTCAAGCTGCTCTCACTGAAAAAGGTTTCCAGTGCAAAACTATTACCAATATTTTTAATCGGGAGAAGGTCCCTCAGCCATTGTTTCGTCTGGAATTAGAACCAGACAATAAAAAGGTTAAAGGCAACCATGCAATATTTGACCTAAAATATCTATTGCACAGAAGGGTTACCATTGAGGAACCCAGGAAAAGAAATGGGCCGGTACAATGCGTTAAGTGCCAAGAATATGGCCACACTAGAGCCTATTGCACTGTGAACGATGTTTGTGTTATATGTGGTGAACTCCATAATTCAAAGGTTTGCAATAAAGCAAAAAATAAAGCATCAGCAAAAAAATGCAGCAACTGCAATGGAAATCACACAGCTAATTATAGAGGGTGTCCAATTTATCTGGAATTGAAAAGGAGAATAAATCCAAAGCAGCGAGCAGAGCAGCGAATCCTTAATCTTCATTCTTCAGTTAGAAAAGAAGCACGGCCAGAAATTGTAAACAGAAGCGCTCGAAATGAAAATCAGTACGCAACTGAAAACGGCAGCGTGCACCAAGGGGTTTCATACGCAGGTGTTCTCAAAGGTACCGCTCCTAAGGTGCAAGCAAGTGAAGAGGGAAACATCACAACAGCTTTAAACAAATTCACTAATATGATGCAAAGCTTCATGGCGATGATGGAGAGAACCATGGATCTAATGATGCAGAATATGAGCACGCTGATGCAGATAGTCGTAAAAAGCCAAAAATGACCATCATCAAAATAGCCATATGGAATGCAAACGGCCTAACACAACATAAATCGGAGGTACATGCATTCCTCACTGAACACAATATTGACATAATGTTAATATCAGAAACACGCTTCACCAAAAATAGCTATTTCAAAATTAATGGGTACTCTATTTATGACACCAAGCACCCAGATGGTAAAGCACATGGAGGCACTGCTGTATTGATTAAGCGAAGATTAAAACACTACGAACTTACAAAATATGAGAAAGAACATATACAATCAACGAGCATTTGTCTGCAGGAGTGGTCTGGAAACTGCGTCATATCGGCAGTGTACTGCCCTCCAAAACATGCTATAAAAAAAATTCCAGTTCTTGGATTATTTCAGCCAGCTGGGTAATAAATTTCTTGCTGGCGGTGATTACAATGCTAAACATACTCATTGGGGTTCCAGATTAACATCGCCGAAAGGTAAACAACTTTATGATGCCATAGAGGAACAGTCCCTGGATTATTTATCTGCCGGTAACCCAACTTACTGGCCCACGGATAAAAAGAAAACTCCTGATCTAATTGACTTTTGTGTAACTAAGGGCATTCCACGTACATATGCTAAGGCCACCGATTGCTATGATCTGTCTTCTGATCACTCAGCGGTAATAGTAACATTGAGTACTGATGTCCTAAGGAACGAAATACCGAACCGTCTTACAAACAAGAAAACTAATTGGGATCAATATAGGAGGCTAGTCGAACAAATGTGTCTACATAATATTCCTCTGATCACACCAGCTGATATTGATGCGGCGGCAGAAAATCTAAAAGATGTCATGACATTATCTGCTAAATGGGCTACACCCGGCATAAGTAGTTCGGAAAAAGTTAATAAACTGTCACATAATATACAGGAACTAATCCAGGAAAAGCGAAAGATTCGCCGTCAATGGCAGCAAACAAAATCACCGTTATTGAAGTGGAAATTAAATCGAGCTATTAAGACCCTAAGATTTGCTTTGAGCGAAGAAGAAAACCAGCGCGTAAAGAACTACTTAAGTGATCTCTCGGCAACCGAGAGGACAGATTATTCCTTGTGGACGGCAACAAAAAATTTAAAAAGGCCAACAAATTCGAATCCACCGATTAGACTACCAACTGGAAATTGGGCGAGAAGTGATGAAGAAAAAGCCAATGCTTTTGCTGCTCATCTAGCAACAGTATTCGTCCCACACGAAGAAGATAATTATTTTGTGCTACCCCAGCCAACGGATGATGGTTTATCCTACAAACCTATAAAGTATAACTGGAAGAAAGTTAAGAATACAATTAAAACTTGTATAGGCCCGAAAAAGGCACCAGGACATGATCTTATTACTGGAAAAATGATAAGGGAATTGCCGGATAAATGCATAAAACTAATAACATTTGTATTCAACGCGGTCATGCGAACCAGTTATATTCCTCAAAAATGGAAGATATCTTTGATCACAATGATACATAAGCCAGGGGAAAATGAAACGCAAATCTCATCATATCGTCCAATAAGCATGCTGCCCACAATCTCAAAGCTATTTGAAAAAATGTTACTAATGAAATTGAAACCAATATTAGAAAAACGGCGCGTTATTCCAGACCATCAATTTGGGTTCCGAAACCAACATGGTACTACAGAGCAAGTACACAGGATTGTAAATGCAATCAAAATCACCTTCGAGGAAAAGAAATATTGTGCTGCTGCCTTCTTGGATATCGCCCAAGCTTTTGATAAAGTAAGGCACGATGGACTAATTTACAAAATTAAGGAGCTTCTACCGAAAAAATTTCACTCAGTTCTGGGAAACTATCTTCTTCAAAGGCAATACATGGTCAAACAAAACAGTGCAACTACTTGCTTAATTGATATTAATGCAGGTGTCCCGCAAGGTAGCGTTCTAGGACCAATATTATACTTGTTGTACACAGCTGATATACCTGTAACCAACAAAGTGATAATATCAACATTTGCCGATGACACTGCCATCCTGGTGTCTCACACTAATCCTGAAATTGCCTCAAAGGAATTACAGAATCATTTAAATAAGGTCGCGGGCTGGCTAAAGGCGTGGCGAATAAAAGTGAACGAAAACAAATCAACTCACGTCACATTCACGCTAAACAAACGCACCTGCCCACCAGTGAAATTGAACGATAAAAATATTCCTCAACAAACGAAGGTAAAATACTTAGGTTTGCATCTGGATAGAAGGTTAACGTGGAAAAATCATATTGAAACAAAGCGCAATCAAATAAAAATTACATTTTCCAAAATGTATTGGCTGATGGGAAGAAAATCTCAATTGTCATTAGCCAATAAAGTTTTACTGTACAAATCAATAATCAAACCCATATGGACTTATGGTATTCAGTTATGGGGATCCACCAGCGCTTCAAACAGAGAACTCCTGCAACGAACGCAAACGAAAATACTTCGCAGTATCACCAATGCTCCTTGGTACATTCGAAATAGTAATATACATCACGACCTTGGGATTAAAACCGTTAAAGAAACAATTAAAGAATTCAGTTCGAAATATTATTCAAAACTAGAAGCACATCCCAACGAATTAGCCAGGGAGATACTAAAACAGCCGCGATTTAGACGTCTGAGAAGAACAGATCCACTCGAACTGATGAACCTGTGAACCTGTAAATTTAATTCGATATATACATATAAGTGTAGTCTAAATTAATTAAATTGTGAGCCCTAACAATAAGTATTAACATTGGTTAAGACTTAAAATATGTAATAATTTTTAGCTTAAGATTTGATTACTTCTTGTTAGTTTCTTATGTAGAAAGATTCAAGAATAAAGCCATTGGCAACATTTAAAAAAAAAAAATTAGGCAGGTTAACTTTCAGCCAAGCGTCATCAAAAACACTATTAAGACCAGCGAACTCACTTGTGATGAATGATTTTTAAACAGCTGTCAGTGACCCGCCATCGTCTGATTAAGTGATGAGAGCAAGATCCCGGTATTTGCGAACTACATAATATCGATCATCCACAATTTCTCTATCACCGATCGAATCATTTAACCACGTTTCGGTCAAACACACGAAATCATAATCGTTGGCCAGCAAATTCAAGTTAAAATTCATTAATTTAAATATCAGTCCTCTACAATTTTGGTAGTATATTTCCATAGTGAAATGAACAGGAATTGCCAAATGTGAGTGCTTGCGCCAAAATCAGAGTTACCTAAAAAAACAAAAAGAGAAAAAGAAAAAAAATAATCAAAAAAATAAAAGTAAAGAGTAAAGGAATGAATATAGAAAATAATAAAATAATCCAAAAATAATATTTGTAATGCAAAAATTAAATGAAACTAAATCGAAACAAATTAATAATAAGTTAATTTTTAAACTTGTCTAAATCATCTGATGAAAGTATTTTCAAAACGTTAATATTCTCATCCTTCTTTGCGTATATAATACCACGATTGGCCCAAACAAATTTAATGTTAAACGTTGCTGATTGCAGTAATTTCTTGGTTTCATATAGCAAAGTTTTCATTGAAGGTGAGATATAGTCGGTTATTAAAATACTGCAATCAGTTACATATAATGTTGTTTTAGCTAAGACACTTTGGTTTAATTTTACAATAGTTCAAAATAGTTGATGTAAAATACGGGTGTTCCAATCAACAAAAACTGGTTTATTTGTTGACTTAGCCTTGATCCGAAAGATATTGCGAATACTGTTGCCACTATAATCAAATTTCAGAAGTATGTACACCTAATCGCTCAAAGACTTCGCTTAGGTTGACGTCTTTGCCATTTAATAGACCACAAATAAACAGTTTTGTACCGTTTAATTGCCGCTCCAAAAAATTACATTTGTCTGACACTACAGACAGTTGCGCTTTAATTTTTGTGTTATCATCTTGAAAGAGTTGTTGTGACAGTGATATTGATCGAGTTCACTTTAATTTGGACTTCCAGGTTCATAATATGATCCAATTGTTTCACTATTTTACGAGCGTCCTGTTGAACCTTCAGGTTACTCAATATAGCGAAGGAGTTTGTGCTGCATTAACAAGACTTCGTCTTTCAATAAAGTCAAGTTGGAATTGGTAGCATTATCAATCGCCACAGAACGGCTGGAGCCAGTTCAGAATCCCTATTTGAAGATAACATTGTTTGATTCGATGCCAGTGAGATTATTTTTAAGAAAACCATCACAGTTCAGGTCATAATATAGCTTGCATTCGGGACACTGGTGTTGTGTTTTGTTAGATGATATAATTTTATGACTTTTACGACACTTGGCACAGTTTACCATTGTTAAAGTTTTATGTTTCTAGCACTGTATATGAACGACTAATGTAGCAATACTTTGTCATATGATTTAAAATTTAAGATTATATTAAGGTTTATTGACACATTTTAAAATATAAAATTCACTAAATTACAAGCTGATCACTTGATTTAGAAATGATTGTGCATATTTTCGAAATGTTAACCGTTACACTTGAAAGACAGTAAACATTTGATCAGATTTAGCATATGTTATAGATTCATAAACAGTTCACAGTAATCAAAATAAAGCTTTATTAATTAATTAGAACCCAGTCAATCACTTGACATACTTAAACAATTACTGAGTAATTTTTCAAGCCTTCAACTTGATAGCCATTTGATCAATAAATCGGACGAGGTAAATTATTTGGGGTTGATAATCGTTTAAACTACTTCCGTAGTAATAAAAATATTTAGTAACCTATATGGAATTTTATCATGGAAAGTAAACAGTTCAAAAATGGCTAAAACCTATTCAGCGTTTTTCTCGAAAATTTCCTTTCTTAAATACTTAAGTATCGCTCGTTACGTGAAAGTTTTTGCGAACCTAATTGTCCTCCCGTGGCGTACTGCAGCTATCGGGGGGGGGGGGGTCACAGGTGGTGGATTGTGGACGGCCTATCGATTGGTAGGCTAGCGGTGAATTAAATAAGCCGCCCCCAACCGCAGTCCAGCTGGTGGGAGAGTCTCAGGGAACTGGGGAGTGGTTAACCTCAGTTCATTAAATTCTGAGTGCCTATGATGCCCAGCATGGAAAGGCGAACAGATGGCGCCAGAAAACCATCGACCAATAACCACGGCGGACTGGGCGTCGTGTCTTCTCTGCACCTCCGGAGTCTCCGCGGGTGATGAGTGGGGGTACCCCTATAAACGGGTGACCCGGGGAATGGAATGGATCCCATTGGATTGGGCTCTCCATGTGAATAGGTGAAAGGGGGAGAGAATGTGGGCGGAGGGAAGGGGGTGCTGGGAGGCCGCGGTGCTAGCGAGCCGAATGGGCTGGATTAAGGTGTTAAGCGACCCGTGCTGATGATCAACTAGGCTGGGGGCCCATTTAACAAAGCCCAGTCGCTAACGGAGCCCTCTGGATATCTGGCGACCTCCAGTTGTATTTAGCCTTACCTGCGTATTCGGATCTCTGCGCAGGCGGACCTCTATTTCTCCGATACTCGTGGGAATCAGATGGAAAGATCGAACAACGAAAAAGCAAAGGGCACCGGCTCTCCTCAAAAGCCGGTATCAGTGAATGGGGGTACCTCGAACCAGGCGGGTGGGGCCTCTAAAGTTGCAAAGGGGGTTGGCTCTAGGGCAAAAGTCCCGGGAGTTAGCGGTACCAACGCAGCACAGGGGAGTGGGACGAGAGACATTCCTCCGGCGAAAAGGCGATACAGAAATCGCCGCTCGGCATTCCGAATTCTCGAGAAGTGGGCTGCGACCCCCGAGGGGCAGCTTACGGAAGAGCAAAGAACATCAGTAGCTTGGGCAAGGAGCACTGTGGGCTGCGGAAGCTCGGAAATGGACCATGTGTCGAAAAGACAGCGGTCCCAGGACGAGGTGGAAGAAGTCAACAGCAAGCGGGCCAAGTTGGTGACTGAAAGGAAGCCGAGCTCCAACTCAGGAACAAAGCTGTTCAGCGATGTCCTGAGGGAGCATGTGTTTATGCTAGCCGTCATTGACGAAAGTCAAGATGATTGTAGCATCACGGCCGAAAAATGGAGGTTGGTGTATAATGCACTCAACCTCGTCTTTTTAAAGGTCCTGGGTGAAAATCCGGGACCTCCGCCATCCTGCAGAGTTGCGGGGTGGTATCAAGGGCGTGTGCTGCATGCTTGGACTCTAGATCTGTGGATCTATATAAAAAGGCTATAGCCAAAATAGGGGATATGTGGCCAGGCGCAAAGCTTGCGGCAGTTAGTCGGGAGGAAATTCCCAGCAGGCCCAGGGCACGTGTCTGGCTGCCATCCGAACCGGCTAGCCCTGACGAGGCTTTGGAAATCATTCAGGCCAGTAACCCGAGTCTTCCGACCGGAAATTGGAAGATCGTCAAGCAGGAGGAGGTGAAGGGGGGCTCGAAATTATCAATCATGGTAATAAATAAGGAGTCCCTTGCCCTCCTGCACAAAACGAAGGGAGTAATTGACTTCGGTTTCGGGTCAATTACTTTCAACGTTTATAAAAAGGATGGGGCGGAAGCGCGTACGGGAGGCCAACCGGAGGATGGTGGCAACCCGCCCAGGCCTGAAGGGGGTACCGCAGCATGGGGGGGGGAGCTGAGGGTATGGGGGAGAGTGAAGTCGGCGACCTCGGTCGGACAAGGCCTCCCTTGAAGCATAAGGAGGGGCACATAAGCGAAGGAGCTGGTGTACCGATGGAGGAGGCTGTCGGCAGCCAGGCCAGACGGGTCGGCACTGACAAGTCCTCTACAGAGGGTATGAGGGGTGGCGAGACGGGCGGATCCGGCGCACCCCAAAATACCGAGAAATAATATTGACAGATCAAATAAGATTGAAGATCAGATCTTGTATTCTTGGAAAAAATAATATTAATCTTTTCCTTCTCTCTCAATACAGCAATGGTGGCACTACTGCAGTTAGCCTGGAAGTAGGCACTTGTAGATTCTGGCTAGTTTCAGCCTACATGGACCGGGAGAAGGAGGTTCCTCCGGATAACCTGGAGGAGCTGATCCGTAAAGCGGAACAATCAAAGGTAGGTGTGGTACTGGGAGTTGATGCTAATGCGCATCACACTATCTGGGGAAGCACAGACATTAATGAAAGAGGTGAGTCGCTTTTTGATTATTTGATGAGTACTAACCTTTCAGTGTGTAATATTGGGCGGGAACCCACATTTATTACTAGTAACAGGCAGGAGGTTCTAGACGTGACCCTTGCCTCAAATAATATTCTTCATATGGTTAAAAATTGGAGGGTGGATAAGGAACACTCCTTTTCTGATCATCGATATTTAACCTATAGCCTCGATATTCACCCTGCTACCCGGGAAGCCTTCAGGAACCCTAGAAGGACCAACTGGAGCAAATATGGGGAATTATTGGAGGAAATGTTACCGACGAGGGCTATGGAGCCCCCGACGACCGTTGGGGAGCTGGAGGACATGGTGGCTAGCGTTACTAGCGCATGCAACCGATCCTTTCGCGCTGCTTGCCCACTGGCTAGGCCTAGGGGTAGGCAAAAACCGGTATGGTGGTCCAGGGAACTGGGAACCTATCGTAAGGCTTGTAGGATAGCCTTTAATAGAGCCAAAAATACAAGGGAGGCTCAGGATTGGGACTCCTATAAGGAGAAACTCGGAATTTATATGAAAGAATTAAGAAAGGCACAAAGGAGGTCTTGGAGAATCTTCTGTGATAATATGGAAGAGGTATCCGAAACCTCTCGCCTTAGGAAGATTCTTTCCAAAAGTACATCTAGTCCTAGTTTTTTGATAAAACCGGACGGATCTTGGACATCTTCTAGTGGAGAATCTCTGGCACTTCCCAGGGAGCTTTGAAGACCTGTTGGTGCGTAGCAATCATCAGGAATCACTGTCAGTAACCACAGAGGATATCGTATCCAGAAAACGGATCCTATGGGCACTGAGGGGTTTTAAACCATTTAAATCGGCTGGTCCGGATCAAATTATACCAGCGGAACTTCAAAACAACTCAGAATTTATTCTTCCCTACTTGGAAGCTATATTCAAAGGGTGTTTGAAGCTGGGCTATATTCCTAGGTACTGGACGGAGGTCAATGTGGTGTTCATACCGAAAGCGGGGAAAAGCTCACATGTCTATCCTAATGACCTAAGACCAATAACTCTATCATCCTTTCTTTTGAAAACCTTGGAAAGGCTGCTGGATGTATACATCAGAGATAAAATAGATGCCAGGAAGTGGGCATCGTCTCAGCATGCGTACACAAAGGGTAGATCTGTGGACACTGCTCTGCACGCCTTGGTGTCTACGATTGAGAAATCGATTAATTCGAAGGAATTCTGTTTGGTGGCCTTCCTGGATATAGAAGGCGCCTTTAATAATGTGAAAGCGGAGGCAATCAAGGAGGGATTGTCATTTTTGGAGGTGGACGTTCCTCTGATAGGGTTAATCAATTATATGCTGGGAAGCAGGATTGTTAGCTCGAAGTTGGGGGACTCCACCTTAAAGAGGCGAGTAACTAGGGGAACTCCGCAGGGGGGGGGGGTTCTGTCCCCTCTTCTCTGGAACATAGTGGTAAACGGGTTACTACTTGAATTGGAGAGAGAGGGTATTGAAGTTATTGCGTACGCAGATGACGTAGCTTTAGCTGTTACCGGGAAATTCCTGGGCACGATTGTAGACGTAATGCAGAATGCGCTTACCATCGTTACGAAATGGGCTGGCAAATGTGGACTTGGTATTAACCCGTCCAAGACAGAGCTGGTACTCTTTACTAAGAAATACAAAATCCCGGTAGTTGTCCCTCCTACCTTAAATGGCACGAGACTTGCTTTTACTGATAGAGCTAGATATCTGGGCATTATCTTGGACAGTAAGCTTAGTTGGAAGCCCAACATGTTGGAGAGAATAAACAAAGCTACTATTGCTTTGTACTCCTGTAGGAACGCCATTGGTCATAGATGGGGTCTGAAGCCGGAGCTGGTACACTGGCTCTACACCGCCGTAGTGAGACCTGTACTCATGTACGGGGTGGGTGTTTGGTGGCCAGCTCTGAACAAGGTAACTTACAAAAGTAAGATTGAGAGAGTGCAAAGAACGGCCTGCATGCTTGTTAGCGGGGCATTGAGGTCGACACCGACAAGTGCCTTAGAGGTTATGTTGCACCTTCTTCCGGTCGACATTTTTGGCAAACAGATGGCGGCAAATACGGCTGTACGACTTGCAGCCGTCTCTCAGTGGAGGTGTCTTAGTATAGGACACTCTACTATTGTCAGATCGTTGAAGGATGAGCTGGCGAATCTTGACTACATTAAACCTACTCTACGCTTCGAGATGCGATTTCGGACCTCCTTCCCTTCAAGGGAATCCTGGAGGAATAGACCGTTATCGGAAACCGAAGCGTTGCAATTCTTCACAGATGGCTCCAATCTAGACGGCAAAGTAGGAGCTGGAGTATTCTGTGACAAATTAAATGTAAATATTTCTATTCGTCTCCCTGATTACTGCAGCGTGTACCAAGCTGAAGTCGTAGCGATTGAGGAGGTCATGACGTGGTTGAAGCATAATGTGTTATCCTCAGACGATATCACAATCTATGTGGACAGTCAAGCGGCGATCCGGTCGTTAGAATCGGTGTCTTTGGCGTCACGGGTGGCGTTGAGTTGTCACTCATATCTAAATGAGATGGGTGAGCATTTCAACATCCAGGTAGTCTGGGTCCCAGGTCACTCGGGCGTCATGGGGAACTGCAGGGCAGATGAACTTGCTAGGCATGGTACGACTCTCCAGCTGCAACCGGAAAGGGCAAGTCTGGGGAGGCCTATCACAGCGCTGAGACAAGCACTTGGGAAGCAGGCGCTATCCTCAGCGGGGGAAAGGTGGTCTAACGCCCTCACCTGTAGAGTTGCAAGACAAGTTTGGCCAAAGCTGGACTTGGGGCGCACTAGGGCATTAATATCCTTACGCAGACGTGAATTAAGAACGGTCGTAGGAATTCTCACGGGACACTGCCTTTTTGGAGAACATGCAAGAAGGCTGGGTCTGGAGGCTAATGACTTCTGCAGAAGCTGCTTGGACGAAGAGGAGGAAGAGACGTTGGTCCACTTCCTTTGCTCGTGTCCAGCATTGGCTCTCAGAAGGCACAAATACTTAGGTAAGTTCAGGATGGACTGCCTCTCGGATCTCGAAAACATTAAAGTGCGGGACGTCTTACGCTACATAAGTAGCTCGAAATGGTTCCAATAGGGGTAAAAGGGGATACATCCTGTGGTATCACAATGGACCGTCACCGGTCTAAGTGTGCGTAAGTAGCCACTCCAACCTAACCTAACCTAACCTAATTGTCCTAATCGAACATTATATTTTCACGGAGATAAACTAAATTTACGTCTTGCTCCAGTAATAGGTGCTTTTAAAATATCGAATAAATTTCGGGAGGATTCAATAAAAAAAACAATTATATTTTTCGTTTCTAATCTCTCTATGGGGTTCCACAAACAAACTGAAGGATTTACAAATACGTAAGTCAAAATAAGGGGTTACTTCAAAAATTAACCCTTCAGTGCGCTATTTTCTAATTTCAAAATAAATAAAAAAAATGGCTTGATACCTCAGAAAAAACTAAAAAAAAATTCTTTTTGTTTTGCACTAATTTTTATTTAAAAGAAAATTCGATGCATCTATGAATCAGTGCGCAAGAAGTTGAGGAAAAAATTAATTTATGTGGAGTATTTTAAAACAATTTTTGTCTTTATTGAAACAGAGCGACATGCCACATTGATGCCTGACAAACCATATATCTTTGCGATTTGCAACTTGGATTTTTGCAATGCAAACGGGTTTCGTTCCAAATTGGAAAATGGTTTATGCTATCTAATCGAACATCTTTGGTATAGGTAATAGTTGTACATTTGGTTTTTTCGTCTTTTCTTCATATTCCCGTTGTACCTTAGATGGCCTTCCTCGTTTTGCAAAGTTAGGTGTACCTATGGTAAGTAGTGTCCGAGCTAATTCTATTCTGAAATCCACTAGTTTCATCGATTGTTGGTCTTTATTACATCTTCGGTGTAGAAGCCATGCATTTTTAATAGTAATATCCAGCAAATGGTAGAACAGTATCGTGTACCATTTACGTGTTCTAATTTTTATTTTATATCGTCCAATTAGGTTATCCAGTAAATCAACGCATACCATATGCCAGTTTGCTTTACTATGGTAGCGCAATGAATTTGAATCATTTTCATCTTTCATTATTTTTACGGTCATAACTACTATTAATCATATGAATTGGCTCTATCCCCAAATGAACCTTATTGTCTTTTCAAATATTTATTCCCTTGAAATCACAAACATATTCGTCGGACGTTCCCATTTTTAATTTTTTTATAACATTTTCTGTTAATACTTTACACGAGGGTATTCTATTACGTCTCAACGTTCCCAGAGAGTGAATACTATATTTTGCTAAATATCCTATTACTGGTAGCGATGTATAATAATTATCAAAATGAAGTTTGTAACTTAAATTTCGTGGGATATCTCTGGACCACCACATTGCTACTTGCACCCAAATTAGGTTCGTTTAAAAGACGTTTTCATGGATCATTTTCAGTTTCTGAATAAATTTCGAACTTGTAGCAAAAGACGGAAACTCCTGAGAGGACAAACAATTTGTAGCCCCATTTGTGTGGCTTCAGAGGCCAATATTGTTTTAGGTGATTTCTAGCTTTGGTGGCACATAGATCGATTGATAGCATCTCTTCCATAGGTATCTCCAGAAACATAGCCGAAAGTGTATTTATCAAGGGCCTTAACTTGTAAAGTTTGTCGTTCGAATTTATGAAATTATCGTTGAAGTGTAAATTTTTTTTTTTTTTTTTTTTTTTTTTTTTTTTTAATAATTTTATTTATGATAACAATAAAATTTTTTACAAAGTAACTAGTCATTTTTGACTAACAGCGTTTGACTCTGACAATATAATAATAAAGCACTCATATGTGTTCTTTACATAAAGTGTTGTTTTGGTTGATGTTGCATTGTGCGGACTATTCAGGCAACTCAAAAGGTTTTAGTCTTTTGAGTCTTCTTATTATACCCTCTTGATGAAGTAGTCTTGCAGCTTCGATGTTAGGGTGATGATGGAGCCTCTCCTGGTGTTTTTGAGCACATTTCTTTATTTCACTTGCGACTGTGTCTATTCCGAGATCTCTATGAAGGTCACTAATACGAGTGTACCAAGGGGCATTTACAATTCCTCTGAGGACTTTATTTTGAAAACGTTGAACTATCTGTTGATTGCTGATTTTGGTGCATCCCCATAGTTGAATACCATATGTCCAGACCGGCTTGAGTACTTGTTTATAAAGCATAAGTTTATTATGAATGGATAACTGAGAGTTTCTTCCAATTAACCAGTACATTTTTCTATATTTTAACTGAAGCTCTTCTGCTTTCTTTTTCACGTGTACTTTCCACTTTAACTTTGCATCAAGGTTCATACCAAGGTATTTTGCTTGATTGGCATGTGGTACAGAGATATTATTGAGAATCACAGGTAGTGGTTCTATTGATCTATTAGTGAAGTTAATGTGAGTAGACTTCGATTCATTCACTTTAATTCTCCACTTAGCTAGCCAATCTTGTATATTATTTACGGCTATTTGTAGTTTGAATGTGACTTCAGCGATTGTGTCACCAACAGCTAGAATTGCAGTGTCATCTGCAAACGTGGCGATAGTTGTATTGCTCGTCTGCGGTATGTCGCTAGTAAACAGCACGAAAAGGAAAGGCCCTAAGACACTCCCCTGCGGGACTCCTGCTTTAGCTTCTTTAATACTGGAGTAAACTCCTTCCTGTTTAACTCTAAAATATCTCCTTTTCAGGTATGACTTTAGCAGTTCGCAATACTCAAATGGCAGAGTTTTCTTCAATTTAAATATTAAACCATCTAGCCAGACTTTGTCAAATGCCTGCGCTATGTCAAGAAATATGGCTGAACAAATCTTTTTTTCCTCTAAGGATTTTTCTATTATATCTGTTATTCTATGGACTTGGTCGATTGTGGAGTGTTCCTCTCTAAATCCAAACTGATGGGACGGAACAGCTCCTGATTTTACAACTTCTGGTTTAATTCGTTTTAATAACAATCTCTCAAATAGTTTTGACATAGTTGGAAGAAGTGATATTGGCCTGTACGAGGCCAGTTCACTTGGTGGCTTACCTGGCTTAGGTATCATTATCACTTCCGCAAATTTCCAAGGTAGAGGGACATAACGGAGTCTGAAGGAAGCATTAATTATGTCCGATAGTTTTTTAATAGCTTTATTAGGTAGTTGTTTTAGAATCTCTCCAGTTATCAGGTCATATCCTGGTGATTTTTTAAGTACTACATGGTTCTTTATTACTTGTTTTACTTCTTTAGTATTAGTTAATGGAATTTCCTGTCTCAGGATAGTTGTTTGGTTTTCGAACAATATATCCTGTTGGTTAAGTGTTGTTAAATTTGGCTGAAAGGTACGCTCGAGATGATCCGCGAATTTTTCTGCTTTTTCTTCTTTGCTTTTAGCCAGGTGACCATTATTTGTTCTTATTGGTGGTATATGCATAACTGGCCTTTTCAAATATTTGGTTGCTTTCCACAATGAATAATCACTACCTTTATCATAGGTGAGAGATTGTAGGTATGAATTTATTGATTTATTTTTAAATTCCCTTATTTCTCTACGTATTCGTTGTGTTAAATTATTTAATCTATTTTTGATGGTTGGGTCTCGTGTACGTTGCCACTCCCTACGGGTACTTCTCTTCTCTATAACTAGTGATTTAATTTCCATTGGATAGCATTTGCCAGCTATTTTTTTGTTTGTTGTGTTAGTACTTTTCCACGTCCTTGACGAGCTTCTTTTCCTCCGTCCTTGACGAGCTTCTCCACCTCCTGTTCTAATGTTTCTTCTGATGAAAGTTGTGTGTTTAAAATGATGCTATTGTTTAGTTCATTCCTGAACTTTTCCCAATCAGTATATTTATTTGTTAACAGTGGCTGTTTATCATTAGTAATTATTGTATCACTTATTATCATTAAAATAGAGGAGTGGTCAGATGTGGAGTCCAATCCTTCCTGCACTTGTATATAATCAACCGGGATTTTTCTTGTTATAAAGAAGTCAATTAGGTCTGGTGTTTTATTTTGATCACTGGGCCAATAAGTTGGTTTTCCAGTAGAATGCCAGTTGCAGTTGTATTTAATTATTGCTTGATGAAGCTCTTTCCCTTTAGTTGTGGTTAGTCTTGATCCCCAGTCAGTATGTTTAGCGTTGAAGTCACCCCCGACTACAAATTTTCACCGAGCTGCTTGAAGAACTGAGTATAAGCATTCTCTTTGATGTTATATCTAGGTGGGCAATATATTGCGGATACCACTAACTTGTGGTTGCGGGTATTAATGCTAACGCTAATTGCTTGTATTTCATCACTTTCAAGTTTTTGTTGCATATGGTATTTAATATCTTTTTTTATAATCACGGCACTGCCCCCTCGTGCATTATTATTAGGATGAACTGCTGAGTGAACTTCGTAGCCGCGGATTTTTATATGACTTTGAGTAGTAAGGTGTGTTTCAGATAATAAACATATATATATTTTTTCTAAATCAAGAAATAGTTGTATTTCATTTTGTCGTTGCAATATACCATTGCAGTTCCATGCAAGAATTTTTAAATTATTTGCCATGTTTTTCGAGTAGAGTGAGCCTTTGTAGGATTGATATAAGGGCTTTTTCTTGCTTTTCTTCTTGTGAACTAAGTCTATCAAGAATATCTTGTAGTATTTTATTAGTTTGGTTATTATTTGAATCATTTAATAAAAGAGAACTATGTTGTCTTCTCGAACTTCCAGTAGATAGTACATCAGCAAATGTTACATTTGGATTAGTTCTTGATGGCTGGATTAATGATTGGTGTGGCCTTAAATTTGTAGGTATTCTTGTTGAGGCTGAGTTAATTTCTGGCCTGGTAATTATTGAAGTTTCCCTTGTTTTGTTGCGAATTTTTTGCAGCTCTTTTATAACAATGCAACCTCTGTAGTTGGCTGGGTGTGTCTCTCCACAGTTAACACATTTTGGTGGGGTGTCTTTTAGTTTCGTACATTCAGCCGTACGGTGTTTTCCTACACATTTCACGCATCTGGGCTCCTTATTACAAAAGTTTTGAGTGTGTCCGTAGACTTGGCACTTTTTGCACTGGGGGATCAGCTTAGATTTTTTAACTGCTTCTATTTGCACTTTCATATGGAGTATTTCGCTGATTGCATAAATATTTTTAATGTCTTCTGTTCTTTCAAAAGACAACATATATAATGGAAGAGGTGTTTTGTCACCTCTTTTTAGCAGCTGTGTAACTTCTTTAATTTTGTATTTTTTCTCCAAAAGATACTCTTTTATCTCTTCTGGTTTGCATGAAGCGTGTAGCTTCCTAGCAATGACTTTGGTTTGCCTTGTCTGCTTATCTTCGTAGGAATACCACGCTGTCTTTTCTTCGTTAAGAGCTCCTGTTAACTTTCTATAGCTATCACTGTCTGTGACATTTATTTTGATATCACCACTATTTAACGCTGTAGCTTGAAACTTTATATGATTATTTATTTTTTGGAATATGTCCATTTTTGTTAACTCAACACAAACACACACACACCGGCTATCACCATAACTTAACCATTCTTCACAAAATTCCAAAAGGGGAAAAATTAGACAGAATAGAGGAGATGGAGATATATAAACACAAAAACAACCCAATGTTGCTAAATGACCAAATCCCACACAATGACATATACCATTATATATTGCGCGAAATTTAAAGTTTTTAATTAAAATATTTTAAAAAGTTGACGAAGGGAGAATACCCGAAACATGTACTTACTTTAAATAAGTTTTAATAAATAATACCACAGAAAGAAAGTATTCTAAATTGTTTTATTTAATTTAATTTAATTATTTAAAATTTAAATTAATTAATTTATATGATTGTTGTCCATGATGTTTCTAATACTCTGATAATTATTGCAATTAGATATTATTACTGGAGGTGGCCGTGGCACTTTTTTCTCTAGTTGTACATTCTTACTTCCGGTTGGGAGTTCATTACTTGATCGGTTCTGTTCCGACGGAACCTGAGCTTTATCCTCCTGTTGCACGTGCCTACTTCCGGTTGGAAGCTGCTCAACTGATTGTTTCGAATCGGGTGAAATCTGTGGTGATTTACTCATCTTACGTTTCTTATTTTTTTTGTTACGGTTCAGAATCCATCCCGTTTCTCTATTGAGTTCTTCCTCGTCTGTTTCATACATAACCTCTATATGATCATTGGTGTTGTTTATCTTAGTGGTTTCTTTCTCAGGCATTACTGCATTTAGAGCATCTTTTAACTCCTAGTTTTCTCGCTGTAAGTTTTTGAGGTCTTTGTTTAGATTTAACGTTAACTTTTCTATTTCGTAAATCTTATTGCGCAGTTCTGCGTTATCCCTTTCTAAGGTGTTCGCTATTGGTGGTGGTGATCTACCCACCCTGGATTGTTGTTTAAATGGGTTGGGTTGCCCAAAAGGGCTGTTAAACAATGATTGGCTCACCCCAGAATCCTTTGAGCCAGCCTCGTTAGAGGGTGGATTTGCCAGCTGATTAGCTGGGTTACCACCTGGGGTACAATTTCCTGAATCCGTTGTACTCATTGTTTATTTTACTGGTCATAAAGCATCTACCACTCTGACCAGTACGAGTTGGTAGTGGGTCTGGTTTGAGAATATCATTTACTAAATTCTCGATAGTCACTTATACCGCCGTGTCTCGGTCGCCAGAGCCTCGTTAGTTATCTAGCAGGGTGCACCACGTGCAGGTGAGGATGACATTTAGACTATTTGTAGACCAATTACTTAAGCCCCCTTTCCCACCCCGAAGTGTAAATTTGAGCGTGTTTTTTCGAAAACTTTTTGGCTAATGGAATTTTGAATAATGTCCACTATCTGGTTCCAATACATTCTCATGTTGGGAAGCTTAGAAACCGAAGACATAACGCAAACATCCAAATATCTTAGAAGTTCGTTTTTTGACATATTGAATGGGGTGCCAGTGTTTTTTGAAAAACTATATTTTACACTTTCTTCAATTATTTTGTGAAGCAAATTGTCGGCAAAAAAATACTTGAGAAACTGAAACGGATTCTGGTAATTCTGCGTTTCCCGAAAAAGTACAAGGCACGTTTTGTATATGTTTATCTTTCCATTGTAGCTCTTTTGGTATAGAATCTAAAGCAGATTTTTTGTTTGACAATGATGATTCCACATTTGAAACTGAAGTTTAGGTTGAAGGTTCCTGATTTAAGTTTTCCTCGGAGTTAGGTATAACAATTGTAAGCTCTGTAATCCCATTTCGTTCTAAATAACTGTATAATACATCCTCTGAAGCAACAATGGCTTCATCTTCATCACTGCTATCTTCTATCTCATCGTTCTCATCGGCATCAGGAATATTTTCTATTAAATCAAATAAATCCTTGCTATTCAAACTTTGCAAATCTATTAATTCACCTCCGTTTTTGTAATTTAAAGGCATCTAAACTTATAAAAATACAAGAGAAACATTGACACACAACACAGAAAATACGCGGTGATTCATATATGAATCTTAATTTGTGTACCCAAAATGAACGGTGATTAACAACATAAACAATTGTATATAATTTTTTTTAAGCATACCTTGACACCGGAAAATTAATTATTACAAAATAAAACCGCACGAAATTACTTATAATGTTAGCACCAACACTAGTGACAAAGCAATGCTGTTATACTACTAAAAACGAATTCGGTAGAAAGGTTTTTTTTTTGTTTTTTTACTTATCCCACAACATGATTCTTAACTATATTTTTAAATGTGAATACTTCTTGAACCGCGCTAGCTGGAAACATGAAACAAAAACCAAAATCTAAAAATTCAAAAACCGGAGCTTATTAGCGTGGTAGCGTTGGCTTCTCCCATCTTTCAACAATGTTACGATTCCCGCTACATTTTCTGACTTTAGCGACATAAACAAATTTAAAATATTGACACAGCAAAATGAAAACTCGACAATAAAACGATGGAATATCGAAAAAATAATTTGACAAATTTTCGATTTTGCCAATACATACATTCAAATTTTCCATGGCATCCTACACTTTCTACGATTGTTTTCAATGATCTACAATTTGGTTTTTCTTTCATGTTTCCAGCTAATGCGGTTCAAGCCGTGTTCACATTTGAAAATTGAGTTATAAAACATGTTGTGGGATAAGTAAAAAAACTGAGCCACATGATTCGACGAAGTATGCTATGGCAATATTTTCTCAGATTGTTTTGAATTGCCTTGAATTTGGTTTTTGTTTCATGTTTCTAGCTAGTACTGTTCAAAAGACATTCGCATCAAAAAAACAATTTTTTTTAGGATGGCCCGTTTTCTGTGCCGGTCAGTTTCAAAATTTAAATGTCATATTAAAGAAAAAGAAATACATAGTCTTACATCGTGAGAGTACGATGCGAGCCACTATATGGAACCTAGGTTGTAGATTTTAAGTTTGAATCAATGCCTCGCTGATACATTAAGTGAATATACCATCTTTAAATTTGTAATACAATGATATATATCTTTCTGCAATCTACAATGTAAGTTAAATAAGCACAAGTAAATTTTAAGAAATAATATAATCTAATACTAATTCTTTGTGAAGCTTAGTTTTAATTAAAAATATCAATCGATTTTTTTCACCTCAATTTTGTGGTTGGGTGCGTCTCAATAGGGTAGGGGTTGACCGTCTATAGCCATGTATCTCGTGGTCTATATTCCAACGCTGCAACTATGTAGAAACCACCAAATGTGTCTAGTATACCTCCACGTGGTAACACCCGGGCAACGATGTGAAGCATCGGCGAAATACTAGAGGCGAGTGCAATACACTATAAATGAGCAATGAGCAGAACAAATAAGGAAACTAATACCCCAGGTGGTACACCTGTTGCTCAGGTAAATCCACCCTCTTCGGAGGTCGGTCTCATGGATTCTGGGGGAGACCAGCCATTGCTATACTACAATTATTTTAACCAATCCCAAGACATGTTGGTGAATAAACAAGCTCATTTGAGTGAAATAGAAAAGGATAATTCACATCCCTTCCAGAGGAGTAACAAAGTCGCGTATTCTCCGAAAAGAGGCGGTAGTCCCTCCATTGAGGCCAGCAGCCACAACACTCGTTTTACAAACGAAGAAAAGCTTCACAATGAATTGTGTAAAGCTAATAATGCATTAGTTGAAGCCAACAATATAAATAAGCAACTGAATGTTACAATTGCATGGATGCAGGAGCGTATGAAGACGCTTGAAAACGAAGTTAAAGCTCTTAAGCCAAAGGAGGACATCGGTTCTACTCCTAACCAGAATACAACTCCACAAGAGTATCATACGGATGAAGAAGAACTAGCTCGAGAAACTGAGTGGATTAGAGTTAAAGGTGGGAGAAAAAAAAGGAGACGGAATAATACGCCCTCCCCACCTCAATTAAAGGATAATGTTCCAAATATTATCCAGAAACAACCAAAAAAAATACCTCCACCACCACCAATAGTAATAGATGAAGTCAAAGACTACGATGTACTCTATGAAAAAATAAAAACCATAACTGCTACTGATAAGTTTAATGCAAAGGTGATGAATGGAAACACCATCAAAATAAACTTAGAAGATGCTGAAACATACAGAAAATTGACAAAAATGTTAAATGAAGAAAAACGTGCTTGGCACACGTTTGAAGATAAACAAACCAGACCAATTAGGGTCATGGCTAAAAACTTACACTCTACGTGTAAACCAGATAAAATAATTGATGACCTGAAAGCAAAAGGATTTAAGGCAACTGAAGCATCGATTAAGCTAAAACGGAGAGGCAAAGTACCTCTCAACATGTTTATGTTGACCTTCGATACTGATGAAGATATCGAAAAAATTTATCAAATTAAGTACATCTTGGGGTGCAAAGTGGTTATTCAGCCTCTAAGAAGGTCTAAGCTTATACCACAATGTAAACAATGTCAAGCCTATGGACATACACAAAAATATTGCAACAGGGAACCTAGGTGTGTCAAATGTTTAGGTAAACATCATACCAAAGATTGTGTAAAAGCCCAAAATGTTCAACCTAAATGCGTTCACTGTGGAGAAAACCATCCGGCTAACTACAGAGGATGCAGCGTTGCTATTGAACTGCAAAATATCAAAATAAGAACGTGATTGCTAAAAATCCAAGTTCATTCAGGAAACAAGCAGTTAAGGTGAACCGACCCGAAGTAAATCGTAGAGTGTCGGGAACTACTCAAGGACAATTTGGTAAAATGACTTATGCTCAAGTAATGATGAGCAACGGAAATCCAGGAAAAACTGCTCAAAATGACGATATAAGTCAAACACTTAAATTAATTTTAAGCAGACTAAATACATTTGATGAGCGATTACAGAAACTATAGTACAGCACTAAGGGAGCCATCCCTAAACAGAAAAATGGCCCAAGATCTTAGAATCTTATGTTGGAATGCCAATGGACTGATGCAACATCAACAAGAACTGCAAGTGGTCCTGGACACAGAAAAAATCGATGTATGTCTCATCACGGAAACACACTTCACTAGACAATCAAACATTAAATTTAAAAATTATCAAATATATCACACTATTCACCCTGGAAACACTGCTAAAGGAGGTAGTGCTGTTATAATTAGAAATAGTATTCATCACTATGAGGAGTTAAAATATGAAACGGAAGAAATACAAGCAACTGCTGTTATTGTCAAATCCAAAAGTAGTTATATTTGTATTGCTAGTATTTACTGCCCACCGAAGCACTCAATGAAAGAAAAAGATTATCTCGAGTTCCTCAGTAAATTAGGAAAACGATTTGTACTTGGAGGAGACTTTAATGCAAAAAATGTCCACTGGGGATCCAGATTAACAACAACTAAGGGTAAAGAACTCCTAAAAGCTATCAGAAAATGCAGTTGTGAAGCCCTCTCAACTGGAAAACCAACCTACTGGCCAACTGATCCAAACAAAGTGCCAGATCTGATTGATTTCTTTATAATAAAGAACATATCTGTAAATTATGTACAAGTAGATGAAAGCCACGACTTAAACTCTGATCATTCACCAATACTTCTAACGTTAAGTGAAAAAATCATTCAGAACGAAAGAAACCCTTTCCTAGTAAATAATCACACTAATTGGGCATGCTTTAGACTATCGCTAGAAGAAAAAATTAACTTAATGGTTCCATTAAAGACTGAAGAACAATTAGACAAAGAAGTTCACAAATTTGTAAACGATATACAGCAATCAGCTTGGGAAAATACTCCTGAAATTAAAACGAAAATCAAGGGAAACAATTACCCTATGGAAATTAGGGAACTCCTCGCAGAAAAAAGAAGAGCGAGAAGAGTATGGCAACAAACAAGGGCCCCCCAAGATAAAACTCATTTGAACAACCTCACTCAACAATTAAGAAGAGAGATCAAAAAATTGAAAGATGAATCAATCAGCAACTATTTAAGAAAATTAACTAATGATAACAGTACTGATTATTCTCTTTGGAAAGCAACCAAAAGAATCAAAAGACCAATAATGCAGATTCCCCCAATAAAAATAGCAGGTGAGAAATGGGCTAGAAATAATGAAGACAAAGCTCGAGAATTTGCCGAACACCTCGAAAAAATATTCCAGCCACATGAAGACCAAACGTTGGAAGCCGAGATAATAACTGAACAAGCTGTGCAAGAAAGTAAAGAAATCCTACCCACAACACCAAAAGAATTCATGCGTGAGATAACAGCTAATATGAATACGAAAAAAGCTCCTGGGTACGATCTTATTACTGCAGAAATCTTAAAAGAACTGCCAAGGAAAGCTCTGGTGAAACTCACCAATCTTATAAATGCAGCATTTAGAATCAAATGTGTACCAAGCTTATGGAAAATTGCAGAAGTAATTATGATCCCAAAACCTGGGAAACCACCACACATAACATCGTCTTATAGGAATTTCGCTATTGCCAGTCATGTCCAAACTCTTTGAGAAGCTTCTGGTAAAAAGATTAAATCCGATAATCGAGAGTAAAAACTTGATCCCAAATCATCAGTTCGGTTTTCGCAACCAACACTCAACAATTGATCAAGTACACAGAATAACCAGTATAATTGAGAAAGCATTAGAGGAGAAAAAAGTCTGTTCAACAGTATTTCTAGACGTTGCACAAGCGTTTGATAGAGTGTGGCATGAAGGACTTAACCACAAGTTAAGGAATCTTCTACCAATGCAATTTGCTAAGATACTAGAATCATACTTGAAAGATAGGTTCTTCAGGATTAAATTAGATGATACATTTTCTGAATTGAAAGAAATCAATGCAGGAGTTCCACAGGGCAGTGTATTAGGGCCGGTTTTATACCTACTATATACTTATGATCTTCCTATATTAGAAAACAACACAGTGGCAACTTTTGCAGATGAAACGGCGATCTTAGCTGTTGGAAAAAGCAACGAAGAATCAACACAGAAGTTACAATCAGCTATAACTCAAATATATAAATGGACAAAAAGATGGAGAATACAACTAAATGAAGCTAAATCAGTTCACATCAACTTTACAAACAGACGAATCGAACATATTCCGATTACCATTAATCGGGAAATAATACCGCATGCGAACACAGCTAAGTATCTTGGCATGACCCTGGATGCTAAACTACGATGGAAAGCACACGTCAAGAAGAAAAGTGAAGAATTAAGACTTAAATACAGAAAAATGTATTGGCTGATGGGAAGGAACTCTTCTTTATCAACATACAACAAGCTTCTACTTTATAAGCAAATATTGAAACCGATTTGGACTTATGGTATTCAGCTTTGGGGTTGTACCAAACAGAGCAACGTAAATATCATCCAAAGATTTCAGAATATGGTATTAAGGAACATCGTTGATGCACCTTGGTATGTTAGGAACAAT
The DNA here is from genome assembly GCA_958295665.1 of Tipula vernalis. NCBI lineage: Eukaryota > Metazoa > Arthropoda > Insecta > Diptera > Tipulidae > Tipula > Tipula vernalis. Next base: position 578,225 of record OY282561.1, read on the forward strand.
GACCTTCATAGGGACCTTAAAATGAACCTCATCTTAAATGAAATCCAGGAAAAAGCACGGAGACATGAAGAAAGGCTCCGCCAACATGTGAACATTGAGGCAACTCAGCTCCTAAGCATCACGAATTTAGTTCGCAGACTTAAAAGAACCAAACCTTTTGAGCTGGTGTGATTGTCAGTTTAAGCAGCATTATGCTGATCTAAAATCCACAACAAAGATGTGGTTTACATCAATTTACCAAACACTATGGAATGCCAATGGGAAGAAGCCATAGATTAATTTAAGTTAGTAAATTAAGTCAGAAACAAATTGCTAATTAGTCCAGGAGACTAGATTGTAATTACATAAAATAAATAAATAAAATTTATTTTAAATTAAAAAAAAAAAAAAAAAACCTCAATTTTGTAAAAAAAAAAGAAAAATTTAAAACAAAAACCAAATGTCCATGTGTCTATTAAAAATTGTAAAATTTTTGTTTGGAGATAAACATAAAAAAAAAAAAAATTGTCACAATCTAGACCAACGTGCTATTATAATTATGTATCAATTTTTCGTGTAATGTTAATTTTTCAAACTATCGATGAAGGAAAATTCAGAAACAGTTACAATGTTTTGAATTTTTTGTACAGAAACAATTTTTCCGGATCACTAAAATAGTCAAAATACTTTGAAATTTTATATTAAGTTGAATTTTTAAAATTTGATTTTTTCGATCGAACTTCATTAAAATGGAACAAAAGTTAAATACCGATTATTTCCTGTTCGTAAGGTCAATCACACCCGAAAGTTTAAACAATCTATCAGTGAGTATAGAAGCTGAAACTGAAATGTTGTTGCTTCTTTGACGTCTCTTTGTGCGGTTGATTGTTGTTATATTTCATTTTCAAATCTATACCATAAATCCCCGCATTTGTAAAAAGAAAACCGTTCCCAATAAACTTGTGTATGACAATTTTACAATACAAACTTAAATAAAATAAAATAAATTATTCTCAAAAGATCAAGAGAATGAAATTTGAATTGGTTGAAATTTCCTGTACAGGCAAATTTGTATTATAAATACACACACACATAACTTATATAATTATTATTGAAATTAAAGTTTAGTTGGGGTCGAAAAATATCGTTATCTTAAATGTAAATTATCTATATAAGGCACCTTTATATACCATTGAAAAAATATTTCCTCGCGACCGATTTAAATTAAAACACTTTCCCCCTTATAGATAGTGTGTTAGTCGTATACGAGTTAATTTGTTTTTTAACGATCATTGAACGATGTGGTGAATACAGGTGAACCATGATTTACATGATCTCCTTTTGAAACGAAAACCTGATCAAAATATTTAAAGGGGAGATATTTGAATAAGAAATCAGCGGGCGAGTTCACGCTCTCTTCGATGGGCCTGAGCAACCAATACTGATAGATTTAAATTACGTTACCCCTTTGGTTTAAAAAGTCAATAAGTTATTCTATTTTGGGTTTCGAGGAAGAACCTTACCGACATTAATTGTTTAATTAAAAATTGATTTTTATAATTTATTTGTTGACAACCAGAAATAAAAACGACGAATGTTGGTGAGCTTGAGAAAAGTACAGTTCGCTGGTGTCGCTGATTTATTATCGGTTCTATTAGACATAAGCGGTATTTCGGCTGTAAAATCATAGGAGCTGGAAAGATGGTAGCATGTCTCGCTACCGCTTCTTCTATGCGCGCATCTTTAGAAAATGTCATTCGAATCTGTTATTTTGTTTCCTATAGACACCGCATAACCAAACTCAACAACAGCATAAACAATATACTAAACAAAACATTCTGATTAAACAATTTCAAAATTATTATTTTGTTATGTATTAATGTATAAGTGGCATTTTCGCAGCTCGCTAAGATGTGTAATATTTAATATTTAAAGTATGCGTGTACATTCTCTTTGTTTCAATGTACATATTTCCATTTAATTTTTTTTTGAGTCACACTACACATTAATCTGACGGAAATTCTAATTCAAATTATATAGTATGCAAGTTCGGTGCATTTTTTGCCGCTAAACATGTTTTCACATCAAAAATTTTATTGATATGCGGACCTTCTTCATGTATATTTCTTGGCTACATTGAATGACTGAAAACCTATATATTTTTATTTCATTTTTTGCAGAATATCGATCAACCTAAGGAGACTCTGTTATTTGGTAACATTACAAAGGGCGATATATTTGGAATCTAAAACGTAAACCAGGACGATATAATGAATACAGGAGTGAGAAGCTTTATTCCATTCTGTGGGTACCATTCAATCAAGTATGCGGCTAAGTTGATATTGTTATACAGCAGAACTCTGGTTTGGTAAATAGTGATGTTTAATTGTATTTATTCCTTAAATTAAAGTAATAAATGCTTAAAAATTAATGCTTTAGGTTTATAAGTATTCCTCTGCCAATTTTGTGTCCTAATCAAATACGATTCAAGACTATGGAGATTCATTTTCAGCAAGACATGGAAATTGCTAAATTACATTAAGGGGGTAAGTCTAAGATTAAGAGTGTAAGATTTTTAATAAAATCTCCTGATACTTCACGATAATGGCCAATCCAGATGTTCCTTAAATTTGTAAATCAAATGTACTCTAACACGTTCACTTCTCCAACATTTAATGGTGGAATGTCTTCATCGATACCGTTTTCGTTATAAATCTAAGGCAAATTTTCGAGGTACAAAATGGCCTGAACCGAATATTAGACCTGATTTTTACAAAATAACCAATTCTATTTAAAATAAATGAATCACCATCACCGTTTGTTATTAATGATATTACCCACAAAGCCCTAGAAATCATTTTTGAAAGCAAAAGCAATAATGTTATTGCTTTTTGATGATTATCAATAATGTTATTGATAATCATCAAAAGCCGTAAAGCCGACACAATAAAATTTCATTCACGTCTTGAGCAGATTAGCTATGGGAAAAGGAACTTATCAGCGGCAACATATGTAGATATTAACGTGGAAAAATTCTACAAATTTATATTTAAGGGCATATAACTATTTGTTCCTGCTGCTGTGGGTAAATTGAACAAATAGCTACTATGGTACGATGATAACTTATCAATCTTAAGAACAAGAAAGACAACGCTTACAAAAAAAAATCTCAAATTCTATTCCGAAGAGAGCAAACAAAAATTCACTGCGTTCACTTAACTTTAGCCATATTAAGGAACAAATAAGAAATGATCCCAAATATTTTGGAGATTTTCTAAAAAAAACGTGGAGCTAATGGTAGTTCAGTGTGTATATGATTTCAAGGAACCCGCAGTTTATATCAAACATGTTTGCTGAGTCTTTTCGATCTGTTTATAAGCCAGAAGATATTGATAAGTATGAATATCCAAACAATGGTGAAAACAGTGTGACCATACTGACACCAAGGATTGAAACCAAGGATATTCATCGTTCTCAAGAAGTATTCGGAGATGAGTATGGTCCTGATGGCATTCCAGCTTCATTATAGTAAGATTTCACATCGTTGGCAATTCCTCTGTAGCTTCTATTTAATCAATCATTAAAACTACAGTCTTCCCCCGTAAAAAACGCCTAAGCGTTTTAAACGAATAGTGCGCTCACTGGGCCTTTTATTCAAATAGAGCGCCTTGGGCGTTTTATTTGATTTAAATTTTTAAACTTCTCAAAAATTTGAAAAATGACAATATTTAATTGAACATATTTTTCCTCCTTTTTTCGAATTACAAAAAAACATTATGTTGCTCAATCTCTATTCCAAAATAGCTTAAAAAAATGTACTGTGATAACACTTTAATTATTTCACAGCAAATAAACTAAAAAGAACGATGGCACTACTTAATATTAAACGTCAGATTTTGGCGCATTAACTAACGACTTTTCGTCAACAACTGAACGCCACACTTATTTTTTTATATTTCTGATTGAAATTTTCTATATAACTGTCTTATAGAAATTCGGAGTGTTATTGAAAGTGTACAATTAAAGGTGAGGGCGAAGTGAAATTAATATATTTAATAAGTTTTCTTTACATTTTAAGACTATGTAAGACAAATGATCCGAAACTATTTAGACGAATATTATTTGCCGGTGAAAGTAAAATTACATAGAGAACAGTTACATGGTACATTGTTTTTATTATTTATAGGCGTCAAAATGTCAACAAAAAGGAAATCATATTCCTTAAATTTTAAAATGCAGATTCTCAAAGAATACCAATCCAACACGGCTGGAAAAGGCTTTGCTGCTTTAGCTAAGAAGTATAATTTAACTACTTCAACTATACGTGGCTGGTTAAAAAATAAGGAAAAATTGCACGAGACGTTTAATAACTCAAATATTTCTACAAGAGTAGCGAGGCGTTTGGGCGGCGGTGGTCGTAATACAGAGTTCGCAGAGTTGGAGGCCAAAGTCATCGACTGGATTAAAACGAGAAACAAAAAAGGTCTTCGCGTTAAGGATAAATATATTCAGTCAATGGCACTTACCTTAAAAAATGATTTCTCTGGCGATATATATAAAGAATTTAAGGCGTCTGCGGGTTGGCTTAGCCGATTTAAAGTTCGCTATAACTTAGTTTCCAGGCGACAGACCACATGCCGTATTCTACCGGAAGGTTCTGACAGAATAGTTAAAAAATTTATTCACAGAATTCAAAAAATTATTGAAGAAAAAAAAATCGAAGATAAAAATATTTTAAATATGGATCAAGTGCCACGTTATTTTGAATGTGAACCTTCAACTACTATAACTTTTAAAGGCATTCGAAATGTGGTAATGAAGAAAGCCAATTCTTCACACAAAAAATTTACAACGACTTTTACTATTTCGGCGGATGGACAATTCCTTAAACCACATTTACTTTTTTCTAAATTAAAGAAGATTCCAAAAGTAGATGGTAACTGTATTGTTGAAGTCAATGACACTGGTATGTGGAGCAGTGATATACTCAAAAACTACTTAACCAATGTCATAATGAAACGACCACAGACAAGTTTGTTTCGGGAACCAGTATTTTTAATTATTGACTCCTATGGACCTCACATAGCGTTAGCGGAGAATAACCCATATGAGAAACACAATTTGTTTATTGCCATTGTACCACCGAAAATGACGGGTTTGTTGCAACCCTTAGATGTGGTTTGTAACAAAAGTTTTCAAGATATTTACAATGATAGCTATGATAATTATATAAGTGAAGCAATTAATGATCCGGGTAAACAAACGAAGCAAGGTAACCCGAAAATGCCGTCATATCAAACTGTTTCTGAATGGGTGTAGTTGGGTTTACGAAAAATCTTTCAAGTGAAACTGTGGTAAAAGTGTTTACTTGCTGCGGTCTAATTGATAAAAGCAAATTTAATGTCGAAAAATTACACACTCCTTTAAAAGAACTATTCAATGAAAACGTTAACATTTGTGAATGGATATTAAAATTTGGAAAAACTGTTTTGACGAATACTGAATGTTTTTTTGAAAACATTGAAGACTGCAACTTTTTTTGGCCGGAAAATATATCGACCAGTTTTTTCGAGTGCATAAAAAAGTTAAAATCGGTTTCTACATCATTTGAAGACTGGATCAAAAATTACGTTGCTGAAATACTAGAATTTTTAAAATTGAATGTAACTGATTTGGTTGATGACGGAGATGAATGTATTTTAAAAGCCGGGCAAAATACTGAAACAAATATTGAAATCTATGCTGTGTCGATTGTAGAAAGTTGGAACATAACAGTGATAAGTCTTGACAGAGATTGTTGTAAGCTTGACGAATTGTTGTTTAGCGTTGATAATCCATTAAAAGAAGTTCAGATCATAAAAGTTGAAAACTACTATGGTCTTAAGATGTAATCGTATTGCGATACAAGAATTTTTTTGCAATATATAGAATTAATATGTGATACTGAAATAAAAATCCGAAAACGAAATAAAGTATAAATAAATTATTATTTAATAAGACAAGTTTTATTTTTTTAAATGAATATTTCAAATACAACGCATAGGCGTTTTATTCGAATAGGCGCTTTAAACGATTTTTTTTAGAGACTTTGAAAAAATGAAAATTATTGCTACATTCGAACAAAACGCCTAGGCGCTATTTACGGGGGAAGGCTGTAGCAGTATTCCCACAGAAATGGAATATAACCAGAGTGACACAAATTTGCTGGAGCAAGAAATGATGCCTTTTGTTACAGAGGGATTACATCAATATCTTCAATACCTAAATTATTTGAACTGGTAATATTCAATTTATTCAGTCTTTGGTTCCTCGATTTATCTCGTTATGTCAGCATGACTTTATGCGAAAAAGATAAACATCGACAAATCTTATTGAATTTACCAGCAACTCTATTAATGAAATTGAAAAACACCAGCCACAATCATTGTAAAACATTGAAACGCTTATATCGATTCGGTTTCTCCAAATAGTTTCCTGGTGTAAACCGTATTTGAGTAACCGCATTCAGTTTATTGAGCTTAGAAATAGAAGATCAGAATTAATTTAAGCTACTTCAGGGGTACCACAAGGCTCCCATGTCGGTCTTTGGATCTTTATAATATAATCTTTATAATTTCAAAATCTACGGAACTGTCGAAAATATCGGCAATATCAACAAAGTACAGGAATACATCGACAATCTGGTAAAATGGCGTGTCTTACATTCTCATCCGCAACATTAAAAAGTGTAAGAGTATTTCGTTCGGTTAGTATGTGCTTTACTAACCACATTGAGTAATGCGTCGCTAGAGCTAATTCCATGCTTGGTTTTATTAAGCGATATTTATTAACTCGAGAAAATCCTACGTTAAATCTAAACTTGAATATGCTGTCAATGTCTAGTGTCCTTTTTACGACGAACCTATCCGAAATATCGAAAAAATTTATACGGTATATAACGTGGGAAGATGGATGGGATTACGACCAAGATTTACCGTCATATCCTACTGGTTGTAAAACCTATCACATGACAAGATTGGAAAATAGACGAGAACTTTTAAAGTGTTCGTTTGTTGGAAATATTTTACTTGATCAAATCGATGCACCATCTAACCTGGAATTAATTAAAATAAAGGCACCGAAAAGGAACTTAAGAGATCATGATTTCCTTCATCTGAATAAATATAGAATAAACTGATGACTAAGAGTTTTAATAAAATTGACGATCTGTTCGACTTTTACTTAAGCAAAGACAGCTTTAAACGTAAACATTTCAACAAAATTGTAAACATTTCTCTTGTAAAATAAATAAATAAACAGACCGGCAGTGAAAGTAAAACTGACCGTTGAGCACAGGTTATTGAGTTTGGCATTTGCGGGGACTCATCGAGAAAACATTTCAGCAACGTTTTATTCTTAGGCAAAAAAGTATTTCAGTCGGACCTTCACCACAAGCTCCATTTATATTGTTACCTACCCCAAAAACTGAAGGTTTAACCAAGAGTTTGTGCAAATAGTAAAAAATAAGACCAGTCAGTTGTTGGGTGTGGATATGAATTGGCTGATTGAATAGCATATAATACACAACAATCCTCCATGATGTGATGTTATCGAGCGCAATGCAGGATAACTCGCCAGTGCACACGTCTGCGTATGCATTGAATTGGTTCGTTGATCACCCCAGAATTTAACTCTTGTGTGGGCTCAAATAGTAAAAAATTGGGAACCACTAGCTCGTCGGAACAAAAAAAATTATTGCGAGATGTGGGAGGCACTGCGTCGGATTAACGATTTTGTCTCCGGATTAACAAACTCAATGCCTAGAAAGCTAGCCGCAGTTATAGAAAATAAAGGATTTTAGACAAAATATACTGTTATCAAAATGTTCTATTTTGGTACTAAATAATTTGGGCGGAATTTTTATAACCGCTTTTGTATAGTTCGAGTGTATCACATTTCAATTACATAAAATTTTTAATTAAGTGAAACACCCGATGTTGATAATTAAAATACATATTTTAACGAACAGCTAAGATTTCGAAAAACTATGTGCCGTATATCTTTTTATAGTAACGGCTGTACAAATTGGGCGTGTTTCCTCGGCCAAATTTGTTAAACAATAACATGATATTTTTTATCACGTTTTGCCATAAAACGCACTCATTTATTCAAACAAAAAATTCAACATTTTTTTTTTAGTTTTACCTGTCAAAAAATATTGTTTTTTGTTTATGCAAAAGAAACTTAATTTCAGAATCTAAAATATATATTGGAAATATTTAAATAGTTTAAAATATGAAAAATTAATTCGTTTGGCTTTGAAATTCCATTTTTTTATTTTGTATCATTTTGGTCGTTACTTTTAACTCACAGGAATACCCAACGTTCGTTAACAAACACTTTTGTCAGTTAGGTTCGAAATTCAAACAATCCTGTGACTTAAATATTTTGAATTATGAGGATTTTTATCCAACGTTATTTTTTCCGAGCTCCTAAATTAATCAAATCACTTTTTTTTTTTGATTATTTTAGTGATTGATCGGGTAAGGAGCAGCACGGAAATAAATAGCGATGGTAAATCACCGACTTCTTGAATCAATTTGATTGTTAATGAACTTGGACAAAAATACGCTAGGGTAAAAATCGAGAAAACACCATCAATGCGAAGTAATACAGTAGGCCACCGTTTCCCAAATTGGGTTCCACGAAAACCTATGATCCCGTAAAGCAAGCTCAGGGTTCCATATGAATAATAGAGAAAATAAAATAAAATCGCTTCCAAATTTTTTTATAAATTTTCCAAAAACAAATTAACTATAAAACATAGTTTTGAATAATTTTTAATTTTTAATAAGCATGTGAAGTTATCCCAGTTTTTCATCCCAGAAAAAATAAAAATGTTCATCAGGTAACACTATCTCATCCCATCCCAGTTTTTTTTATACATATTAGAAATGCAAATAAAAATAAAATGATGATTACATTTTTTCATCCCATCCCAGCTTTTTCTATATAGTGTATTTCGAATACAAAATATTCAATATAAACTAATCATAATTTTAAATTCTTTATTACCGAACTCATAAGAACTTAGTAGGCCGGAAATGATTCTTTATATTTTGAGTTGGTAATAGTATAGACTAACTTTGGTGAAAATCTTAGATCAGCCGTATGGGTGCAATTTCCACAATCGGCCAACTTTCAAATGAGTTCATATAAAATAATCATAATTTTAAATTCTTTATTACCGATCTCATAAGAAATTAGTAGGCCGGAAATGATTCTTTATATTTTGAGTTGGCAATAGTATAGACTAACTTTGGTGAAAATCTTAGATCAGCCGTATGGGTGCAATTTCCACAATCGGCCAACTTCCAAATGGGTTCATATAAAATAATCATAATTTTAAATTCTTTATTACCGAACTCATAAGAACTTAGTAGGCCGGAAATGATTCTTTATATTTTGAGTTGGTAATAGTATAGACTAACTTTGGTGAAAATCTTAGATCAGCCGTATGGGTGCAATTTCCACAATCGGCCAACTTTCAAATGAGTTCATATAAAATAATCATAATTTTAAATTCTTTATTACCGATCTCATAAGAAATTAGTAGGCCGGAAATGATTCTTTATATTTTGAGTTGGCAATAGTATAGACTAACTTTGGTGAAAATCTTAGATCAGCCGTATGGGTGCAATTTCCACAATCGGCCAACTTCCAAATGGGTTTATATAAAATAACCAAAATGTTAAATTCTTTATTACCGAACTCATAAGAACTTAGTAGGCCGGAAATGATTCTTTATATTTTGAGTTGGCAATAGTATAGACTAACTTTGGTGAAAATCTTAGATCAGCCGTATGGGTGCAATTTCCACAATCGGCCAACTTTCAAATGAGTTCATATAAAATAATCATAATTTTAAATTCTTTATTACCGATCTCATAAGAAATTAGTAGGCCGGAAATGATTCTTTATATTTTGAGTTGGCAATAGTATAGACTAACTTTGGTGAAAATCTTAGATCAGCCGTATGGGTGCAATTTCCACAATCGGCCAACTTTCAAATGAGTTCATATAAAATAATCAAAATTTTAAATTCTTTATTACCGAACTCATAAGAACTTAGTAGGCCGGAAATGATTCTTTATATTTTGAGTTGGTAATAGTATAGACTAACTTTGGTGAAAATCTTAGATCAGCCGTATGGGTGCAATTTCCACAATCGGCCAACTCCCAAATAGGTTCATATAAAATAATCAAAATTTTAAATTCTTTATTACCGAACTCATAAGAACTTAGTAGGCCGGAAATGATTCTTTATATTTTGAGTTGGTAATAGTATAGACTAACTTTGGTGAAAATCTTAGATCAGCCGTATGGGTGCAATTTCCACAATCGGCCAACTTCCAAATTTGTTCATATAAAATAATCAAAATGTTAAATTCTTTATTACCGAACTCATAAGAACTTAGTAGGCCGGAAATGATTCTTTATATTTTGAGTTGGCAATAGTATAGACTAACTTTGGTGAAAATCTTAGATCAGCCGTATGGGTGCAATTTCCACAATCGGCCAACTTCCAAATGGGTTCATATAAAATAATCAAAATTTTAAATTCTTTATTACCGAACTCATAAGAACTTAGTAGGCCGGAAACGATTCTTTATATTTTGAGTTGGTAGTAGTATAGACTAACTTTGGTGAAAATCTTAGATCAGCCGTATGGGTGCAATTTCCATAATCGGCCAACTTCCAAATGGGTTCATATAAAATAATCAAAATTTTAAATTCTTTATTACCGAACTCATAAGAACTTAGTAGGCCGGAAATGATTCTTTATATTTTGAGTTGGTAATAGTATAGACTAACTTTGGCGAAAATCTTAGATCAGCCGTATGGGTGCAATTTTCATAATCGGCCAACTTCCAAATGGGTTCATATAAAATAATAAAAATTTTAAATTCTTTATTATCGAACTCATAAGAACTTAGTAGGCCGGAAATGATTCTTTATATTTTGAGTTGGTAATAGTATAGACTAACTTTGGTGAAAATCTTAGATCAGCCGTATGGGTGCAATTTCCACAATCGGCCAACTTCCAAATGGGTTCATATAAAATAATCAAAATTTTAAATTCTTTATTACCGAACTCATAAGAACTTAGTAGGCCGGAAATGATTCTTTATATTTTGAGTTGGTAATAGTATAGACTAACTTTGGTGAAAATCTTAGATCAGCCGTATGGGTGCAATTTCCACAATCGGCCAACTTCCAAATGGGTTCATATAAAATAATCAAAATTTTAAATTCTTTATTACCGAACTCATAAGAACTTAGTAGGCCGGAAATGATTCTTTATATTTTGAGTTGGTAATAGTATAGACTAACTTTGGCGAAAATCTTAGATCAGCCGTATGGGTGCAATTTTCATAATCGGCCAACTTCCAAATGGGTTCATATAAAATAATAAAAATTTTAAATTCTTTATTATCGAACTCATAAGAACTTTGTAGGCCGGAAATGATTCTTTATATTTTGAGTTGGTAATAGTATAGACTAACTTTGGTGCAAATCTTAGATCAGCCGTATGGGTGCAATTTTCACAATCGGCCAACTTCCAAATGAGTTCATATAAAATAATTAACATTTTAAATTCTTTATTACCGATCTCATAAGAACTTAGTAGGCCGGAAATGATTCTTTATATTTTGAGTTGGTAGTAGTATAGACTAACTTTGGTGAAAATCTTAGATCAGCCGTATGGGTGCAATTTCCACAATCGGCCAACTTCCAAATGGGTTCATATAAAATAATCAAAATTTTAAATTCTTTATTACCGAACTCATAAGAACTTAGTAGGCCGGAAATGATTCTTTATATTTTGAGTTGGTAGTAGTATAGACTAACTTTGGTGAAAATCTTAGATCAGCCGTATGGGTGCAATTTCCACAATCGGCCAACTTCCAAATGGGTTCATATAAAATAATCAAAATTTTAAATTCTTTATTACCGAACTCATAAGAACTTAGTAGGCCGGAAATGATTCTTTATATTTTGAGTTGGTAATAGTATAGACTAACTTTGGCGAAAATCTTAGATCAGCCGTATGGGTGCAATTTTCATAATCGGCCAACTTCCAAATGGGTTCATATAAAATAATAAAAATTTTAAATTCTTTATTATCGAACTCATAAGAACTTAGTAGGCCGGAAATGATTCTTTATATTTTGAGTTGGTAATAGTATAGACTAACTTTGGTGAAAATCTTAGATCAGCCGTATGGGTGCAATTTCCACAATCGGCCAACTTCCAAATGGGTTCATATAAAATAATCAAAATTTTAAATTCTTTATTACCGAACTCATAAGAACTTAGTAGGCCGGAAATGATTCTTTATATTTTGAGTTGGTAATAGTATAGACTAACTTTGGCGAAAATCTTAGATCAGCCGTATGGGTGCAATTTTCATAATCGGCCAACTTCCAAATGGGTTCATATAAAATAATAAAAATTTTAAATTCTTTATTACCGAACTCATAAGAACTTAGTAGGCCGGAAATGATTCTTTATATTTTGAGTTGGTAATAGTATAGACTAACTTTGGTGAAAATCTTAGATCAGCCGTATGGGTGCAATTTTCATAATCGGCCAACTTCCAAATGGGTTCATATAAAATAATCAAAATTTTAAATTCTTTATTACCGAACTCATAAGAACTTAGTAGGCCGGAAATGATTCTTTATATTTTGAGTTGGCAATAGTATAGACTAACTTTGGTGAAAATCTTAGATCAGCCGTATGGGTGCAATTTCCACAATCGGCCAACTTCCAAATGGGTTCATATAAAATAATCAAAATTTTAAATTCTTTATTACCGAACTCATAAGAACTTAGTAGGCCGGAAATGATTCTTTATATTTTGAGTTGGCAATAGTATAGACTAGCTTTGGTGAAAATCTTAGATCAGCCGTATGGGTGCAATTTCCACAATCGGCCAACTTCCAAATGGGTTCATATAAAATAATTAAAATTTTAAATTCTTTATTACCGATCTCATAAGAACTTAGTAGGACGGAAATGATTCTTTATATTTTGAGTTGGTAATACTGGCCGTGTTTTTTTATAAAATCAAAGAAATCAGACAGAGAAAGAATCGTGTTTTCTATTACATCGGAGAGATCAGACAGAGATCAGAAAGAATCATTTCCGGCCTACTAAGTTCTTATGAGATCGGTAATAAAGAATTTAAAATTTTGATTATTTTATATGAACTCATTTGAAAGTTGGCCGATTGTGAAAATTGCACCCATACGGCTGATCTAAGATTTTCACCAAAGTTAGTCTATACTATTGCCATTTCAAAATATAAAGAATCATTTCCGGCCTACTAAGTTCTTATGAGTTCGGTAATAAAGAATTTAACATTTTGATTATTTTATATGAACCCATTTGGAAGTTGGCCGATTGTGGAAATTGCACCCATACGGCTGATCTAAGATTTTCACCAAAGTTAGTCTATACTATTACCAACTCAAAATATAAAGAATCATTTCCGGCCTACTAAGTTCTTATGAGTTCGGTAATAAAGAATTTAAAATTTTGATTATTTTATATGAACCCATTTGGAAGTTGGCCGATTGTGGAAATTGCACCCATACGGCTGATCTAAGATTTTCACCAAAGTTAGTCTATACTATTACCAACTCAAAATATAAAGAATCATTTCCGGCCTACTAAGTTCTTATGAGTTCGGTAATAAAGAATTTAAAATTTTGATTATTTTATATGAACCCATTTGGAAGTTGGCCGATTGTGAAAATTGCACCCATACGGCTGATCTAAGATTTTCACCAAAGCTAGTCTATACTATTGCCAACTCAAAATATGAAGAATCATTTCCGGCCTACTAAGTTCTTATGAGATCGGTAATAAAGAATTTAAAATTTTGATTATTTTATATGAACCCATTTGGAAGTTGGCCGATTGTGGAAATTGCACCCATACGGCTGATCTAAGATTTTCACCAAAGTTAGTCTATACTATTACCAACTCAAAATATAAAGAATCATTTCCGGCCTACTAAGTTCTTATGAGTTCGGTAATAAAGAATTTAAAATTTTGATTATTTTATATGAACCCATTTGGAAGTTGGCCGATTGTGGAAATTGCACCCATACGGCTGATCTAAGATTTTCACCAAAGTTAGTCTATACTATTACCAACTCAAAATATAAAGAATCATTTCCGGCCTACTAAGTTCTTATGAGTTCGGTAATAAAGAATTTAAAATTTTGATTATTTTATATGAACCCATTTGGAAGTTGGCCGATTGTGGAAATTGCACCCATACGGCTGATCTAAGATTTTCACCAAAGTTAGTCTATACTATTACCAACTCAAAATATAAAGAATCATTTCCGGCCTACTAAGTTCTTATGAGTTCGGTAATAAAGAATTTAAAATTTTGATTATTTTATATGAACCCATTTGGAAGTTGGCCGATTATGAAAATTGCACCCATACGGCTGATCTAAGATTTTCACCAATGTTAGTCTATACTATTACCGACTCAAAATATAAAGAATCATTTCCGGCCTACTAAGTTCTTATGAGTTCGGTAATAAAGAATTTAAAATTTTGATTATTTTATATGAACCCATTTGGAAGTTGGCCGATTGTGGAAATTGCACCCATACGGCTGATCTAAGATTTTCACCAAAGTTAGTCTATACTATTACCAACTCAAAATGTAAAGAATCATTTCCGGCCTACTAAGTTCTTATGAGTTCGGTAATAAAGAATTTAAAATTTTGATTATTTTATATGAACCCATTTGGAAGTTGGCCGATTGTGGAAATTGCACCCATACGGCTGATCTAAGATTTTCACCAAAGTTAGTCTATACTATTACCAACTCAAAATATAAAGAATCATTTCCGGCCTACTAAGTTCTTATGAGTTCGGTAATAAAGAATTTAAAATTTTGATTATTTTATATGAACCCATTTGAAAGTTGGCCGATTATGAAAATTGCACCCATACGGCTGATCTAAGATTTTCACCAATGTTAGTCTATACTATTACCGACTCAAAATATATAGAATCATTTCCGGCCTACTAAGTTCTTATGAGTTCGGTAATAAAGAATTTAAAATTTTGATTATTTTATATGAACCCATTTGGAAGTTGGCCGATTGTGGAAATTGCACCCATACGGCTGATCTAAGATTTTCACCAAAGTTAGTCTATACTATTACCAACTCAAAATATAAAGAATTATTTCCGGCCTACTAAGTTCTTATGAGTTCGGTAATAAAGAATTTAAAATTTTGATTATTTTATATGAACCCATTTGGAAGTTGGCCGATTATGAAAATTGCACCTATACGGCTGATCTAAGATTTTCACCAAAGTTAGTCTATACTATTACCAACTCAAAATATAAAGAATCATTTCCGGCCTACTAAGTTCTTATGAGTTCGGTAATAAAGAATTTAAAATTTTGATTATTTTATATGAACCCATTTGGAAGTTGGCCGATTATGAAAATTGCACCCATACGGCTGATCTAAGATTTTCACCAAAGTTAGTCTATACTATTACCAACTCAAAATATAAAGAATCATTTCCGGCCTACTTAGTTCTTATGAGTTCGGTAATAAAGAATTTAAAATTTTGATTATTTTATATGAACCCATTTGGAAGTTGGCCGATTGTGGAAATTGCACCCATACGGCTGATCTAAGATTTTCACCAAAGTTAGTCTATACTATTACCAACTCAAAATATAAAGAATTATTTCCGGCCTACTAAGTTCTTATGAGTTCGGTAATAAAGAATTTAAAATTTTGATTATTTTATATGAACCCATTTGGAAGTTGGCCGATTATGAAAATTGCACCCATACGGCTGATCTAAGATTTTCACCAAAGTTAGTCTATACTATTACCGACTTAAAATATAAAGAATCATTTCCGGCCTACTAAGTTCTTATGAGTTCGGTAATAAAGAATTTAAAATTTTGATTATTTTATATGAACCCATTTGGAAGTTGGCCGATTGTGGAAATTGCACCCATACGGCTGATCTAAGATTTTCACCAAAGTTAGTCTATACTATTACCAACTCAAAATATAAAGAATTATTTCCGGCCTACTAAGTTCTTATGAGTTCGGTAATAAAGAATTTAAAATTTTGATTATTTTATATGAACCCATTTGGAAGTTGGCCGATTATGAAAATTGCACCCATACGGCTGATCTAAGATTTTCACCAAAGTTAGTCTATACTATTACCAACTCAAAATATAAAGAATCATTTCCGGCCTACTAAGTTCTTATGAGTTCGGTAATAAAGAATTTAAAATTTTGATTATTTTATATGAACCCATTTGGAAGTTGGCCGATTGTGGAAATTGCACCCATACGGCTGATCTAAGATTTTCACCAAAGTTAGTCTATACTATTACCAACTCAAAATATAAAGAATTATTTCCGGCCTACTAAGTTCTTATGAGTTCGGTAATAAAGAATTTAAAATTTTGATTATTTTATATGAACCCATTTGGAAGTTGGCCGATTATGAAAATTGCACCCATACGGCTGATCTAAGATTTTCACCAAAGTTAGTCTATACTATTACCAACTCAAAATATAAAGAATCATTTCCGGCCTACTAAGTTCTTATGAGTTCGGTAATAAAGAATTTAAAATTTTGATTATTTTATATGAACCCATTTGGAAGTTGGCCGATTGTGGAAATTGCACCCATACGGCTGATCTAAGATTTTCACCAAAGTTAGTCTATACTATTACCAACTCAAAATATAAAGAATTATTTCCGGCCTACTAAGTTCTTATGAGTTCGGTAATAAAGAATTTAAAATTATGATTAGTTTATATTGAATATTTTGTATTCGAAATACACTATATAGAAAAAGCTGGGATGGGATGAAAAAATGTAATCATCATTTTATTTTTATTTGCATTTCTAATATGTATAAAAAAAAACTGGGATGGGATGAGATAGTGTTACCTGATGAACATTTTTATTTTTTCTGGGATGAAAAACTGGGATAACTTCACATGCTTTTTTTAATTAATTTATTTAATATTTTAATTAATAATTTTTTAAAATACCCGATTGATTAGCCAATATTTCTTGGCTACTTACGTAGCCACTTTAAATATGAATATTTTTACTGCTATAAAGATAAAATGTTACAGTTGTCTTGTAAGATACAATTTTAAATCAGCAGTTGAAGTAATTGCACACTTGACCTAATGAAAACGCACACTTCTTTTGGCACAAAATTCGTCCGTTAAGGATAAACGAGTTGGATTGTCTGTTGTAGATTTTGAGAATCCGATAGAAATAAGGTCAGCCAACTAATTAAAAAAAGCAAACTTATTTACTTACTTTTTAACCATAATTCATTTTGGAGTGAATTACGTGAAAATTACTCTGAACTATTGAGACGTGCAATTCGTCCTTTCCAAAAAAAAGAATATATCTTATTCTCATCATTAAAAATATCGAAATCACACTAGATTATACTTGTTTAATACTCAAAATAAGTGTAATGAGAAACCATCTCAGATATATGTACATAATATCTAGGTCGTTATGGCAACCAGATGGTCATGCTGCACAATTTGTGCAGAAATTGTCTCAGCCAAAACCATTCGACAACAAGTTGCAGCATCAAACTGAGTTGTTTTACCTGCAAAGGCAGACATCATACGTTGCTACATGTAAAAAATCAAGAAAACAGTATTGCAAAACTGAACATCGCAACACTCGACAAGGATAGTGGCCCGGTACTTTTAGCAACAGCCCTAATAAAAGTACAAAATATGTTAGGTAGTTTTACTCTACTACGAGCATTGATCGATCCAGGCTCACAGATACAGATAGCGATAGAAATAAGTCCCAGATTTCCATCGATTTTCAAGATCGAAGTTAATGCTTTAGTTCTGGGAACTATCACCGAACCACTTCCAGACAAGAGCTCATTGGGTTTAGACAGCGAACTACAAAAAGAAGTAATCTTAGCCGACCCTACTATCGATACTCCCGGTCCTATTGATCTTTTAATAGGTGCCGACATATATGGAGAAATCATGTTAGAAGGCATAAAAAGGGATCCACATCATAAGTGCATAGCGCAATTATCAGAGCTAGGATGGATCATATCTGGTCGTCTAACTCAAAACAACAGCATGAAGTTCACACGGTTAAATAGCAACGTCATATTAGCAGAGATAGACAAGCAAATAAAATTCTTTTGGGAATCCGAAGAATTGCATCCTAAACGAAGCCTAACTGCTGAAGAGATCGAATGTGAGCAGTACTATGATGAAACTCACAAGCGATTAACAAATGGACGATACGAAATTCAAATGCCGCTTCACAGCGACAAGCTCAAAGAAATGGGAATAGGAGAATCTAAAAGTAAAGCAGCAGCTAGATTGCTTCAAATTGAATAAAGATTCAAGAAGGATAAAGACTTTAAGGATCAATATCACAATTTCATGAACGAGTACATCCAGTTGATTCACATGGAACTAATTAAAGATGATACGGAAAAAGATGCTTCTCGGGTTTACTACATGCCACACCATTCTGTCATAAAAGAAGATAGCACAACTACGAGATTGAGGGTAGTTTTTGACGCTTCCTGCAAAACAACAACAGGAACATCACTAAATGAAATGACGCATGTTGGTCCAACATTATAAGACAACTTAACGGCAATATTGATCAGATGGAAAAAACATCGTTATGTGATTACAGCGGACATTGAGAAAATGTTCAGACAGATCAGAATAGCCCGCGAAGATCAAGATTTTCAACGAATCCTCTGGCGATCTGAAACAAATAAGCCAATGAGCAGTTATAGATTAAAAACTATCACATACGGAACAGCATCTACAACTTATTTGGCTACAAAGACGTTACAACAATTAGCCATTGATGAAGCGTCAAGATATCCAATTGGTTCAAAGATTGTTCAAAACGATTTCTATGTTGATGATCTTCTACCTGGAGCTAACACAATTGCAGAAGCAATCGCTGCGAAAAAGGAACTACTAAATCTCCTTTCCGGTGGAGGTTTCAACCTCAGAAAATGGTCTAGCAATGAAAAAGCATTATTAGCTTCCAGAAAATCTGAAAAAAACAGGACTCCACACTATAGAATTTAGTGATACAGTGAAAACACTTGGGCTCCTGTGGAACTCTTCAACAGACACCTTTCAATTTAAAGTTATTTTGCCAGCATCTAAAACAACAATATCCAAACGAACAATCTTATCAGAGGCATCAAGGCTTTTCGATCTGCTAGGATGGTTAGCACCAGTGGTGATCCAGGCAAAAATTCTACTTCAAGATTTATGGGCTTCTGGTGTAGGATGGGACGAAAAACTCCACGTAAATCTTGAATTACCACGTTTAGAGGAAATCAGAATTCACCGTTGGATAAATTACAACATTGACGCCAAAATTGAACTACATGGTTTCTGTGACGCCGTATGCTGCAGTAGTATACAGTAAAACAAACAACCAAATCACAATAATCGCGGCCAAAACAAAGGTTGCACCGTTAAACCAAACAATATCCCTACCAAGATTAGAGCTCAATGCCTCATTGCTACTTTCTAAATTGCTCAAAAATGTCAAACATGCGTTGAACATCAAGAGCAATATATCTACATTTTGCTGGAGCGATTCCAGAGCAGTTTTGGGTTGGATAAAAGGAAACCCACAATACCATAAGACTTTTGTGGCGAACAGAATAACAAGCCATCACCTATCCTAACCAATGGCATCACGTGGTCTCTAATGAGAATCCTGCTGACTGCGCATCTCGAGGTTTAAACCCAGCTCAATTATTAACCCAAAAAATTTGGTGGGAAGGGCCAACATTTGAGCTATCCAATAACAAAAATCAACAATGAAGAAATGGAACAAGTGGCCATCATGGAACGAAAATCAATAAGAACATTTACAACAACAGTGAAAAAGCCTGTGATTGAATTCGATAGATGCTCTTCGTTACAACGACTTGTTCATAGCTTTGAACAAGAATTAAAGAAGTTAAAAGCGAATCAAAACCTACCAAAGAATAGTACAATCTTAACCTTAACTCCATTTCTAGACGGAAATGACCTACTCAGAGTCGGAGGTAGGATAACAAATTCTAATCTCCCATTTGAAGAAAAACATCCGATAATAATGCCCAGAGGTCACAAATTGTCAAGTTTGCTTGTCAAAGAAGCACATATAAAAACACTACATGGTGGCAATCAAGCAATTTTAGCACACCTGAGAACGCAGTATTGGATAATGAATGCCAAAAATACGATTCGTCAAACTATACATGAATGTATAGTCTGTACGAGAACGAGGAAACTGGCATCACACCAACTAAAGGGAATGTTACCAAAAGAACGAATAACACCAGCACCACCGTTCACTAACAGCGGAGTAGACTATGCTGGTCCGATTAATATAAAATTGTGGAAAGGCCGCTGTAACAAAACAACAAAGGGATACATTGCCATTTTCATATGCCTAGCCACGAAGGCAATTCATCTTTTTCTTGAACTAGTAAGTGATTTGTCAACAGACGCTTTTTTGGCCGCGTACCAACGATTCATATCAAGAAGAGGAATTTGACTGAAGATATTCAGTGACTGTGGTACAAATTTTGTTGGAGCAGACAAACAACTGCAAAGGCAGGCAAAGCAACAGGAAGCAGAAATTAAGGGTAAAATAGCTCAGATGGGAACTGAGTGGCACTTTGAACCCCCGGGAAGTCCTCACTTTGGAGGATTATGGGAAGCCGGAGTCAAGTCAACAAAACAACACCTCCGCAAAGTAATTGGAACTCATACATAACTTTTGAGGAGCTCTCAACACTTCTAGCTCAAATAGAGGCATGCTTGAACTCTAGGCCACTAGCTCCACTCTCAAACGACTCAGATGATGACGGGTTTTTAAGTCCATGGCAGGGCCATCATATCAATGACACAACCTGATATGGAGGGTATCCAAACTGTTACAAGATGGAATTTACTCACCAAGCTCAGTCAAGGATTTTGGAAAAAATGGCATATGGAATATCTCTCACGACTACAACGAAGGCCAAAATGGTTGCAAAAGCAACCTAACATCCAATTGGGAGAACTAGTAATCCACAAAGACAAACAACTACCTCCTACGCACTGGCCACTAGCAAGAGTCGTTGAACTTCATCCAGGACAAGATGGACTTGTTAGAGTAGTCACACTCAAATACAGGAACAATATGTTTAAAAGGAATATTACTAAAATATGCCGCCTACCGATATCTAACGAGCCAAAGGACTACATTAACATGCAAAACAAGAAGAATGATCCAGTTCATGCGGTAGCAACTAAAGATACAAGCACAACTCAGCAACTACCAACTCCACAAAGTCTAGACAAAACAGGACCAGGAATAACAACCACGCAGATGAACAGTCCGCAGTCTATAGAAAACATACTACCGCTGCCCGGAAAAGACAATCAAAACCAAAGAGTGCAGCCCCACAGACAAGCAAGGAATTTAAGAAAAGTAAATTATCTTGCACTAGCATTACTACCAATTTGCTGCATACTAGGACAGATGCAAGCTCAGATCAAGGTTACCCCATTTAACTACTCAACAAAAATATATTTCGAGAATTTAGGCAAACTTGAATTGGTAGCCATGAAGTGGACATTAGTGATCTACTACAACATTACGAACTATTGGGAGGAGATCGAAACTTTAAACAAGCCCAAGGCGAACTGGGAACAGCTTGTAAGGGATTGTCTGGTTTTAACTGCGACGTAATCCTGCAGCAACTTCAATGGCAGCTCAATAACTTGATTGCAGACAATGTTTTGCTATTAACAAGCAATAAGGAACGTCGGAGTTAAGCGCGGGTTAGGAGACACAACAGGCATTATCTTAGGAGACATGTTTGGAATTCTTACCCAGCGCGAGGCCAACCAATATGAAACCCAATTCGAGAATGTCTACAAAACGAAAGGCATCTAATGGCATTAATGAGAAACCAAACATCAATAATCGATAACACAATCAAGATGATGAAATATAATTCCAATCTCACAACAACATCATTGAACAATTTGATAAAAGATCAACAGAGATTAAGATTGGAGATGATACAACTAAACGAATATCGAACATACGAAGAAAGGGTTCGCCTGATATTAATGAGCGCACTCGAGTTTACCTTAATACTAAAAAACTTAGAGGACACGCAACAAGGTCTGCTTGATATTATTTATTATGCACATCATAGTATTTTGCATCCATCGATACCCGCACCGTCACAATTACAAGACCAACTGCAATTTATTTGTCAACATATACCAGCATCAATAACCATTCCTGGCCATAACATTCATGATCTCATGCACATACATATATCAAAGCACGGATGTACGTAGTAGGGTAACACAACGAAATGTGATAATTGAGATTATCATACCGTTGTCCTTTGCAAAGGATTATAACCTGCTAGCCGTCTTCCCAGTTCCGAATATTAATCATAACGGCGCTTAATCACACATCGTTACATCAACAAAATATTTAGCAATGGACAATCATCGAGAACATTTTGCTACTCTAACAACAGAAGAAGTAAAGCGTTGTGAAATACTCCAACCTACGCAATTTCTATGCGAAATATCACCGATTTTCAATGCATTGACTAACAAAACCCAGTGTGAAGTAGCAATCTTACAGCGAAAACCAACGCTTGACACATTATGCAATGTTGAGGAAATAAATTCAACTAACCATTGGATAAAACTGCATGCTCCAAATCAATGGATATGCGTAATTACAAATAAAACGACAGTTGATATCATATGCGGATCCAACATCGACTCATACAGCCTTCAGGGGTCCGGATTAGTGACGATAGATGCTGGTTGTAAGCTAAGGGATGAAAATCTCTTCATCATCGCTATCGGCACAGCACATAATAATATTAGCAAGACATTTGAAAGATCATCTAATATATTAAGCGGAGCGATCAATCTAAAGGAATTCAGTTCGCAAATAAAACCCAAAACAACAAAACCCGATAATCTTAGCTTGATGCCAGCAATTGAGACTACCGATTTGGAAAGTGTGCTAAAAGTGATAAAGGAAAGGGAACAACTACCAACAGAAATGAATCACCATGATGTTCATCATTACACGATATCCTACTTAACTATAGTAATCCTAATAGTACTTTTCGTCGTTTTATATTCCAGAACCAAAGCAATGGGTCAAGTTGTAATACCGGCAGCTCTACCTCGACCGGATGAAAGTAGTGGAGTGTAAACAGGAGGCTACTCAAAACTATACAGCCCGGAATATCTTGACTCATTAAATTAACTCGTCAACATTACAACAGGTAATTTCCACCAAAGTATAAAGTTTTGGTGTTTTTTATTTTGTGTCTATTGTGCTGATATTTAACTTAATTTGTAACAATATTGCATACTATAAATATTTGATTGATACTTTACTTTAAAAGTCGATTTTCTGTTTTGCCGATATATCCTTTATGTATTTATTTATTTTAACTTTTTTTGTTTGGTTTTTATTTCAAGAGCAAGCCTCGACTGTTATGATTGAAAATTCAAAATTTGCTGACTCTGTTTTCGGTGCTAGATAAAAGAACCATCTTATTCTCCTGTTCTTAAAAAACCGCAAAAATTAGTATTTCCACCGGAATACGGGTTATCAAATGATTTTTGAATCCAAATCAGGGGAAATACATGATTAAAATATACAAAAATTTATTGGTACCACCACACAAACATGTCACCGTACATATCGAGGGTTAAATTTCTCATCCACCAAAATCCTCGCCAATGCTACATTACGTGGAAAAAAAAAATTCTATTGCAACGAAAACCAAGTAAAATAAAATGCTATAGGAGGGAAATATAAGAGAATGAAGAATACGAGAAATGATGCCATGGACGGAAGATGATCTATTTATAATGCAATTACAAAAGTTATAAAGTTAAACATCCAAATGTTGTTGCTGCCAGTATTATAAACGTAGCACGGACGGAAAGTATTTCACAACCAAAACACAAAATTACTTCACTATGGTTGTAACATGAGATGTTACAATATCTAGAGGAGTCAAAAATAGAAGAGACTCTAGTGCCTGAGTGGATGTGCTCCTCAGTGCACCACTGATCCACAGAGAGATTGTTCTCTGAACTTTTGTCAACAGCTTTTGGTTGACAGTTTTGTCCAGAGCAGGCCACCAGACTATTACCCCATAAAAGAGTATGGGTCTGACTATTGCGGTATAAAGTCAATGTACGATGCGGGGCTCCAGCCCGCATCCTTTCCCAATGGCATTTTTTCAAGAGTATAGCGCTACCGAAACTTTCTTTACCCTTTCCAGAATATTGGGTTTCCAATATAATTTGCTATCCAACACGAGACCCAGAAACTTCGCTTCTACTGTAAAAGTCAAGCTGAACTCATTTAAAGTCTGAGGATCGATGTGAGGAAGTTTATATTTCCTAGAGAAGAGAATCAATTCGGTTTTGTGTGGGTTCACATTCAACCCACAGCCATTGGCCCATAATGAAAGAGTGCCCAGGGCATTCTGCATAAGCTCACTAAGGGTGCCGGGATATTTACCAAGGACACCAATAGCAACATCATCCACATAGGCAACCACCTTGAAGCCACCGTTCTCCAGTCTCAGCAATAGGTCATTTATGACCAAGTTCCAAAGTAGGGGGGGGGGGGGGCAGTACGGCACCCTGCGGTGTACCTCTGCTTGCAAATCTTCTGACGGAGGATTCCCTAAAACTGGCATTTATGATCCTGCCTCTTAGCATCTGATCTATCCAGTCCTTGAGTGATTCATCCACTCTCAGATCTGAAAGTGCCCGAGTTATAGCTCCTCGAAGCACATTGTTAAAGGCCCCCTCAATATCCAAGAAGGTTACCATTGCGTAGTCTCTATATTCGAAAGATTTTTCAATGAAAAATACAAGAGAATGAAAAGCAGTCTCTACAAATCTCCCCTTGCAATAGGCATGTTGAGATTTGGACAGCTTTTCCGACACAATCGTGCCTCTAATATGAGCTTCTATTTATCTTTCCTCAGTGTTTTAAAAAGGAAGGAAGACAAGCTAATCGGTCTAAGGTCTTTCAAATTGCAGTGTGAGCGTTTTCCCGCCTTAGGTATGAAAACAACCTTCACTTCTGTACATTTACTAGGAATGTGACATAGTTCTAGGCTGCCTTTAAAAATTACCTCTAACCAGGAAATTGTTAGATCCGTAGTTTGTTAAATATCCGGAGGGATAATACCATCGAGTCCAGGCGACTTATATGGTTTATATGGCCCTCTGATAGTCAAACTCAATTCAATTATTTGAATGTTTGCACTATTTTTAATCGTTTATTTATTGTGTATGAAAATCATTAGGAAAATTCCCATTAACTGTAAATATTTAATTATTTTTCACTACAAATAATTATTTTTTATAAAAAAAGAAATTTTTTCAATTTTAAGCCCTCTGCTGGGTAAACTGGCTCGGTTCTTTTAACATTTAACAGTTGCAACTTTTGATATTTGCAATGTTCTCCACTTTACTTTCTATAATTGAAACACTTGTAAGAGTAAACTTATTCTTTCTGTTTCCCTTTTCATTAATTTTTCACTTGTTTACTTTTCAAACTTTCTAATTTGTATAGGTATAAGTAGAACCAAAGCTTTCCTAAATATACGAGCCATCAGTACCAGACCAATTTTAAAAGAAGCTTAATTTAAGAGAGATACATTTTACGATTTCCCATAAGAACCCATGTAAAATTGATCATTTTTGATTAAAATTTTATGAATGAAAAATAATCGTAACATAAAATAGTTTTTAGGTTTATATTTAAATCAAACCTTTGAGTATAACATATTTCAAAACCAATAACTTAAATTTGGTAATTTGATTAAATTAATATAATTAAAATAAAATTGTACAAATTATCTTTTTCTTTGTATGTTTATGTGAAGAATAGAGTATAAAATCATAAAAACGAAATCAATGACGTAAGATCTTACTTACTATTTATCAAAGGCTTTAGAATACAATAGATCAGAAATAAACAAACTACGCACAACCACTCTTTAACAATAATAAAAACTAAATGGTTTTTTTACATGTAAAAACAAAAATTTTGTTTCTTCTCTTTAGTTTAAACTCTTTGCTATTTATCGACATTTTTTTACTATAAAAAAACATGAACGAAAGGTGTGACATCATGAGGTCTAAAGATGTGTTTTATTAGTAAAACATTAATTAAATATCTATAAACAAGATTTTATTAATTGATGTTCATATCATATATTTATCAATTATTCTTCTTGATAACGTAGAAATCAAAATTCATTTTTGTAAGATTTTTCATTTAAGAAAAACGATATTAAAATAACATAACTTTTCATATGATTTGTATGAAAAAATCATTTTTTTTGGTTTTTCTATTCCACTTATATTAAGTTTGAATTTTATGCTGACATCTTGTATATCTAGGAATGCTTTGGTAGAACACAAAATTGTATCATCATTTGTATCCAGTTGTTTCACTATATTCTTTGTTTTGTAATTTTCCCTTCGAATGGGCCGACTATATCGTCGCTATACCATCGCAAACTATCGAATGTGAGAAAATTAATTTTTCTTATACGTTACTTAGCTCTAGAATTAGGCATGATACAGCGGCAAATCGTTGATTTCTTGGACGTGGAATATTGAAATATTTGGAATATTTTTTAACGTCCTGAAAAGGAAATTTTCACATTCGATAGTTTGCGATGGTAGCGACGATATATACATATTATATTTTTTATGGTTTTGAACCGAATAAAATATATTACAAACTAAGGATTATTATTATTATTATTGGAGGGCCATGCGGGCGATCAGCCACTTCGCACTGCGACCTAAAAGATCTATTGTGCTGGACCCTGCTTAATTATCCATCCAGTCAATATTCAGCACAACAGTGGCAAACAGACAATTATATTTTTTTCACCTCATTTAGCTCAACAAAGGGCTGTGTCAATGGCTAGTGGAGTTATTCACAAATCAAAATACCCTGCCCCTCATTCCATCTAAAAGGTGAATGTAACATTTGGTTATTCTTTAACATTCTACGTACGTACTGTTTGGCTCAATTGCCAACAAATATTCTTAAATTGTTTGTATTCATAAGTAATATCAAAATTTGAATAGCTATCTAAGAGGTAAATATCTTGTTGGGTTGTTTCACTAGGTAAGTAGAGGAATGAAAGCGGAGATTTTAAGCAGAAATTATCTGTAACGACTTATTGTGGTCCATTAAATTTGGGTAAACCCATTAATTAGAGCCTTTTAGTGCACATTGATCCAAAATGTATTTCATATTTTTTGCTGTAAAATTTTGCTTTAATTGCTACAAAATAAAATTTATGTTAAATCCCGGATAATTTCTTCGAGATTGTGTAATTTATTGTTCTCTAACCATAACAATTTTAAACAAAGTCAACTTTTCACGATTTAATGTCGGACAGTTTTTTATAATATGATCAGTGTCTATTTCTTTCATAAATATACTTAAATAATTGTCATTTAGAGAAATTGCGTTCGTTCGGAAGTACCAAAACTGTGATGTGGTTAGCATTATTTGGATGGTAATTACAACGTTTACTCCCGTGGCGTACTGCAGCTATCGGGGGGGGTCACAGGTGGTGGATAGTGGACGACCTATCGATAGGTAGGTTAGCGGTGAATTAAATAAGCCGCCCCCAACCGCAGTCCAGCTGGTGGGAGAGTCTCAGGGAACTGGGGAGTGGTTAACCTCAGTTCATTAAATTCTGAGTGCCTATGATGCCCAGCATGGAAAGGCGAACAGATGGCGCCAGAAAACCATCGACCAATAACCACGGCGGACTGGGCGTCACGTCCTCTCTGCACCTCCGGAGTCTCCGCGGGTGATGAGTGGGGGACCCTATAAACGGGTGACCCGGTGAATGGAATGGATCCCATTGGATTGGGCTCTCCATGTGATTAGGTGAATGGGCGAGAGAATGGGCGGAGGGAAGGGGGTGCAGGGAGGCCGGGGTGCGAGCAAGCCGAATGGGCTGGATTAAGGCGTTAAGCGACCCGTGCTGATGGTCAACTAGGCTGGGGGCCCATTTAACAAAGCCCAGTCGCTAACGGAGCCCTCTGGATACCTGGCGATCTCCAGTTGTAATTAGCCTTACCTGCGTATACAGATCTCTGCGCAGGCGGACCGTTATTTCTCCGATACTCGTGGGAATCCAATGGATAGATCAAAAACAAAACCAAAGGGCACCCGCTCTCCTCAAAAGCCGATATCAGCGGAGGAAGGTACCTCGAACCAGACGGGTGGGGCCTCTAAGGTTGCAAAGGTGGTTAACTCTAGGGCACAAGTCCCGGGAGTTAGCGGTACCAACGCAGCACAGGGGAGTGGGACGAGAGACATTCCTCCGGCGAAAAGGCGATACAGGAATCGCCGCTCGGCGCTCCGAATTCTCGAGAAGTGGGCTGCGACCCCCGAGGGGCAGCTTACGGAAGAGCAAAGAACATCAGTAGCTTGGGCAAGGAGCACTGTGGGCTGCGGAAGCTCGGAAAGGGACCATATGTCGAAAAGACAGCGGTCCCAGGACGAGGTGGAAGTAGTCAACAGCAAGCGGGCCAAGTTGGTGACTGAAAAGAAGCCGAGCTCCAACTCAGGGACAAAGCTGTTCAGCGAGGTCCTGAGGGAGCATGTGTTGATGCTAGCCGTCATTGACGAAAGTCAAGAAGATGGGAGCATCACGGCGGAAAAATAGAAGTTGGTGTATAATGCACTCAACCTCGTCTTTTTAAAGGTCCTGGGTGAAAATCCGGGACCACCCCCATCCTGCAGAGATGCGGGATGGTATCAAGGGCGTGTAAAGATGACTGCATGCTCGGACTCTAGATCTGTGGATCTGTACAAAAAGGCTATAGCCAAAGTAGGGGAGGTGTGGCCAGGCGCAAAGCTTGCGGCAGTTAGCCGGGAGGAAATTCCCAGCAGGCCGAGGGCACGTGTATGGCTGCCATCCGAACCGGCTAGCCCGGACGGGGCTTTGAAAATCATTCAGGCCAGTAACCCGAATCTTCCGACCGGAAATTGGAAGATCGTCAAGCAGGAGGAGGCGAAGGGGGGTTCGAAATTATCAATTATGGTGATAAATAAGGAGTCCCTTGCTCTCCTTCACAAAACGAAGGGAGTAATTGACTTCGGTTTCGGGTCAATTACTCTCAACGTTTATAAAAAGGATGGGGCGGAAGCGCGTACGGGAGGCCAACCGGAGGACGGTGGCAACCCGCCCAGGCCTGAAGGGGGTACCAGCAGCATGGGGGAAGAAGCTGAGGGTAGGGGGGGGAGTGAATCCGGCGACCTCGGTAGGGCAAGGACTCTCTCGAAGGATGAGGAGGGGCACATAAGCGAAGGAGCTGGTGTACCGATGGAGGAGGATGTCGACAGCCCGGCCAGACGGGGGGCACTGACAAGTCCTCTACAGAGGGTATGAGGGGTGGCGAGACGGGCGTACCCGGCGCATCCCAAAATACCGGGAATTAATATTCCTGCGGTAGCGGGAATTTATCATAGAGGTAGGTAGAGGTTAAATGGTTATGATTAAGATAACTCAAATTAACCTTCACCATTCTAAGGCTGCTTCGGCAGCTCCTCGGGCTGACTAGTTCGGGTGAGGATGTGATACTAATCCAAGAACCTTGGATTAACAATAACAGGATCTGTGGCCTCAGAACCAAAGGGTACAAAATTATATCCTCTAGTAAGTCTGGGAAGATCAGATCTTGTATTCTTGGGAAAAATAATATTAATCTTTTCCTTCTCTCTCAATACAGCAATGGTGACACTACTGCAGTTAGCCTGGAAGTAGGCACTTGTAGATTCTGGCTAGTTTCAGCCTACATGGACCGGGAGAAGGAGGTTCCTCCGGATAACCTGGAGGAGCTGATCCGTAAAGCGGAACAATCAAAGGTAGGTGTGGTACTGGGAGTTGATGCTAATGCGCATCACACTATCTGGGGAAGCACAGACATTAATGAAAGAGGTGAGTCGCTTTTTGATTATTTGATGAGTACTAACCTTTCAGTGTGTAATATTGGGCGGGAACCCACATTTATTACTAGTAACAAGCAGGAGGTTCTAGACGTGACCCTTGCCTCAAATAATATTC
Organism: Tipula vernalis; assembly: GCA_958295665.1. Lineage (NCBI taxonomy): Eukaryota > Metazoa > Arthropoda > Insecta > Diptera > Tipulidae > Tipula > Tipula vernalis. The sequence continues at coordinate 608,493 of OY282561.1, forward strand.
TTCATATGGTTAAAAATTGGAGGGTGGATAAGGAACACTCCTTTTCTGATCATCGATATTTAACCAGGTGGAAATTGTTTGAAAAAATTTAAGAGGTTTTTATGCCTAATGGAAGCAACTTCTTTTTTCTTTTTTTGTTTCGATTGCTTTGTTTCCATGTGTGCTTTTCCTCTTAACACTAAATTATTTATAAATACTATAAATAAATAAATAAATAAATAACCTATAGCCTCGATATTCACCCTGCTACCCGGGAAGCCTTCAGGAACCCTAGAAGGACCAACTGGAGCAAATATGGGGAATTATTGGAGGAAATGTTACCGACGAGGGCTATGGAGCCCCCGACGACCGTTGGGGAGCTGGAGGACATGGTGGCTAGCGTTACTAGCGCATGCAACCGATCCTTTCGCGCTGCCTGCCCACTGGCTAAGCCTAGGGGTAGGCAAAAACCGGTATGGTGGTCCAGGGAACTGGGAACCTATCGAAAGGCTTGTAGGATAGCCTTTAATAGAGCCAAAAATACAAGGGAGGCTCAGGATTGGGACTCCTATAAGGAGAAACTCGGAATTTATAAGAAAGAATTAAGAAAGGCACAAAGGAGGTCTTGGAGAATCTTCTGTGATAATATGGAAGAGGTATCCGAAACCTCCCGCCTTAGGAAGATTCTTTCCAAAAGTACATCTATTCCCAGTTTTTTGATAAAACCGGACGGATCTTGGACAGCTTCTAGTGGAGAATCTCTGGAGCTTCTCTTCGAGACACACTTCCAAGGGAGCTTTGAAGACCTGTTGGTGCGTAGCAATCATCAGGAATCACTGTCAGTAACCACAGAGGATATCGTAACGAGAAAACGGATCCTATAGGCACTGAGGGGTTTTAAACCATTTAAATCGGCTGGTCCGGATCAAATTATACCAGCGGAACTTCAAAACAACTCAGTAATTATTCTTCCTTGCCTGGAAGCTATATTCAAAGGGTGTTTGAAGCTGGGCTATATTCCTAGGTACTGGACGGAGGTCAATGTGGTGTTCATACCGAAAGCGGGGAAAAGCTCACATGTCTATCCTAAGGACCTAAGACCAATAACTCTATCATCCTTTCTTTTGAAAACCTTGGAAAGGCTGCTGGATGTATACATCAGAGATAAAATAGATGCCAGGAAGTGGGCATCGTCTCAGCATGCGTACACAAAGGGTAGATCTGTGGACACTGCTCTGCACGCCTTGGTGTCTACGATTGAGAAATCGATTAATTCGAAGGAATTCTGTTTGGTGGCCTTCCTGGATATAGAAGGCGCCTTTAATAATGTGAAAGCGGAGGCAATCAAGGAGGGATTGTCATTTTTGGAGGTGGACGTTCCTCTGATAGGGTTAATCAATTATATGCTGGGAAGCAGGATTGTTAGCTCGAAGTTGGGGGACTCCACCTTCAAGAGGCGAGTAACTAGGGGAACTCCGCAGGGGGGGGGGGGTTCTGTCCCCTCTTCTCTGGAACATAGTGGTAAACGGGTTACTACTTGAATTGGAGAGAGAGGGTATTGGAGTTATCGCGTACGCAGATGACGTAGCTTTAGCTGTTACCGGGAAATTCCTGGGCACGATTGTAGACGTAATGCAGAATGCGCTTACCATCGTTACGAAATGGGCTGGCAAATGTGGACTTGGTATTAACCCGTCCAAGACAGAGCTGGTACTCTTTACTAAGAAATACAAAATCCCGGTATTTGTCCCTCCTACCTTAAATGGCACGAGACTTGCTTTTACTGATAGAGCTAGATATCTGGGCATTATCTTGGACAGTAAGCTTAGTTGGAAGCCCAACATGTTGGAGAGAATAAACAAAGCTACTATTGCTTTGTACTCCTGTAGGAACGCCATTGGTCATAGATGGGGTCTGAAGCCGGAGCTGGTACACTGGCTCTACACCGCCGTAGTGAGACCTGTACTCATGTACGGGGTGGGTGTTTGGTGGCCAGCTCTGGACAAGGTAACTTACAAAAGTAAGATTGAGAGAGTGCAAAGAACGGCCTGTATGCTTGTTAGCGGGGCATTGAGGTCGACACCGACAAGTTCCTTAGAGGTTATGTTGCACCTTCTTCCGGTCGACATTTTTGGCAAACAGATGGCGGCAAATACGGCTGTACGACTTGCAGCCGTCTCTCAGTGGAGGTGTCTTAGTATAGGACACTCTACTATCGTCAGATCGTTGAAGGATGAGCTGGCGAATCTTGACTACATTAAACCTACTCTACGCTTCGAGAAGCGATTTCGGACCTCCTTCCCTTCAAGGGAATCCTGGAGGGATAGACCGTTATCGGAAACCGAAGCGTTGCAATTCTTCACAGATGGCTCCAAGCTAGACGGCAAAGTAGGAGCTGGAGTATTCTGTGACAAATTAAATGTAAATATTTCTATTCGTCTCCCTGATTACTGCAGCGTGTACCAAGCTGAAGTCGTAGCGATTGAGGAGGTCATGACGTGGTTGAAGCATAATGTGTTATCCTCAGACGATATCACAATCTATGTGGACAGTCAAGCGGCGATCCGGTCGTTAGAATCGGTGTCTTTGGCGTCACGGGTGGCGTTGAGTTGTCACTCATATCTAAATGAGAGAGATGGGTGAGCATTTCAACATCCAGGTAGTCTGGGTCCCAGGTCACTCGGGCGTCATGGGGAACTGCAGGGCAGATGAACTTGCTAGGCATGGTACGACTCTCCAGCTGCAACCGGAAAGGGCAAGTCTGGGGAGGCCTATCACAGCGCTGATACAAGCACTTGGGAAGCAGGCGCTATCCTCAGCGGGGGAAAGGTGGTCTAACGCCCTCACCTGTAGAGTTCCAAGACAAGTTTGGCCAAAGCTGGACTTGGGGCGCACTAGGGCATTAATATCCTTACGAAGACGTGAATTAAGAACGGTCGTAGGAATTCTCACGGGACACTGCCTTTTTGGAGAACATGCAAGAAGGCTGGGTCTGGAGGCTAATGACTTCTGCAGAAGCTGCTTGGACGAAGAGGAGGAAGAGACGTTGGTCCTCTTCCTTTGCTCGTGTCCAGCATTGGCTCTCAGAAGGCACAAACACTTAGGTAAGTTCAGGATGGACTGCCTCTCGGATCTCGAAAACATTAAAGTGCGGGACGTCTTACGCTACATAAGTAGCTCGAAATGGTTCCAATAGGGGTAAAAGGGGATACATCCCGTGGTATCACAACGGACCGTCACCGGTCTAAGTGTGCGTAAGCAGCCACTCCAACCTTACCTAACCTAACCTACAACGTCTACAACGTCTACTGCTAAACCACATTTAATTAAGAATTTAAATAATTTAATAAGGCTTTCTTGACGTTCAGTTGAAAAGTTCAATTTTATTTTGATGTGTGAGATTGCTGCCTTTGCATCACGCAGCCTGCCTATGTAACAACATACGACTTTACTTTTTAGTTACGATGCATGTTTGAAATTATTCTCTATATTCACGTTTTTACGAAAAGCTTTTAATATCTAGGGTTCGATGTTAAAATTATCAGGTGTGTATATATGAAACCGGGATTTACCAATAAATGGCGTCACCTGTCAATGCACCTTTCGAAAAATGTCGGTTTTGTGCCTACATATTACGATTTGCGCATATCATTGATTTTTGGTTATCATTTGAAGAAAACTGCTGCAGAATCACATCGAATGCTTGTCGAAGTTCACGGTGAGCATGCTCTTGGTAAATCACTGTGCTATGAGTGGTTTAATAAATTCAAAAGTGGTGATTTTGACGTGGGAAACGAAGAACTTGGAAGACCACCAAAAATGTTTGAAGACAATGAGTTGCAAGCATTATTGGATTAGGATGACACTCAAACGCAAAAACAACTCGCGGATCAATTGAATGAGAAGCCATCTACATACGTTTAGAAGCCAGGGGAAAGACCCAGAAGGGGGGGGGGGAAACGGGTTCCGCCTAAACTGAATGAAAGACAACAGGAAAATCGAAAAATCACTTGCGAAATGTTGCTCGCCAGATACAAAAGAAAGTCATTTCTCCATCAAATTGTGACAGCGATGAAAAATGGACCTATTTTGAGATAAACAGTCTTGGGTTGATCCAGGACAACCATCGGCATCAACTGCAAGGCCAAATCGCTTTGGACGGAAGACAATGCTCTGTATTTGGTGGGATCTGAAGAGTGTGATTTATTTTGAGCTGCTAAAATCGGGTGAAACCGTAAATACTAAACGCTACCAACAACAAATGATTAATTTCAATCGAGCTTTGCGTGAAAATCAACTAGAATATGATATGAAAATGGCTCGAAAACTGGTTTGCCTCAAAAGACGAAATTTTTTTTTTTGGCGTGGCAGAAAGATAGGAAAAATGTATAACTAATAATTCGAAATACTTTGAATAAAATACTCTTAACCATTATCATATGATGAACTTGTACTTTTTACTAAAAAATCCGGTTTCATATTTACACACCTGGTAGAGCCAAAGGTGATTGAAACCATAAAAAAATATTTTGGCAATCCTCTTAGCGAGTTCATAGTGCCTTTTGCGGCACTGAAAATGCGAATAGAAAACAAAAATGGAAAGCATTCGAAAACAAACTTCAACAAGCCATTCATAATCTACTGATCTAATGGGTTTAGTTCATACATTGAAATAATTAAATACTTTTAAAAAAAAATAGAGTAATAAAACGCTAAAAAAATGAGCTGGACAACATTAGTGTGAGGGGCCACCGCAATAATTATTCCATCTCGCTCTGCGTTGTCCAGCTGAGTCTTACAGGTACGGTCTAACCAAAATTAAATACATTTAACGGATTTTGATCGTAAACTTGACTAAAGTAAGCATTTAATTGAGATATTTGACATTGCTTGATAAACTAGATAGAAATGTGATTCTGTGTTTACCTAATTGGTAGCTCTATCAGGACAATCCCGATTTGTCTTAGCTTGGATCGGGAATACATTTTGGTTTAGAGCGCGGCGCTTTTTTATAAACCTGTTGCGGTTGATCAATCACCTCCCAACTGAAATAAAACATTCTTGAAACCAATGCAACCCTCGGCTGACCCATGGAAACTCCCAATTAACAAGTTAATTTTCTAAATATCACCTAAAAATGTTTAGCCTTAATGAGATAAGGGTATGAAAAATGAACATTAAAAACGTCTATTATGATATAATCATTATGGATATAGGTTAAATCTGCTGTTTGCAAACAGAAATAAGCAAACTTTTTATAGTAAAGGTATCAATTTTACGGAAACTCTGCTAATATATTTAAACATTGGTAGTAGATGCTGCAATAAATTTTAGAAAATAAAAAGTTTGTTGTGTGGTTGTGTCCTGTGCAGCACATTTGCAGCACGGTTTCGATGACTTTATCTGTCAAAATTCTTGAGAAAGAAGTCTATGGCGAAAAAATGGTCGTTGTTGTTTGTATTCAATCGAAGAAATTATCAAGGATAATCAGTCTCACGCTGCGAAGAGAGGCGTTCGACCAGGTAGTCAATACGATGCTATTATAATAGCACATAATATATTTGCGAACTGCATTCTATGAACATCTTCCAGCAAATCTGTTCTCTACTTGTAAAACGCCAGTTATGATTACCGTGTGAATGGAGTTGGTTTTCTTCTTTCCACTATTATCCAATTTCTGATAGAATTATTATGGATAGGTTAAATCTGTTGTTTGGCATAGTGGTTTCAGGTTTATGCTACAAAAGAAGAAGCTATACCTCAATAAAATTATCCGTTATTTTACGGCTGATATCGCCCTTTTGCTAGGGACCACTTAAAAACTTGTTTGGTATACAACATTTACGAATTTTCGACCGTCCATTGTGCTGACGGTTATTAGTCCTCTATCGTCATCTTACCACGACGCCACGTGTTGCGTGGTTCATACTTCAAGGTCTTATTAACCTCCACCGTTATATAAGGCCATCTCATTGTTTGGAAAATTTATCATTTGGTGCGACCAGTTGTTCGCACAAGCGTATGCTGCTGAATTTTATTTCCAAATTGTATTTGCTGGAGAAATTTTGAGTTTTTGAAATCAATCATGGGTCCCAAAACGGGCAAGTCGAAAGGAAAAGAGGAACGAAAACGGTTGAATAAATTATTGGGCAAGTCAACTCTCACGAAAAATCTACTAACTTAGAAACTCTGGAGGTTTAGTTGGAGCTGACAAATTCTCATTACAAACGGTGCTATGAGTATGATGTAGCGATAACGGAACTCGTCGTTATAGATTAAGAGGAAGAAGACGTGCATCAGGACTACGAGCAGATATACAGTATCATTAAGGCAAAATTGTTATCTTTTATCAAGTTAAAGACACCTTCAATCAAGCCTCCTTGTACTGACCTAAATTAATCTTTTGTTGTGGCAAAGAAATCCATCCAGCTTCCGAAATTGCAACTTCCTAAATTCTCGGGGAAATTGCGGCGAATGATTGGACTTCAGAAACGAATTTACGTCCATGGTGATTGATGATGCAGATTTAACAGATGTGGATCGGTTTCGCTTTCTCAAATCATGCCTTGTGGAAGGCGCCAAGCATACCATTTCTCAAATGGAAGTGTCTATTGAGAATTTCAAAGGCACTTGGTCAGCACTGGCGGACCGCTACGAGAACAAGGCGCTCATGTTCCAGGCTCACATCAATGATATTATTGTGATGTCTTCTATGGTATTCGGAAGATGCACGATCAAACATCGCTCACTATAGGGCTCCTAATTCACTTTGCAGCAAGGATGAGCTATCTGAAAATTTACTACAGACAAACTTCCATATCTCGAACTTCTATTATATTTTGGCCAGGACGATTAAATATAAATTATTCCTAACTTCTACATTTCGAATTTTCTCTAAATCGAACAAAAATATGTGGCGTTTCGATTTATGAAAGTTTTACTGTAATTTGCTTGCTGCGGCCGAAATTGGACTCAACTACCGCCATCAAGTGAGAGGAGTCTACAACCAAGGATATACCGACATGGGAAGGAATTTGTACATTTTTGGAGAAACGTGCTTCCAAAAACGCATTTTTCGCTTGTGCACCGCATAACGCATGGGACCGCCTCTGAGGCCTATTTGGTTTAAGGACACTTCATCGCTTAGTGATCGATGAAGAAGAACGTTTCCCGATCGGCGCTCGAGTGATCCGTCAGAATTTTTTTGTTGATGATATGATAGTGGGCGCAAATTCAATCGAGGGGGTTTTTGAGATTAGAAAACAAATCACGACATTGCTGGAGGCGCGAGGCTTCTCAATATCTAAATTCTGTTCCAATGAAGAGGCCATCATTCAAACAATTGACACCCAGCATCGGTAGAAGCTCCTTTAAATCGATAACCATGATGCAGTAAAGGCGCTTGGACTAATTTGACAACCAACAAGTGATGTTTTCGGTATTCCTATTTTCCAAATAATACTTAGGATAAAATTACGAAACGAATCGTACTTTTCGAAATGGCGGGTTTGTTTGATCCATTGGAATTATTATGTCCGAGTATAACCCGTGCAAAAATTTTCCAGCACGAACTTTTTTGAAGCAAAAATTGGATTGGGACAAGGAGTTAAATGCGAAGATGTCAGCTCGTTGGAACCGATTTCGCACTGAATTGGGTTCACTTGGGACTATTACGATTCCAAGGTTTGTGCAAGTGAAATAGCATATAATGCCTGCGTATACCTCCCTGCATGTTTCAAGCCGACGTCCGGTAATTCGATTGCTTTGTGCCAAATCATGGGTGGAGCCCACCAAAACTATTACGGTTGCCAGACTGGAGCTATTGGGTGCCAAATTGCTGGCTGATTTGGTGTGTCGACTAGAGGTTTTGAATGACATCACGTTTCCAGCAGAATATTATTGTACCGATTCTTTAATATGCAGCCCCTTAGTTGGAACACATTTGTTGCTGATCGTATGTCCAAAATTCAACAAATAATCAAAATTGTGTGTTGGCGTCACATCCCAGGTGAAATGAACCCTGCAGACATCGGCATTCGTGGTATTATGCCGAGTGTTACATGCCTCTATGTGCGGCCAACACGTTATAAAACGGATAGACTTCAGCCGGATTTGGGTGGGTTTTTGCCGCCACATTTGCAATAAGGCACCACAAAAAAGTCGTGTTGCAAAAGAAAAGCAGAAAAAAAAACTAACGAATTCATATATGATCCGGGGGACTTGTCATCATCAACAATTAAATAAACTGATTATTCCATATTTATCTTAAATTTACAAGGAAAAGATAAACATTAATTTTTATAAACATTAGCTTAATTCAATATATGTATATAAAAAAAAAAAAATGAGTATGTGAGAAGCAATTTAACATAACAATATAAATAAATTTTGTAAAAAAAAAAATCACCTATGGATATCCAAAGAGCATTCGATGGTTTCTAAGTAATACGTGTACGACTGAAAAACAATTCGGTTATTGCTTCTAACAGCCTCACTAGATTTAAGTGTTATCAACTACGTATGAGAAGTTAGCACGAAATTTTCATCCCGAAAAGGCTTTTTTCCTAAAATGTGTGTCTCAGCTAAAATTTGAGGAAATTTTCATTCCATGAAAAAAACTACGCTCATTGAGAAATCATGGGGATTAATAGTGAAAATGAACCGCAACGTAAATGTATTATGAAACATAATACTTAGAATGAAATACGGCCAATTTCGAAATTTCTTGTACCAATCTCAGAGATGTCTCCAAGAAATGATGTATGTTTTCCGACTTCTTAACACTTATGCAATTAGAAAAAACTACCTTCATTAAGAAATCACGGGGATTAATAGTGAAAATGAACCGCAACGTAAACGTATTACGAAACATAATACTTAGAATGAAATACGGCCAATTTCGAAATTTCTTGTGCCAATCTCAGAGATGTCTCCAAGAAATGATGTATGTTTTCCGACTTCTCAACACTTATGCAATTAGAAAAAACTACCCCCATTAAGAAATCACGGGGATTATTAGTGAAAATGACCCTCAACGTAAATGTATTATGAAACATAATACTTAGAATGAAATATGGCCAATTTCGAAATTTCTTGTGCCAATCTAAGAGATGTCTCTCCAAGAAATGATGTATGTTTTCCGACTTCTTAACACTTATGCAATTAGAAAAAACTACCCTCATTAAGAAATCATGGGGATTAATAGTGAAAATGAACCGCAACGTAAACGTATTACGAAACATAATACTTAGAATAAAATACGGCCAATTTCGAAATTTCTTGTGCCAATCTCAGAGATGTCCCCAAGAAATGATGTATGTTTTCCGACTTCTCAACACTTATGCAATTTGAAACAAATAGTTTACAAATATCAAAAACGACATTCCAGCAAGCGTTAATAGAAACGCCAAACCTGTCCGATACTGATCTATAAAACCATAATATTGAAGAATAAAAAAAAGTTATTATACATATATAATGTATGTGAGCAATTTGTAAATTTACGTCCCTAAAACATTCGGTATTAGCCAAATACCATAATGTCATCAGCAATTGCTTCTCAAGGGCAATTCTTGGATGACCTCGTGCTATATCGACGTACTTGCTATCGATGTCACAAATATTTTGAAACAGCAACTCAAAAGTACCAGGTAACATACGGAAATGCGCCTTAAACTGATGATCATTTAAAGAACACACCGTATTTTCGAAATAATTTAAATTTTTCGGGTTTTTAATGATATCATCATCTTCCGAATCACTTGAATCACTTTCAAACACTGAAATCCAAGCTATTTTGGCACTTAGCGTAATACCAATTAATTCCGGTTGATCCATTTATTAAGTATAATAAGTTTCTTTATTAATCCAAACTAATCACTTTAATTACTTATACTTTATTTTGCTTCACTCTACGCTACACTAACAGGATAACACAAATTAGTTAACTGAGTTAAAACAAAATGAGTTGCTGTCAAAAAAGTATTCTGTTACATTCTTTTAAATATTTCGTTCAGAATATTCTTAGGTCACGTGACCGATATTCTATTCGTTCTATTCTTTCTATGGAATGAATAAAAGAAAACACCCAATAATGCTGTGTATTTTCATTCCGGAATGAATAGTTTCAAACCAAGTTTTCCTTGGTATTGAATTATTCTGGCAATCATTTTGAAAATTGGTATTGTTTTTTATTTAATTTTTAATGTTGATTAATAAAAATAAAAAAAAAATGATTGTATGTTTTTATTTTGAGCATAATTCGCATTTATGTTTTTATACCAATTACTATTACATTTACCAAAGTAAGTCGGCAACAATATCGAAACGAAACAGCAACAACTATAATTTTAACACATTGTCGACCGCTGATGTTTTACTAATATGTTCTATGGAACCGGCGATTTTCGAAAGACTGTCGGCGATTTTCGGCATTATGTTTTATGTTATGCAATTTATTTGGAAGATATATTCGTGAAAAATCTCGTTCCCGGTCTCCAACGTCCTAAGAGAAGCATCAAATATTTCAAAATCACATTCATATGAACGAGGAGAAAGACTAAAGCCCCAGGCACAATGCATCCTCATGTTTTTGTTAAATGGCGCGCGTTCCGTCTCTTCCGTTCTCTAGTCACAATGAATCCGCTCCGTTATTTGATTGTTTACATTGTTTCATAGTAGGTAACCAAACACGCGCACAATTGTGAGGTTAATTTTGTGATAAACATTTAATTTTGTGATAAATATACATATTACAATTTTAATTATTTATCTATATTTTTGTGAGACTTCAGTATACTATATTCTAAAATGGAATTAAACATCGAAGATTTTTTAGAGGAAATAAAAAAATTTCCAGAATTATATGAAAAGAAAAATAAATTTGACTTGGATAGTAAAAGAAAGGAGAGAATATGGAAAAATATAAGCGAAATATTTAGTATTGACGGTATGTTTACGAACACATTCAATGGCCATTAACAATTAATGAGCTTATACGCTCTTTTATATATTTTCCACATTTATTACAGCAAAAAAGAAGTGGAACTACCTGCGAGATAAGTTCGTGCGTGAGAAAAAAAAAACTTGTTGAAAACATGTTTGTCTCAGTGGGAATATTTCCCAATGATGGAATTTTTAAATGATTCCCTAAAACCAAGGAATTAGGTTTAGTGACATTTAGAACTTATTCCGTATTTATTTATATAATTCATACAATTCAATTCTTTTATGACGGTAGAAAATTGTGAGCGTCCAAAAATGGATACTTCCAGTGAAGACGATTCTAATTGCATAAGTGTTGAGAAGTCGGAAAACATACATCATTTCTTGGAGACATCTCTGAGATTGGCACAAGAAATTTCGAAATTGGCCGTATTTCATTCTAAGTATTATGTTTCATAATACATTTACGTTGCGGTTCATTTTCACTATTAATCCCCATGATTTCTTAATGAGGGTAGTTTTTTCTAATTGCATAAGTGTTAAGAAGTCGGAAAACATACATCATTTCTTGGAAACATCTCTGAGATTGGCACAAGAAATTTAGAAATTGAAATTTGATCGCGTATTTAGTGTTTATTTATTTAAATGTACATATTTTGTGTCCAAAGGAATCATCAAATATTTGATTTTTATATTTATTCTACTATAATGCTCTTAAACCTTAATCTATTTCTTTATAATTGTTTTTCGGGATGAATACCGTTTGGTTAAGTGTTTTAAATATTTTTTTCTGGATGGAATGAAAATTTCCTCAAATTTTAGCTGAGACACACACATTTTAGAAAAAAGGCCTTTTCGGGATGAAAATTTCGTGCTAACTTCTCATACGTTTATCAACTCTACGTTAAGTTATTTTTACTCGTTATCTAAAAAACTTTCAAATAATAAACTCAGGTATTGTTAAATTATAGATGTAAAGATTAAGAAAAAAACTTATGCTGATACAAATTTTGTGAGTGGCTGTTAGTGTGACTATCCTCATTCACCACTTTGTCTTGAAATCCGTATTTGCCCGTATATCGGATTAGTTTGCCAGTCGGTACTTAATTATAGAAGGCCCTACATTCAGGTATACCACCATGAAACTTCCAATGGCCACCATGATTCGGACTTACTCGCTAACCAGTACAATAAAAAAAAACCGGAATCCGTCTTTTCTTTATAATTCCTACTACAGATGCCTTGTTACGATTTTTTTTTTTTGGAATAATACTGCCCCTAGTCGCGAGCTTACTTGAACGTAACCATCCGCCTTAATATAACCGCGAACAAATTGAGAGAAAAAAAAATAAAGACGCACCAAAAAATGTTTTTCCTCTGTAGCCAATAATCATTTCAGGATGATTTCTTATACCTACGGAGAGGTTATTTCCTTCGATTATTTTTTTTTTTTTATGTTCCGCGATACACAAAATATGAACGGAAACACTAATTCACTTTGAAACCAAAAATTCACTTTGACTTTATGTATTTTGTACACAAAAATATGTATAACTAAACGTTTATTAATATAAATTTAACTAGCCGCGGTGGCCTCTCAAGAATCTGCATATTTACTACCAAATTGTAGCTATAACACCAATACTATAAGGAATGTGCAAATACGTTACCTTGAAATCAAATAGGAAATGTAAATTCAAGTTCATTGACCTAAACGAAATCATAATGTTGCATTACAACAATACACCAACCAAACAGACAAAAATACTCAAATCAGAATATTTAGAGCTGTACATATGGTATGTTCGAAAAAAAAATCTCAACTGTTTACCCGGAGCAAAGAAAAATAAGATGAATGCAATGAGCAGCCGTAACACGAGCGAGCTTTCCAATTCTAGTATATGGTTGAACAACCCTGAGTTCCTGTATCAAAATGAGGGAAATTGGTACCCTCCGGACCAGCCAATTGAGGATAAAGAGGAGCGACGCAGCTTGAAAATTAGCCTTATAGGGCAACCTATTCAAGATATTACCGACTCAATGAGCTTCTTCAGCAACTTCAGGGGTATTCGACGAAGCTTTGTTTTCGTCATGTGTTTTATTAAAGAGTGCCGCGCCCATAACATGAATTGGCTCACTTTTACATCAAGATACCTTCGCCTGCTTATTCGGAAGAAACCGAGGTCGAGTATCGATTCCTGCGCAACATCCAACGGGCAGCCTTCCCTGATGATTACACGAAGCTGTCAAATAATCGGGCCATTTCACTCAGCTCTCGATTAAAAAGTTTGGCGGCGTTTATTGACGATCAGGTTCTTATTCGAGTCGGAGGAAGAATCAAGAAGGCTGATCTCCCATTTGACGCTCGTCATCAAATGCTTTTTCCCAAAAAACCATCGATTTTCCAATTCATTACAATACTGGCGTAGTTTATGGTTAATTTACCGAAGGATCGCCTTGATTTTAAAAACGTCAAGCCATTTGTTACATCCGGAGTAGACTTTGCAGGCCCTCTAAGCGTCCGGCACCATACACGTTGTAAAGTGGGAAAAAAGGTATACATAGCCTTGTTCGTGTGCATGATTACCAAGGATATTCATTTGGAATTGGTAGGTAGTCGATTTGTCAATGGAGGCATTTGTACGCGCACTTAAACGTTTCATTGCCGATCGAGATATGGTAACTAAGATTTATTCAGATAATGCAAAAAATTTCCTGGCGACCGCCAATCAATTGAAGGAAGCACAGAAGATGCTATGACACGAATGTCATTCAACAAGCTTGCGCCAGCATTTGCGTGAAGTGGATCTTCTATCCGTTATGTCATTGGTGAAGTAGAGACTACAGTCAATGATTTGCAGACAATTGTTTAACAAGTGGCAGCTGTAATAAACTCGCGTCCAATAACAGCTGTTTCTGTAGACTCGAATGATCTTCAACCGTTGACTCCCGGTCATTTTATTTATGGTGGACTGCCAACTGCACTCCCGGAATTGCCGCTGGATATCCCGGTCAATCGCATCAAATTGCATCAGCATGTCATATGGACCGTACAACAATTCTGGCTACGCTTTCAATCTGATCGCCCTGGAACAAGCGCCAGGAGAATCTGCGTGAAGGAGTAATGTTGCTTCCTCGCGACGACTTGTCGCCACCTTTGTGCTGGTCGGTTGGACGCATAGTTAAAATAAATCCCGACGACCAAAGGACCATTAGGGTTATCAGAGTGCGCACGCATCGCGGGGAATATGACCGAGGTATTTGTGGAGTCGCGGTGCTACAAATCGAAGACAACGAACCAAATTAATTCTTTTGGACTTAATTCATCTATAAGGTTGGCAGGATGTTGATGCGTAATTCAACTTTATTCTAAAATTTTTGTACACCCTAATATTAGCTAATAATATAGTAGTGTCTTTTTGGTGTTCAAATAAATTTGCCGTTATTATTTCAGTGCTAATATTATTCGCCCGGAAAGTTGTTCTATAAAGAAACAGCCACAATGACTTCTCCTGGCCGCAGTTACATCTAGATCTGTGGCCCTATTCTGGTAATTCCCGGGGAATAGAAATTTTAAATTTTATAGCAGTTTTATTCCCTATTCCCCAAACTGTATTCTGGTGTTTGGGAAAAATTGTTTGTTGGGAAAATATTATTCCCAATTATTGCAGTTTTGACGTTTATTTTTCCATACCTAATTTAAGAAAGAATTGTTGGGGAATTGTTAATTAACAGCGTTGTGTGATTTTTGTCAATGGTAAAATTCAGTTTAACGGCAACAACAAAAATATACACTAGAAATAAACTGAAATAAATAAAATTTATATTTCATAATTTATTATATAAATATAAAATATTATGTTAGATATGGCTATACATCTACATCGCGAGTAAGTTTAGAAATTTGCACTTTAAAAAATTTCTTTGAATTTTATTTGTATTTTTATCGTTTAGGGAAAAAATGTCACTAAAGACCAAAAATTATTAATGGTCACTTTGATGGAGGAAAAGTTAAATCTGGCAAATGATCGGTAAGTTCTCAAATTTATGTGCATCATTTTCAGTACTTCTTAGTAATTATATTTTTGTTCTTAATATAAATTTGCAAGTTCGATGATATTAATGGCAAGGAGGCCAATAAATTAAAATGTGATGAAATTTCAGCCCAACTAAATTCCCTTGCTGGAGCAAGGAAAGATGGTGACAAATGGCGACGGACCTGGATCGACATGAAGTACAGATTTACACAATTATTAACTTTTATGTGTATTTATAAATAGTTGTAATTTTTTGTAGAAAATATGTACGGGGACAATGGGCATTATTGAATGAGTACGATAACAGAACCGGGTTAGGAATGGAGGGACCGTCAAAATGACCAAAAATATTAAATTCGTTAGATAAGCGGATTTTAAATGTAATCACCACAGAAGCGTTCGAAGGGACGGGAAATTTAGAAGGTGGGATTGAATTACCATCACAATAGGTAAAACTGAAAACGTTTAGGAAAGTTTATAAATAAAAACTAATAAACTGTATTTATATATAGGTGAATCCAAGAAATTTGACAGCCGGGCCAAGCAATATTCACACTACACCAAGTAACATTGAAGCAAGAGTTACCAACGAACGTGAAACCAGCAGACCTCTTAGAACTAAAAGAATAAGAGGTTCGTAATTTAAAAATGTTCATTTTATTTGTAGAAATGCGTAACACCAAATTTTCTTTATTATTGAATTTTTAGGATCTGCTTACACAAGAGATAAACTATTGGAGGAATCCAATAGAATAGAGAAGGAGAAGGTTGCTGCCTTAAACCGCATTGCTGCAGCAAAGAAGTGGGTAAATTTTTTACTATTTTTTTTTCTTGAATTTATTGATTATTAAAATATATTTGAACAATATAAGCTCTTATTTCTCGAGACACTGTTAGTAGCCGTTCCGACGCTACATCTGTCTCGTTTACATCATCCTCATACGCCTCTGGATCATTTTCATTGACTTGTGGTTCCACTAAATCATGTCGGTCAGTGTAATTGTGCATTTTTAAAAAATTGTGCAATGTAGCACATGTATTAATAATTTGCCCCACCATGAAAGGTAATTATTTAATGCACCTATCTTTGGCCAAACATCTAAATCTTGATTTCAAGACTCCATTGCATCTCTGTATGCAATTACGGGCTGACCTGTGTGCGATGTTGTATCGCTCTTCCGATTCATCAGTTGGATTGTCAATTGGTGTCATCAACCAAGGCTGTAGCGGATAACCACTGTCACCTTAAATGATAAATAAGATAAAAATAAAAATATTATTTGTTTTCTGTTGCAGAATGCCAGTCTCTAATACATCGCCGGAGTATTTGGAAATGGTTTATTTAGAAGATGACTAATTTTACTAGTTTAGTTATTTAATTTTAAGCTTAATTGAAATCATTTCAATATTAATTTAATTTTGAATTTTTACTCTTTATTACAATATTTTGATCAAAGACTGAATTTAAAATCCTATTTTATTGTAGGCTGTGAATTTTAATAATAAAATGAATTAAACGTATTTGGTTATACCAACCTAACAACCATGTGTTTGATAACTCCCTTGCAGTGTACTTGTTGTGAAGAAACGCTTTTAACAATGATTTCCGCCAAATGGTAGCATCATGATTAGAGCCCCCCTTTTTTATTAAATTATAATCACAAACCTGTAAATATGAAAATTACATATGAAGCGTATTTAATACAGCAAACTTGCGTTTATTACTTACCAACTGAACATTTTTTGAGTGGTAATGGTGCCGATTTAAATAAATATGTTCAGTGCGCTTAGCCGGCCTGTACATTGACACGTGCGTGCAATCGATGCAGCCTATTATCCCAGGCCAATGAAATTTCTCATAAAATCTGTAATTAACTAACAATTATTAACGTCACAAAGTAAAAATTGATGAAATTATTCATAAAGTGGTCGTTGATGATGGTACAAAATTCTTTAATACATCGACTTACCGTCGATTGTGACATTGTAACATGCGCCCCGTCGCTGTTACTGTTGCTGATGTTCGAGATGCTACTGTATCTTTCAATTCTGTTTGATTCATCATTTTGATATTCATTCATTGTTACATGTTGGAATATACCTTGGTTGAAGCGGTTGTTCAACGCATATATTGATGGGGCAAATACATCACGCACCATGCTACTCGAGGGTTTTTTTTTTTTGTGAATGAAATGGATTTTTTTTTGGATACCGTTTGGCAGATAGCAAGGAAAAACAAAAAAAAAATCGAACGATAGGCAAGAGGTAGTTGATAACTGATATTCATGGAATAATCATCGCTACATCGCTAAATAATAACGAAATGTAGACTAGTGAAACACAAACAAAAAAAGAAAATCTAAAGTGATGAAATTTAGTATTTAAAGAATTTATAATATTTTTTTTTATTGAGAATCATTGAGTATAAAAAAATAAAAACGTTTACAGTGCAAATACAAATCCAAAATTGGATTAGTGAATTTTGTAAAAGTTGAAATTTTATAAATTAAAACCAATAAACTGTGATCTAGATTAAATATTTAAAAAAAAAGAAAAACCAAAAAAAAAACGAAATCTAAGTGCAAATACAAATCCAAAATTGGAGCTTATGGTGTATAGGCCGAACAAAAAGAGAATTTATGATCTTGGTGAATGATACGATAGTATTGACTAAGTGTCATGCACATGGCGAGTTTGAACTTGCGGTGGTTGGAGTAAATGAACGTGTTTGTGCAGAACCATCTAGATCGTGGTGGTGCAGTTTGGCGAGAGTACAGTTGTGGAATTGGCTGTTGAATTGCGGGATTTTGCGGCATTGCGCGGTATAGACGGCGCCTCATGGAGTGATTTTTTTTATGGATCGTTTGTTTCGTTTTGTATATTAATATTTAATTATATATTTTCTTTACTTTATATTTATTTATTTGGATATTTGAGTGTTTATAAGTTAATTAATATTACGTTCTTTTCTATTATATAACAGCAGATATTATTTACCAGGCTTCCTTGCAGCTTCAAGGTCGAATGGAAGCGCTTTCATCAGTCCTTCAGTTACGCAGGGAGCATCGTAAGTAGGGTGATAATTTTTTTTTTTTTTTGTTGGATTTACTGTGTTAAAAAAATCCAACTATTAATTAACGGTTAAATATTCTAAATGTTAGGTTCAATACAAGTTATTGCTTAATTTTTGTCTTATATTTGTATCTATTTATAATTTTTATCATATTTTTTTTTTGTTTATATCCAAATAAACCACCAATTTTTTTTGTATTTGTTTAAATTGAATTTTTTTTTTATTGTTATTTAAAAACTAATATTTAACATGAGTGAGTGAGCGGAAGCTGAAACTTTGGAGTGTTTAAGTGAGGTAAGACGACAGTGAGGGTATTTCTTCCAACTTTGCCATTTGTTGTGCTTTAAGCTAAGGTACAGGCCCACGACCAACGTACCTCCAACCGACTGAGCCATGGCGAAAATGGCGTACTTTAGTAGCACAACCACCTTGTTTTTTTATTATTATTAGATTTTTTTTTGATAACGGTGACTACACTATTTCCAAGAGTGGTCTCGTTACAACATGCAGGCCAAATAGCTGACACCAATTTTCTTTTGAAATGTTCCTATAAATTTGTTTTACTTGTTATTTAAAAAAATATATAAATTAAATAATAATGGCTAAATAAATACCTTCCGCTAAAAAACTAAGCGCCGCTAGCATTCTCAATGGTTTTGGAATATGTGTGACTTCCATGTGGGGGGCAACCAAATTTAGCAGAATAAGTGAGAGTTCTTGAGGCATTCGATAAATTTGAATGAATTCCTTTTCATATAAATCAAACGGATCAGCTGAGCACCGCAAACGCTGTCGCTGTATACGTAAATTATAACGCCTTTCTTCATTATCGTCATCAAAATAAGGCAAAATTCTTCGCGACATTTTCATCCCGATTTTTTTGTAATTGTATAGAATTTTTTTGAACTCAATGTAAATTTTGTGGTGTGAAAAGTACACGAAACAAAAATTTATGTTGTTTTGTGTTTAGACTGGTAACATAAACCATTTGACGTTTAAAAATTTCGAATCGATTTTTATAGTGTTTTGTTTAGTCGAGTGCTTTATTGAACAATTAAAATTAAACACAACAATTAAAATGATTAAAAATCGAGACACAAAAAACTTTATACTGACAACTTTGACAACTAAAAATTGACGTTTCTATTTCCCCAATTGACAGAATGCACTTTTGGGAAATGGGGAATAAAAAATTATGAAAAAATATCTCGGGAATAACTGCTATAAAAAAAAATTATTCCCCGTTCCCCGGGAATTACCAGAATAGGGCCACTGGAATAACAACTTTTCCTGAGAATTCAAAGTCATAAAAATGTGTTGTAGTATTTTACTGTATTAGGCTCACCCTGGAGAGACACAAAAGTTCGCTTAAGAAAATTAAGAAGAGTATTGGAGAAAATCTGTAAGAACTCTACGCCACACACCACCATTTGGGTTTTGCGAAAATAGAAAAACTGCTCATAATTTTCAAAACAAACCATATACATAGTCACACAAGATCAAATGAAGAAGTTTAGCTAAGGGGCTAAAAAGTTTTGCAGCTTTTGAACTTTTTGTCTGAAGATTCAGGATGACATGAGTTTGTTAGTAAATCCCAGTACAAATTGGCTAACAACTCTTATATTTACATATATCACCGTCAAAGTTGATACGAAATTTTATTTTGATTAATTATTACGGTGCTCATACGTTAGCTGAAGGAAGCCTGTTTATCTATACATAAATGTATAAAGAAAAAGTCAACTGATCATATGAAAACTGAATTCAATTAAAAAAAAAACGATCATCACACTTGCGAACAGGTGTCTGGATATGTTATATATCAAAACCATATGATTTTGAAAACTACCAGTGAAAAGAGAATGTGAGTGAGATAACTACAAAAATAAACAACAAAAACTTTAAAATAATGATTTTTTATTTTTTTATTTTTAAAAACTACAATCGAATGATCATGATTAAAAATAGGCGTTGCTTTAAGTTTTACCCAATAGCTGCGGTACTTTACGAAGATTTAAGTATAAAGGTGGGGAATTAACAAAAAATAACCTAACAATTTTTTTTTTTGGAGACAATCTTAACAAAAAATAATAATTTCGGTGTATGGATGTACATGATTGATTAGATCGTATAGAGTATAAGAATTTTTTTTAGTTTTATTTTTAGTTTTGTGGTTTATTACATAGTTTTAAACTATATATATATATATATATATAAATATATATATATATATATATATATATATATATATATATATATATATATATATACACTGCGGTGTATATAGGGGGAGGAGTAAAACTAAAATAAAATTTCGATAGATTGCGTATTTCGAAGAACTATTTCCTACTGAATATAAAAAAATTTGTTATTAAAAAAATTTACAACAAAAGAAAATAAACAATAATGATAATCAATTTTATAGTTTTTATAATTTTTTGTGTTTTTTTTTGTTTTATATAGTTTTTTATATATATACTTTTCACGTTACTTGGAGCCGCCCGTCCGACCGTATCGCCGTATTTTCAAATTCTCAATTTTAATTGAAATAGTTTTACTCGAGATTTCAAAGTATTCAGACTGTTAAACTTGGAGCTTTTATTATATATATATATATATATATATATATATATATATATATATATATATATATATATATATATATATATATATATATATATATAATTGGTTGATTAATTAATTATACAAAAGTGTAACCGCGAGTTTTCAAATAGTTTTATCTAATTACTAATTGTTTTTGTATTTATATACAGATAAAAAAAAATTAAATACTATAAATATATAAACTATATTTATATACGTTAATGAATATAAATAAAAATAAAAATAGTTTTACAAAATACCAAAGTTTAAAAAGCTAGTTGTGAACTCATGTGATATTAAATGTAATAATTTTAAATGTTTTTTTTAAACTAATAAACCCCGGAAAAGGATTATTTATAATAAGTTAAAACTATAACAATAATAAGTGTATGTGTGTTTTTAGTAAAAACGATTTAGACACAATCAAAAAGGTCTATTTAAATTTTCAGGTCTGTTCATTTCCTATATGTAAACAAATATAAAAGATTTCAATAAGAGTATATTGAAAGGAATATATAAAGCGACGAACCCGATTTTGTATAATTGATCATGTTGTGAAAACTATTTGGCCACACATGTGTATATATCTAACTCGAAACTATATTTTTAAAACATGAGAATTTTTTTTTTTTTTTTTATAATTCTTTATCAAAAAATAAATTAAAAATGCGAAATTTTAAGTTTATGTTCAAGACCTTCAGACATTAAATAACATTTGTTGTATACAATATATAGTTTATAATATTATACTATCATCAAGGTTATGTGAGAATTTTTGTGTATATACTGCGCCAGTTATCGCAGAATTTGAATATTGTGTTGGTGGTTTTTGTGTACCGAAAAAAAAAAAAAAAAAAAAAAAAAATATTTGTTTACCTGTATATGAGTATTTCGAATATATTCTATAGGTGTAGTCAGCAGCCTAGCTTCAATTTATAAATTTCTGACATTCATGATTTTCCATTTTTTTAATTCTTTTGATGTCCAAACAAAACACTATACGGTTCGTGCGGTAGGTGATTTCCGCATTAAACATTTGTGTAAATCCGTACATTACCTTACCATACTTGATTTTTTAAAGGAAAATATTTTGTTTAGTATAAACACCTGTAAAAATTCCTGCTTCTTCGGTTACAAATCTGAACAGTAGAGAAACCATTTCATAAACAACGGTATTAAACGTGATATTGGAATAATTTCCGCTAGACCAATTGGTTCGAAACCGAATTGAAAATTTAGGCCTTTTCGAAATGGCTATTCCCACAAACGCTTTTTCCCTTTATAATACTTAAAACGAATCCGTTGTCAGTTTTGAAGTAGAAGTTTGATTTCGCTTAATGCCCTCAATCACTGCATCTGAAGCCCATAGTGGCATACCTAAGATTTCGAGAGCATCTCGAAAACAATTTTTGAAGTATTTTAATAGATCTAGTATTATCATGATTCTAAGATAGGTTTTAATAGAGATACGATAGAGCTACGGTAACCGGTATGATATAACTAGGGCTGGATCTGATTGAACGCCATTTCTAAGGATTATTTTTAGCAGGTCATTTTCCAAAACATGAAAATTTTGACAAAGGAAATTCTTCTTTGACTCACTATCAATCATATAAGTGTCATAGTGTTAAAGTAATTGCAGACGGAAGTAAGCAAACTTTTTAAAATACAGCTGTCAATTTTACGACAACTCTGCTAATATAAAGGAACATTGAAATTATTTATATGCTGCAATAAATTTTAGAACCTAAAAAGTTTGCTATACTTTGTTTGTGCTCTATGATTTTTACTTTTTAAATTTAGTATAGACCTTTTTCCCCAAATTTCAAATGATTTGACAACTGAAGGCGTACGCTAAACATAAATATTGATATCTTGTTTCTGTGTTTTAGGCAAACAAATTAATTATTACAGCAAGTTAAGTTTTAGAAGCGTTTTTAAAATAATTTAATGTTATTTGAAAACGCAATAAATCCCATTTATTACGGTTTCAATAACTTTAGCTGTCAACATTTTTGGAGGAAAAAGGTCTATGGAGGTAAAAAAAAAATGTCGCTGTTGTAAAAATAGTCATACATATACGATCAGATAAAAACATCAGGAAAAACCTATTTTTCACGCAGATTAAAGCTTGCCTATAAAGGCCGGAATTTTCTTTTAACATTCTCCCTTTTAATCTATAATACCGAAATCAGTCCATCGTAACGGAATAACAAACGCTTTCATTGCCAGCGTCAGATTGATTTAAAAAGTGGCTGCCACAATAATTTAGTTCTTTTAAATAATTTGCAGTGGTTAATTAACCACTGCAAATTGTTTAAAAGAACTAAATTATTGTGGCAGCCACTTTTTAAATCAATCTGACGCTGGCAAATTATTCAATTGAATAAGTTTAATTATAACTTTTAATTTTATTCGGAATATCTAGAAACCGCGGACGCCGCGTTGCGCATCACTGCGTACTCTTTCTTTAAAATTTATTGCCGCACTCAAAGTCACAAGCTGCCTACGGTGCAAAAGGCGATAGTTAATGAATGTAAAAGATATTGCCGTTCAATGTTAAATTAAAACTATCGCATTACCATCAAAAACTAGACGTTGAGAAACTGAATTTTTTATTTTTTCTAAAAATTACTTCCTTTACACAACCAAAATTTGTTCAATTAATAAATATTTAAATTATTTTTTTTGTTGCTTTTTCAACAGCAAAATAAATGCTTACCAATAACTATGTGTAGGTATATACTCGTACATCTTCAATCGGTAATTGGTCAGTATGATTTTGACATTTTTAAACTTTTGCAATACAATGACAAACATATGCGGGGTTGGGATTCTAAAAGTTTTGGCTAAGTATTTATATTTTTCTAAGTACATATTATGCTCCGCTTGCTGTTTCAGAATCTGAAAGCCTTGCTTATAACTGAATCTGTTTACAGCGTTGGACTCTTGGTCTAAAAAGCGATGCATTTCATGGTATCGTCGCTACTAGATTTTCTTTTTATCTTAAAATTACACCACTTTTGAGTATTTTCCACTAAGTATTTGTATAATTGTGTGACTGTGATAAATTGAGATAGACAAACATTTGTGTAAAATTATCTAATTTTTACTTCATCCAACGCCTTAACTTAAACCAAAGAATTCTTATCATTTTACATTATTTCAATTAAATAAAAAAAAAAAGTTCGTTGTTGCAGTCTTACCGATCTTAGTGGAAACTGATTCTCAACAATTTTTTTGCCAGCCATTGATCAACGTCAGACGCGCTCTCTTAGATCCTCGATGGGCTGAAAGTGAATACCAAATTTCCTAAGGACCAGTATAAGCAACTCCGCTGAAATTAGACTTATCTACAATAAATACTCATTTTAAACAATAATTTGAATAATCTGATAAGATCGGTTAATCAATGGTTAATGGTATCTTATTAGCAGACTAAATTAATTTTATTAAATGCTATTTGATGAATGTAAATAAAATTGAGCCGAATTTTAAAATTTCTCGTCACAACAAAATTTGTGAGCGAATTTGAGTTAAATTAGTAAATGCTTCGTCAACCTTGCAAACACAGATCAAAGGAATTGTATAAATCGTTTCGCTTCTACTGATAATCGAGCGACAAAAGTTTTAAGTTGTTTTTTGGTTGGCTTAACCCGTTGTGTTAGAATAGAATCGACGAATGTATTGGGATAGAAATTTCATTTTAAAATTAGAATAGAAATCTCCATTTTCCAGAATATTTTAAAGTAAAACTTCATTTTCCAAAATTATCACATACATATAGGCCTTAATGTCAATCCGAAATGGTAACAACGACAGTAAGCCTTATTTTCTTTCTACGCCTATAGGTCAGGGATGTTAATTCACTCCACCAGGTAGAGTGTTCAGTGAACTCGGTTCTGTATTCCTGACATATGTGAAAATAGGCATCCATTTCAGATCTTAAGTATAAACACTCCAACCATTGATCGGACGTCGCATTTGAGGTTGTCCTCTTCTTGAAAAATTATCCTGCTTTCCTTACTTAAATGAATTTTGGTTTTTTCAAAAATGTCCTTAAATTTTATTAAAACTTATATGTAAACAATGTTTTCCTAACAGAACAAAAGCGCTGCCACAAACATAAAATAACCGCTAAAAATACTTCAATTATGACTTACGCCCAAATAGACATTTCTGTATAAGTTCAACTTTTCGAAACTACTAGGAGAGTGTTTGCTGCATGATATGCTATAACATGTAATATCGTTTCTTAATAAAATAGACTTCAGTGTGTTAAAAACACTACTTCCCATTTGACTAGAATAGAAACACTTCGTGGTGCCATAAAGTGGAAAATCGGTCGTATTTATATCGGTCATTTTTTTATTATTTTCGTTTTTAAACGTTAATTGATTATTTTTAAAACAAACTACTGTACGTTGGGTAAATAGACATGATCACACAAATTCAATTGAGAGGCGATTCATCCCCGTGCCCTTCAAAAATTATCATTCCGAGCAAAATAGCACTGTAAATGTAATCCAGCAGCACCCATTTAGCACAAAATTACGAAACTAGCAATAAAATTATTAGCAGGATTTGTAAAAAAATGGTTCCTAAATCTCATCACAGACCGGTAGTGAGAGTAAAACTGACCGATGATCAAAGCTTATTGAGGTTGGCGATTATGAAGACCTATAAAGATTTCAGCAACGATTTATTCTCAGACGAAAAATATTTCAGTCGAACCTTGACCAAAAGCTTCATTATATCGACCCAAAAAACTCAAGGTTTAAGCAAAAGTTTGTGCAAACGATTCAAAATGTGGTCGAATCAGTTGGGGCGTATGGGAGTGGATTAGTGGAGGAGGTATTGACGAATTATGTCAAGTGCTGTTATCGAGCGCAATTTCGAATTCATGCAAGATAACTCGTCAGTACTTACGTCTGTGTATACAATGAATGAATTCAATATTATTTGAACGTTTGACTTTACGTCAATTGGACGTTTTTTATTTTTTGGTGAAATTATTTCTTTTTTTTTTGTGTAACTTTAATCTACAAATTTGAAATTATCTAGGCTAAAGTTGGTCTAATCATCAGGTAGCTACGACCAAACTACAAAAATACAATTCTCGCCATTTACATTAAGTATCTGGCTCGAACATATTGATCTAGTGAATTATATTCACTACTTCAAAAACCCAAGGGGAAACCTCATTTGTGTGTGTGCCCACACGAATAATTAAGAAGTTAAAATTGTCTGTTAATCAGTTGATTTTTTCGGCTTTTTTATAGACAAATATATTAATTGTAATGACATTCCCAATATTTTCGTTGAGCAGACCAACTTTTCAGTATGAAACCAAACTACCAACATAGGAACTCAAGAAGAGTTCTCATTGTTGAAGAATAATACATTGGTATAACTCTTCCGATAAAGTAGGGGAATGGGGGGGGGGAATGATATTTCTACTTTTATTAGTAGATATATTAGCAGTGATTGGCCTCTTCATTTTTCTGATTTACCAAATCGAAAATATTGGGAACGTCGTTACAATTAATATATTTGTCTATAAAAAAGCCGAAAAAATCAATTAATATTTGAAGTATGCGTGTACCTTCTCTTTGTTCAAATGTATTTCCATTTCATTTTTTTTTAGTCTTTCCATTTTAATCTGATGGAAATTGTAATTCGAATTATATAGTATGCAAAATGCAAGTTCGGTGCATTTTGTGTTCCATTTTCTCATATATGGTATAATTCGCAATTTTGTTCGTACTGGATTTTCCGTTGCTTTTCTTACATGCAATTTTTGACTTACCCCCGCTAAAGATGTTTTCACATCAAAAACTGATTCACAAAGTTTTTGAGAACACAGACCGACAAAGAAAAAGTAACAGAAACAAGGAGGGTCATTTCCGATGTATTTTTCGTTGCTGAGTCCGTATCTGGCCACAGAATTGCTCTACTACGTCAGTATTTTGGGATATCCTAACCTAAATGTGCAAAAAAGGCTGTTTTATCGGTTTTCAATATTTTACTGCATTGTTAGGGAATATTAGCAGTAAAAACCAATGGTGCTATCGTAAAGGACCATTCATTCCCACTCATTTCTAATTTTAAACGTCTAAATAACTTTATCTATTACCGAGATATCGTGAATCAAATAAAGCGCGCACTAAATTCGCATTTCGTGGTTAAGGTGTGTGACAATAAGTTCATACAAAAGTCTTAATACTTTGATTTACGATATCTCGGTAATAGATAAAGAAATTTAGACATTTAAAATTGCACTTTAAATGAGAGGCGAGGCATGGTAGTTTACGATGGCACCATTGCCTTTTTACTGCTGAAATTCCCTAACTACAACTGTTAGGATATCCCAAAATCCTGACCATACGTCGTAAATACGTCGTAAATAATTATTCTTGTTTTTGTTTCCCGATCCTTGTTGAGCTGTGTAGTTATTAAACGTAGTATTCATTTCGAGTAATAAAACGAAACCAAAAGTTCTTCTATGACGCTAGATACTAGGTTAATGGTCTCATAGGTCCTTCCTTTCCTAAATATTTATATAATTCCGTTTTGTAGGTAACTAGCGATACTCTCGCAGATCCCGCAAATTTCAAGCCAACCTTATGTGGCATATACTGCCGTGATTACAGCTGCTGATTTTAAGTCATTTTACAAAGCTCGAGCTTTTGATCTTTTCAGAGTACAACCTCGAGCTTAGCTCGAGAAAAAGGGTCGACTGGCGAATTAACATGCTGTCCCAGCGAAAGTATTACCTTGTTAACAACACGGCCCCTAATTATGTTACACAATGGGGTGCTTCTTTGGGCAAATGGTCAACTAGAATTATGTGATTTGTTTTTTTCCTCGTAATAAAGGAATGTTACGTGTAAAATCATACAATCAAACATTTAAACATGAAATTATAATATTTCCATGACTTATTTTGCGATTTCATATCGTGTTTGTAAGACTCATCACATGCATTTTTGTAATTTTTAATTTAAATTTTTGGCGAATGATGTTGCCTCGTCCTATCTATTAATTTCTAACATTTTTTTTTTTGCAACATTTTAAATCATTAATAATAAATATTAAAATAGTTCAGATATTTTTTTTGTTTAGGGCAAACTTAAAATGATCCTCTAAGACTCAACAAATGTTTATTAGGATTAAAGGGCTACCAGGTGAACTTACTCCAGATTTTTTTTTTACTTAAATATTAAATAGACTTTTTAAAAAAAAAAAAGCCAGAGTAAAAAGATTAAGTCAGAATATGTGGAGAGAGACAAACTGCCGAGAGTCAAAATCCCGAGGGTACAAAATCCCGAGGATTTCAAAAAATCCCGAAAGTACAAAATCCCGAGCAAACATAATCCCGAGGACACAAAATCCCGAGGGTACAAAATTCCGAGGGTACAAAATCTCGAGGATACAAAATCCCGAGGATACTAAATCCCGGAGCCAATGAAAATTCCAAAATCTAGATGTTGTACAATTGGTGTAATTTTCCCTAGATTTAGAGACGTATACACACAAAAATCGAACATCGAAAATAGTGATGGTTACAACGGGATCATAACGACGATATCCCGCTTAATTAAAATCGCGTCCAAAAAAAAATTCCCGCTTTTTAAATTCCATTTTACCATAATACTGCATTAAAAACACCGGTTCCGCAAAAATAAAAATCCCGGTTTTGATTTTTATTTTACTTTAAATTAAAATTTTCCGGAGTCGTAACGATATCCCGCATTTCAAAATCCCGCTTTATCAAAATCCCGCAAAAAAAAAAATCCCGCTTTTTAAAATCCCGCTTTTCAGAATCCCGCTTTACAAAATCCCGCTTTTTAAAATCCCGCTTTTTAAAATCCCGCTTTTATTTAAGAATAAAAAATCCCGCATTTAAATCCCGCTTTTTAATAATTAATATTTTATTATTTTTAATAATAAAATTAATTTTATTATTTAATTTGATTATTCGATTATTTTATAGTGAAATAATGAATATTTAGTGAAATAGTTTTTCTGGGATCGATATAAAATATTGCATTTCAAAATGTTGCATTAACAAAATATTGCAATTATTTTTCTTTTTAGTTGGTGTCATTAATAAATTCTATATAATCCGCTCCTACGTGCGGCACGCAGTGCGACATGTTTGCTGATCCCGGCTCCTACGTCCCCCAAAGTACAAATCTAAAGCCCCTCGGAGGGCTAAGCGGGGGGAGCGCAGCGACGTAAGAGTTACCGAAGCCGTTAGCCTCTACAATTCTATTAAAATAGAAAAATAGTGCTTTTAACAGTGCACTACTAATTTATATTGAAACTGTTCTTTGAACTTTCATCAACAACTTTTGTTGGCAGTTTTGTCCAGAGCAGACTTTTACCCCAAACAAAAGAATATAGGTCTGACTACTGCGGTTTAGAGCCAGTACGAAATAGTACTGCAGCCTCCATCCTTTCCCATTAGGTTTCTAATTTAATTTGTTGTCGAAAACGAGACAAATATATTTTTCGATGAAAATCATCATTATCTTAGTTTTCAATTGCTCATCTAATAAGAGCTGCTATGTGTCTTTCCATTGTGAACGTTTCCCGTCTTAGGTATATGAATATATCCTTCAAGTTAGTCCATTTGTTAGGAATGTGAGATAGTTCTAGGCTACTTTTGAAAATCACTTCTAACCAAGAAATGGTTAAGTCAATAAGTCTGTTATAATATAGTCTGTTCGATATCCGCAAGGATAATACCATGAAGTTCGGGTAACTTATCAAATTTAGTTTAAACTATTTATCGCAAACAGAATTTTCTTTCTATTAATAATTTGACATACGAGGCTTCTTACCCTATTACCTTGTATAGTCTAGAAGATCAATTCTTGACAATTCCTAATTCATATTTGAATGTTTTGAGGACTTCCTTCAGACCACAGCAGCTCTCAGACCACAGCAGCTCTTGTTTCCTTGCTTTTTTAAAGAGTCTCTTTCATTTTTCATTGGTTTGTTGAATCTTCTAACATCACCAAGGTGGCCGAGATTGACCCATACGCCTAGTAGAGGAGTAAGAGGAATAGGGCCTATCATTGTTTTAATAGAAGCGTTGGACAGTTTCTGGAAATTTTGGCACCGGGACTGGAAGTGAATTACCCGGAATAGTTCTAAAGGTGTACTAATCGAGTTTTAGGATATATCATGTCCATTTCAAATTAAAGATGATAACGGTAAGATGGAAGGTCTTCCGGAACCTTCGTTTATAATAGACTATTCAACATAAAGTTTGAAACAAGGGTACTATATAATACATCCAGTCCGTTCTTAGTTATAAAAGATAGTTTGTTGCTTATGTTGCTTATATGAAGGTTAGTACATAAAATGTAATCAAGAAGTAACTCACCTCGCTCATTTAAATTCCTACCTCCCCAGATTATGTGATGAAAATTTACATCGTTTCTATAATTAGATTGACCGATGGAATGTTAACCTTCATATGCCGGGTAAGCTGCTACATCTACATTGTTGTAATTTGAAAGCAGAAAACAGCATAGATTATTTTTAAAAAGAATACACGACTAAATCTAGCCTTACTTTTTTCACGAGCATTACTCTAAACTTGAAAGTCTTGAGCCCAGGTCACCGGTCTCCAGTGATGGTTCTTGGATCAAGACAACATCTGTCACTTCTTTCAAAATTTTGAGCAGAAGAACGGTTGGTGCTGCCTTACAGTGATAGAGGTTGATGTGAAGAAATCGTAGCATTCTTGGCTGTCCGCGTCCTCAGGACGGTCAGATGGGCTTATGCGTGCCCATCCGACTTCGGTGCCTCTACCCTGTCCGTATCTTTAAGCAGGATTTCAAAAATACTTTTCAAAAAGCTTCTGAAGGAACTCACTCTCAGACCCTCGGTCGAGAAAGGGGATCTCTTCTCTAGCAATAACACCAAGGCTGTCTTCAGGCCTTACCTCCCAAGTCTCTCCACTGCCTGCTTATAGAGGAGCAAAGATCTCTTATCCGGCATAGGCAGTGAGTTTAACTAAATTCCTCTACCAAGCCCCATCTATCCTTGTCCATCTTGAAATTGAAATTGTAACATAAAGTGCATCGAGTTTAAACTTTTTTGTATATCCTGCTTGAACTTTGTAATTGTGAATACATTCTATTATTTTTTATAGCTATCTTGTTATATAATTGTTTCAACTAATTAGATTAACAGTCATGTGTAAAATCATCCACAAACAGCGTACATATGCGTAGGTTACATTACACGCAAAACATAATTTAAAAATCATCATCACAACACATTTATCTCCATCACAAATTGTAATTATTTAACTCACCTCTTCTTGCAATCCCTTCCACTTGTACGTATGTAATGTAAACATTATGAACAAAAACGAACATGTCTACTATAATATTTAACAATCAAAACAAAGCAAATTTTCTTCAAACGTTAGTTAAATTTTCCTACTTTTCGCTTTTCAAAATCCCGCGTTTCAAAATCCCACTTTTCATAATCCCATTGCTCAAAATCCTGCTTTTAACCGAAAATATTTTTAATAATTCGGGCGCGCGCCCGAATTAATAAAAATATTTTCGGTTAAAAGCAGGATTTTGAGCAATGGGATTTTGAAAAGTGGGATTTTGAAACGTGGGATTTTGAAAAGCGGGATTTTGAAAAGCGGGATTTTCAAAAGGCGGGATTTTCAAAATCGGGATTTTGATTTCGGGATTTTGAAGGCGGGATTTTGAAAAGCGGGCAAACTTACCTTCCCCAAATTTTCCTTCATCAGAAGGGGCGGTTCTCAGGATTTCTTCGGGATTACGGGATTTTGTACAATCGGGATTTGGTACCGTCGGGATTTTCTACCCTCGGAATTATATCCTCGGGATTTTGTAACCTCGGGATTTTGTAACCGCGGGATTTTGTACCTTTGAGATTTTATCCCTCTAGAATATGTCACAAACCCCAGAGTATGACTTAGAAGAAAAGTAATAAAAAATTAGTTGTAAAATAAACATAAAAAGTAAATATGTATTTGAAATTAATATTTTTTTTTTTTGTAGAATTCAAAATTTACAAAATTTGTACAAACACTTGAATGGTGTGAGAACTCACTTTCCGACACCATGGACATTTATGTGAATCGGTATTTTCAACAATATTTTGAGCTTTTAACTTTAATTAATAGTCTTTCAGGTGCCTGTAATAATGTTTCATATTGCAAGTTACAGCCATAAAATAAATATCAAGAAATTGTTATACTCGTACTACATATACAACAAGTTTATTAAATACAAATGGTATTTTCAAAATTATTTTAAAAATTATCTGAAACTTCGTCTTTCCAAGATTTATAGAAATTACACCTTGAAATTATTTTGAGCCAAAAATGGTTCCCTATATAAGGAAGGGATGACCCATCTTCAATACCTACTGAGATACAAATAGTCAAAGAAAAGTTAACCGAGGTATTAAACATCACAAAATACTACTACGATCATTTTGGTGTATCATAGTGGTAAGTAGACCCTTCCGGTATTTAGATATTAGGACTCAAACCAAGATGTTTTTTTAAAGCTATACTCAAAATTTTGCAAAAAGTTTGTAATTAATATGTACCTTTTATTGACCAAGATTTTTTAGATGCATCAAGCTAACATATAAAAGTTTCATACAAACATATGACGTAAATCTTAAGGTTCGTTAGATAACTAAGAAAAATGACTCCAAAAACTTTTGCATTTGACATTATAATAAATAAATATAAAGTAACAACTAGCATTTCGGGCACCTTATACTAAAATAAATTAATCAAAGCCGTAAATTATATATTTGTATGAAATTGATGTCAAAGCAAAATTTTGAATAAATTAAAAACAAAAAAGGGCTGAAACGTCATGAGATGATCAGAGTTTCGGTATTGATTAATTCAACTCCCAAATCTATCCCGAAGTAAACCTCTTAAGTTAATCTTCAGCTCAACCTCCAACTCAATCTACAACTCAACCTCCGTCTCAATTGCAACACAATCCTAAACGAAATCACCAAATTAACTGTCACTCCAACCCTCAACTCAACCACCAAATCAACCCCAAATCAACTTTCAAATCAACCTTTAACCTAACTCCAAATCAACCCTTTAATAATTCCCCAACCGAGCAACTCATTTAACTGCAATGCAAGCTAACAAAATGCTAACTCAACTTAGCTCGAACCAAATCTCAATCCTCTGCTTAACTCCATCTAACGGGTGGTCCATCTAATATTTGCAATTTAATTTGGCTCTAATTTCAAAAACGAATGAATATTTTTCAAAGCGGTTTGTTTTATTAGACAGAGTATACATTGCCATTAGGTATGGAAACAATTTCATTTCAATGTCTCCCCACAATAAAAAGTCCAACGGAGTCAAATCGACAATGTGCAAAAGACCGTTTGTTTTGTTGAAACCAAATGTCGTGTGTGTCCTTCTATTGAATTCTGGGTAACATAAACTCGTTTTATTGACTGTAAGGGCGACTCCTTGTTTATTTTGGAAAAAAAAATGGACTAATGATGTCGCCGGTCCAACATCCACCACAAAACGTTCTTGACGTACAGTTTCCAAAAGCTTTTCAAATCTCCACCTTGACCATAGAAACAGATTGACGACCAAATCGGGCAAGCCGTTCTCGAGATACCATGGGTACAGATATCTAGACATCCAGACAGACGGAAGAACATTTTTTTTTTTTTGCTTTTTCAGACTCAGGAACTTTCCAAACGTCAAGAAAGTGGTTTTGGACCAACCAAATGTTTCGTCATTTTTAACAAGATTTCAATACATTGGTCTTTTTAGACCGAAGTAACTCGGTTTGAGGCAGCAGTACAGCACAGCAAAAGGATAATTACTTCAAATTGATCTAGGGATGGTTGATCTATGTTAAAAAGTTTATGAGCTATTAAGTAAAATATGAATCTAAGTAATACCTCGAACAACTTTTGTTTGACACGCTGTACTTCTGTATGTATTGAAAATAAATTCTCTATCCATCCTTCTGCCTGCCCTCTGAGGAACAATTTTTCGCTCAAAATTAATCAGGAAATAATTCTTTACAATACTTACAGCAAAGCACATAACATCCTGTGTAGCGTTACCTAGTCATAGTATCACCTCATTTAGTTTTTTGCCATTTGCATGTTGGTTGGTAAATTCCGGTCTACCCCTTATAATGGCAATGAAAAACTCTTTTTGTGCCCGAGGTTAGCAAGGGGAAATGTCTGTGATTGAGGGTGGAGACTTTGCTTAAACGGAAGGAAACGTCAACAACTTCTGTTGATTCAAATGGTTGCTGATGCGTTAACCTTTTATATAGAAATTCCGATGTAAGAAATTTTTGAGCTACCTTATAACAAATCGTACATACTATACGGCCTGAAAAGTTTCCTATATTGATAATAAAACGCCACTTTTTGGCAATGTTTTTATTTAAACTTCAATATAATCTCCTTCTAACTCAATAGATTTCATCCAATGGTTTCCAAAAAATTTTTTTTTTCAAGCATTGCTATGAAGTGGTTACTCGTTCGCATTTTTGATTGATAGTGAGCGAACACGACACCCACCTAGCTTTAAGCTTTTCTTCAGAATACCTCAATTTTGTTGGTTGTGAAATGCAAACAAAATGACAGATCGACTTGAAAATGTAAATGACGCCTCACCTGATAAAAGATTTTATTTTCAAAATTTAATGATAGTCGCCTTTACTTGAGAAAAATGGAACAGGATTTATTTCGAATTTATTTTGAATTAATTTTTTTCTAAAGTAACGCAAGAATTATTTAAGAAGAAGTTAGTACCGCAAATAATATTGTTGTCTAATAAATAACTACATAATGCATACTACATACTTTACTTGTTGAAACAAAATATTTAAAATACGAAATTAAAACAAGAATTTTCTCAAAACACTGTTTAAACTTGAAATACTCCATTAAATTAAATGGGAAATGCTACGTCTTCATCAGGACGACAACATTTGAAAATAAAAATATGATATAGCGGCGTCTATCGTTAAGCTCCAGAATTAAAAATTAGAATAAAATTTGGTTTTAATTCCTCTCAAGTAGCAGTGTACTTGTTGTTGTAAATGACTCAAGTAAATATGCTAGTTAATAAATCATTACAGCGCCACTTATGTGCCAATACAGGAAACTTTTCAGCCCATGTAGTAATAATAAATCTTCATTGCGAGATGTTTTACGTACATACATGTAGTGGTATGCACAAAAAAATTATATTATGTATATAAAAAAATATAAATACTATATAATGAAAAACCTTGTCCATTTCCGCTCAACAAACAATGAAAAGTCAAATAAAAACAAACGATTTTTCGTCGTTTTATTGTCTATGAAATAAATTAAGCTATAAAATCGTCACCTGTACCGAATTAAAACGCTTACGTGATGCACAAAAAAAAAAAAAAAAAACTATGTCTAAAAACTAACAAATCCAGAATGGGCCACAAGTCACAGTTCAATTTTGTCTCCTTTATGCGTTTTAAAGAAAATAAAACGGGGCCCTGTATAAATTTACCCCCGTTTGTCATGCGGTTTTCGTGCTAAACTGCCAATTAAGGGTAAAATTGTAGTAAGTTTGAACCAATTCAACCAAAAATTTCCAAAATTCGGCGAGACGATAACTATGTAAAATCGTCCAAAAATCTATTTAAAATTCTTGGAGATTGGATTCTTTTTTTACCAACATTTAATAAAATATATTTACTTTTGAATTTGGCCAACACAAAACTGAATCTGTTATATTTTTAAAATTTTATATTTCGATTCTTGTAATCTTAATAAAATTTTCTTTATATAACACTGTGATCAAAAAGTAATAAGAGTTTTTCAATAAAACACAAACGGGTTATTATTCTTTCGGCCAGATAGTCACATACAACCAAGTGAGACGGCGCGTTATCGTGATGTAAAAACCAAGTGTTCAAAACCAAATCAACGTAATCAATGCGTTCTCTGTTTTATTTGAATAACTTATAACAACCACGCCCTGGACAGTGAATTGTCACAAAAAGCCATTTCCAACATGCTCAACGTTTTCTATTTTGAAAACAAAATTTGATGCAACTTCTTTGCTAAACAACCATATCTCATTAACTACTAAATATATTAACCGGAAATTTTACACAGATGTCTGTTAGGGTGCTATCAACCTAAGAAAAGAAAAACTACTCGTTTGGATAAGTTCGCGTCCTTTAAATGGAAAAATTTTACTACTTATTGATCACAGTAGTCGTCGAGAAATGCAGAATGTCTAAGTCTGTCGCTTTTTTCGCATCAAACGAAATACGGGAACATTTTGCATCGATTGCCATTTATAAAATATTAAAAAAAAAAGTTTTTTTAAGGCTAAAAATTTAGAAAATAATTTAGTGTTTGCATGTAGACGATAAGGAGAGTGAAATAGTTTTCATTGTCTCCTGAAAAAAATAATTTTTGAACTTACACATTCTGCATATCTCAACGACGATATGGAATTTGAACATTTATAGCATTTTGAAACGAATATAGGTCGATTTGAATTACACTTGATAACATTTAGAATTTGTCGCGCGATCTTATAAATCAGCGTGACTATTACATTTTGTATATATGCTTTTATGGTTAAGGTTTAGTATAAGTCCTAATAGAGATATTCCGATTTTTTATATTCCTCTACGATCACTATACACTAGATTCACATAAACTATGCCGCAGCATTTCTTAGAATTCGACTTAAACCCTATAATTGGAAATTAGCCAATTTGGTCTCGCCTGATCAAGTGATCATATAAGTTGTTTATAGTTGCGCGCGATCAATAATATTTATGATTTTATATGTTAGTCCAACGTATTATACAATGTTTAATAGCACAAATTAGCGCAATTTAATTTATTTGTTTCGTAATTTGGTGATCGCGCAATTTGTTTAGCCGCGATCGTTACAAGGAGATCTTTGACCCCAAAAAAATAAAATAAAATAAAATAAACATATAAGGAAATAAGAAATTTCGTTAGGTACACCTTTTATTATAGAGAGCATACCACATTTATATATGTTTTTAGCGCGTAGGTGGTTTGCTATTTACATGTAAACAATACATATCTGTAATATCTACATATCTGTATGATTGTTACTCTCGTAAGTTATACATTTTCACTTCTTAAAGTGAAACAACATAAACAACAACAACAAATTGTGCATGGCAAGCCGATATTAAGAATCGATTTGAAATAAACTAATAACAAAACGACCACCAATATAACCATGCAACGAAACACTATTTTAAAGAACTTAATTGACATTGAAATAATTTTTTTTTTTTGTGTTGTTACTTTAGTTTCAATTCTTTTCTTTTAATCAATTTTTTACGAATTCCAAAAAAAAAAAAAAAAGAAAAAAAAAGAAAACATCCGTCTTTCACGCTTTCCATGATAATGTTTAATTGATTTCTATTTCGTGTTTTTTATTTTTATTATTTAAAATATATTTTCATGAGAAAATATTACGAGGTATTGCGCTACGGTTTATGTTCTAAATTGCAATATAGTTCATAAAATTTGTGAATTTCATTCAGCCTTCTAAGCGTATAGTTAATAATTTTAAGTAAGTTGGCTACAAGGTTGGCTATACATCATAATCAACTTATTTTAATTTATAACAATAATAGAATCATTTAGATAAAGTGATCGCTGTACAATGGTGTCAGAACCATTGTCAAATTTGCAATCGCGATTACAATGTATGCTCCTACATTTAATTTTGTTAAACGTCAAAAAAAGAGAAGAAAACCGTTGGTCTGTATTCAGATTATACTCAGATCTATAAAGTGCGGAAATTCGAAATATATAAA
This sequence comes from Tipula vernalis, assembly GCA_958295665.1. Classification (NCBI taxonomy): domain Eukaryota; kingdom Metazoa; phylum Arthropoda; class Insecta; order Diptera; family Tipulidae; genus Tipula; species Tipula vernalis. The sequence goes on from OY282561.1 coordinate 646,022, forward strand.
TTATTTTATACAGGTGAATTTGTTGCGGGAACCCCTTTACTTTCTTAAATAATTATATTTAAATAATGAAATACACAGGAAGCTATAGTTTTCATTGTATTCTTCTTCTTATTCTTAATAAATTGTTGACCATTTCATCCCTAAAAACTAAAAAAAAAATTAAAAAAAAACAGTTGATATTTGTGAGTAGCACGTGTTAAATATTTTTTTTTTTTTGTCTTATCTATAGACACAACAGAAGTCTTAGGGTATAAAACAAAAATACAACCCTCGGTTTCCTTTAAGCATTATACATTTATTATACATATTTATATAAGAATATACAACCATCAAATTTAATGACTTAACGTTTTTTACCATATGACGATCAAGAATAAAAAAAAACAAAAAAAAATTATAAATTAAAATAATCGTAAAGAAAAAGATCGCGAGTTTACAGTTAACGATCAATTTGTCCTCTCTCTTATAAAATATACTGTTTAATTTTATTACATGATATTTGTGTATAAAGTCTTGGTGATAGAATATATTATAAATCTTTAAGGATTTGAGTCACCTGTTACTTTGTAAATATACATAAGCTTGTGCTACACGAAATTTGATCCTTTTTGAAATTTCATCGCACGCTTTATTTATTAGTATGTAATTAACATCGATCGAATTATATAAGATCAAATCATAATAGAGGTCAATTGCACCATATATGTAACGATGATTGTGATATTGTTATACAAATTTGTCATAAACTATGTACAGTACCGCTAAAAAGTCACCGGAAGAATGGTTTTCGTTTCATAACTTTTCACGAATCAAAACATTTTATAATTAATTTTTGATTAATAATTCTTTATCACATTTCACATTAAAAACTAATATTAAGATTGTAATTTTAATTCACACACGACTAAAAAATAATAAATAAATCCCTACAAAGAAATAGTCACATTATTTCATACTTCAATTTTATTAATTCATACATTATATCACATTTTATTACAATAAATTAAATTAAAAAACATTAATATCTGGTTGCATAACCTGTAGCTGTTATTACAGCAGCACACCGTGACGGCATGGAATCAATAAGCTTTACTGAGCAATCTGTTGGGATTCGATTCCACTCTCGCTCCAAAACTGTGTAAAGTCTCCCTGTGTCCAATTTTGTAAAATTTTGCGTCCGAATACGTCTATCGAGCTCCTCCCACAGGTGTTCGATCGGATTCAGATCGGGACTTTGGCTTTGCTACTTCAAAATTTGAAATTTTCCTTCCGCAAGTATTCGGAAACATGTTTGGACGTGTGTTTGGGGTCGTTGCCCTGTTGAAACATCCAGTCGGAACCCATTATTTGCCTTGCATGAGGAAGCATGCGTGTTTCCAATATTATCTCGTACCCAAACCGATCCATCGTTCCATGTATTCGGTGAAGTGGTCCAACAAAATTCCGGGAGAAACAGCCCCACACCATAACACTTCCACCGCCGTGCTTAACTGTGGGAACCTGGTATTTAACATCGTTCCTTTTATTGACTGGGCGACGAACATATTGTATTCCATCAGACGAGAAGATGTTGAACTTGCTCTCGTCACTCCATAAAATTTTTGACCACTGTTCGGAAGTCCAGCTCAAATGCTCTTTCGCAAACTTCAACCGAGCTGCGAGATTTTTTTTGGAGATCAGTGGTTTTTTAGATGGACGCCTTCCATGAAGTCCAGCGTCAGTCAGGCGATTTTTAATTGTGCAAACCGATACCTTTTTCTTGTAATTTAAATTGAAATCGCTCATTATTCTAGGAGCGGACAGTCTCGGATTCGCCAATGACTGCCTAACAATTACGGAATCTTCCCGTTTGGTAGTCATCCGGGGCCGTCGACTTCGAGGCTTACGCTCTAAGGTCCCACGCAATTGTTGGTTTATACACCACTCGTGCACTGTTCATAATGGTATGCCAAATTGTCGACTAACTGCCGACTAACTGCTCCCATCGGTAACACATTTTACAACTGCCGATTTCAAGTCTCTAGAATATTCTTTACGTTTTCCCATTTTTTTTTTGCAAGCAAATATAACGGACTATTATTAAATAATTACAATTTTTTTTCTATTTATTACCTACCAATTTAAATTTGCACTACAATAAATTATACCCAACAATATTGCACGCTCCGAACTATACAAATTTTCATAGAAACTAAACTATTGCATTTATTTTTTACAAATTTGAAACAAAATATTCACGTTCAAACATGTTAACATTAATAATAAAAAAAATTTTAAAAACTGTATGAGAAGAAATAATATTTAGAAAAAATGCATCTTGTGGTGACTTTTTAGCGTAACTGAAATATATGTTTAATTGATCTGAAATTTTATGTTTAACCCTTTGCACTCGAAAGGGTTTTGGTATGTACATACCGCCAACTCGAAACATTTTTTTAAAAAAATAAATAAATTTGATTTGAAATACATACAATTAAATTTATAAAAATAAAAAATACTTATTTATTCGAGTGCAAAGGGTTAAACAGGTTTTAGATAGCAAACTATGCTTTAGTAGCACGTAGCTTAATTGTTTCATCCAAATTGGATGTTATTTTTGATTAAACTGGCTAAAATATTCTATGACTTTGAGTTAGAATTATTTTAGTTAAGGCAGAATTTTGTAAATTAAAACGTTTGACTTCACATATCTAAAAAAAAAAGCTGAATTACACCAAATACCAATGCGAGCTTGGTAGTACAGTTGTATTACACGAAATTATTTTGTAATTAAGATAGAATCATGTGAAAATTCCGCTTTGATGTTACCTGAATACAAGTAATGAAAAATATTGGTTATATCCTTATTTATTTATTTAACCGATGGAATTCCGTAGATACCTATCTAAAATACATGTTATTTCCCGCTTTAAAACTCTAAAAAAAATAAATTTCAATAGCACAAACTTTTTGATGTACAATTTGTTTTTATAATTTGAAAAATGATCAGTTTCATCCTTACAGTTTAACTTAAACTGCGATAAAATTCAATAAATATATTTCTAGAATTTGTCTTTCTAGACGATTTTTGAATGAGTTTATAGACAAATTCTGTTGAAATATAATTTAATTAAAAGTGAAAGAGAAAATTTAGTGAGATTTAGATTAATAAGGGCTAATAAAATAGCTTCCCAAGTTCATCAAATCTGAAAAATCGAAAAATAAAACCATAACGAAGTTGTTACGGGATTAGTGATGACTCTTATTTTATTTGGTAAGATTTAGAGGCTCGAAAATATTGAAGTTAATAGCCTTATGGAAAGATTGATAAACGAATGATTTGATTTACTATGATTAAGTGAAATTATTGATATCTCGTAGCGAAATTAGGATAATCTAGAATTAAAACACAACACACTTTAGCGTTTATTAATGGTTAGAGTAATGTGAAATTTAATGTCATTCAGAGTGTCAACTTATAACACATCTCCGAATGTCCATTTAAATTTAAATCCGGCGCTGTACATATTGTAATATTAAACTTAACTTCCTCATTTTTAACGTCAACAGCGGTAAATATTTCTTTATAAAAACCAAACAAAAAAAAAAAAAAAAAAAAAAACAAATAGAAAATCGAACAAAAAACACGTAAAATTTTAATACAAACAAAATCTTACTATTACTTACTCTATTTCTTAAATATTTTATCGTTTTATAAGACTATTAGATGAATGAGAAATTTTTTTTGTTCGGCTAAAAAATATATTTCTGTTTAACGTATATAATGTGCAAATCGGTTAATAAAGTTATTTATACGAAAAGAAAAGTATTAAACATTACTGAATAGTAAGTACTGTGCATAGATAAATTGGAAACTAGTTTTGTAGTTTAGTTTCTGTTGAAATTTTAACTATTTCAATATCGATTATACTTCCTCAGGTGTATGTACGGTTGGTACGGTACAGTATATTTATAGAATATTGTAGATTACATAAATTTGAAATCAGCTGAAATGATCCTGGGTGCATTCCTGTAGGCGATATTTGTTGCTTAATATATCAATATGGTAAGCAGATGCATACATCGTGATAAAATAGTATAATTTTCACTTTTCTTGTATATTACGAGTATGTCCATTCCAATTTATGTAGGCGTGATACATAATTTAAGATAAACTTGAAAACAATAATTAAGCAAAAATAATTGTATCTGTAGCAAACAACAAATGGTTATTCTCTTTTCTATATATGTGTTGCTTTCGTAGTCTTATACATTTGTTAAAATACATAATATATAAGTAAAAGAATTAAACCTTCCGCTACTGTGACCAATTTCTTCAATATACATAAAAACGAAGAAAAAAATTATATATAAACTTATAAATTTGCAATTAGCCACCAATATATAATATAAATTATATAGACACGACATCAATTCGATTTGCACTATAATATCATTTATTGTTTACTCCAAAAATCGGAATATATTTTTATACAAAACCTTTGAATATATCTTCTGGTTCCGGGAGAAAATGAAATCGTAAAAATCTATTATAACATACATAGTTCCGTATCGAATTAGAGTAACACAATTGTTTTATTGCTGGGTTACGAAATATCTAAATCTCACTAAAAACCTCTCAAAGTCGTTTGGCACATGTACCTTCTGAATAAATTTAAAATATACAATATTCAACAATTTGTCAAGTTATGTAGGTTTTATTTCTCCACAAATTCTTAAAATTTTGTTTAAAATTTTACCAAATTCAAATTTTATCAAACTTTTTTAATTTTGTGGACTTACAATAAGTTACACAGGACAGTAAATCAATTTATTCTTTCTGTTTAATCTCCACCACAATGTAGAAGGTAAAATTAATCTCTTCCCTCTATTAACAGTTCGGAGCAAGCATTCAAGTTGTAAACGATAATATTAAAATGAGTTCCGTGTATAAGAAGCGTTTTGAAGTGTTGTTGTTTGTTACCGATGCCAAAGGGCCGAAAATGCGATTGAAGCGGATAGCAAAATACACGAAAACATCTGTACCATTTATGAAGAAAGAGGATAAAGCGGTATAGAGAGTGTGGAAATGTGGATGATCTAGCTGGAAGATGATAAGATAGAGGCAATTGTTCGAGAAAAATCCAACAATATTCCTGCGACAAGCAAAACAAAAACTATGTGCGAACGGTTTTGAAATATCAAGCAACACAATTCGACGAAGGATAGGAGAATTCGACATTAAAAATAGGAACCCACATTATAAACTAGAAAAAAGGCTGACTTGGATAAACGAAACTGGGGTTCTTATGTACACAAAGCTTATAGAGGAAAAAGAATAACAATTTCACATTTGGAAAGATTTTACTCCAGAATATACGGCAAAATTAAGTGAAAGTTGCACTAGGAGATTTCAGTCTGTAATATATGACCATGGCGACTAGACTACGTACGAAGATAATTACGAAACATGCTGTACATTTAGAAAAGGTTTGAATTACATATGAATTAAATTCTGAAATTTAGTCTTGATGACCTCATGAGTTTCCTACGGCTAAATCATCATCTTTTCCTTTAAAATTAGAAAAGATGAGAAATTCATAAAAAAATTAAAATTGCTTAGATACAATTCTAAAATGGTTTTCCGCATATTTACCTAAATTTTACGAATCTTCTACTTCTCAATAAATTGTAAAGTTTTGCTAAATTCTGAAAATTGTATCGTTAAAATTGTATCGAAGTCTGAAATGGTTGCTAAAAGTTTACGTCGAAATATTAAGAAGTTAAAAATTAAAAATTGTTTAGATTTATAAATTTTGTAGAATTTTGATAAGATTCTAAAGTTTCACCAAGTATTTTAAAAATTGCATTCTCTTCAATTTTATAAAATTACTTCTAACAAATCTACCTGACTTCTAACGAAATTTTAATATTTTGTCAAATTATAGATGTTTTTTTATAACCAAAAATTCTGAAAATTGCGTTTGAAACTTTATCCAAATTCTTAGAAATCAAAAAAAGTATCGAATTTAACTATGATTTCGTTTGATTTGAATTCCGAAATTTATTCGGGCTCTTAATTGTAATTAAGTTGCCACTTGCAATAAATTCTTCTATTCACTCTTCAATCTGCTTTCCTTTTTATGGCGTTTGCGTTTTATTTTTCTTGAAAATTTGAAAAATTGTCAAATTCATTAAAAATTAAAAATTGTTTAGATATTATGAAATTTTTTGTCAAATTTAAAAATATTCCCACTTTCTAATCTGCTAACAATTTATAATTACAATTTTTGTCTCAATTCTAAAGTTTTTTTAATTTTATCGTATTCTATTTTTTTTATGAAATTTCGACTTCTGAAACAATATAATCCTTAACGATTAGCTTGGGTACATCACAATTATACCATCTGAGATAACATGATTTACAACACATAACACGAAATACAAATTCTCACAACAAGTTCTACAAATGTACATTCAGAAAAAACCAACAACCATGCATTCAATTGTCAAGTGATCGCAACTTCAATCACTTGAAAACAATTCAATATACCACAACTCAACACACTTCACCATTCCACTAATTCAATACACTTCCTAATTCTTGCCATACACGACACACAAAACCAAAAAATGAAAAACCACGTATTCAACTTCCAAATTCCATCACTTGGAAATAAATGAATACACCACCATTTTTGTTATTCACAATCACAAGACACACATCACATGAAATATATACACAGAAAAAACCAACTACCATGCATCAAATTTCCAAGTGACCGCAACTTACATACCAACAATTTATATACCACCCAATACATTCCTCATATCCTAAAAACTCAATCACTTGAAAATAATTCAAGACACTTCGCCATTCTTATCATTCACGAGCCCAAGATTGATTGCAATATTCTAAAGTACTCCCTCATATTCCTTTAAAAATTCAATCATATGAAAACAGTTTAATACATCACCACTTCCGTTATTCAAGCGTACAACACATAACACACACAATACGTTATGCAAATTTTCACAATAAGCCATAGAAATGTGTACAGGGTTGCTCAGAATAACTGTATCAATTATATTTCAGCGAAATATTTTTTATTACAGTAATTATCTTAGGACTAACGTATATTTTTAATACTCTATGTCCTTTATTAGCAATAATATTTTTTAAACATGGAACAAATCCACTACAGGCGGCATGCACCACTTCGTCAGGTATATCGTTCCATATCATCACTAAATATTTCTCAAATCCCTTAATTCTCATGGTTGGTAAACCTTTGAGTTTCGCCTGCATAATTCCCCATATCGATAAACCTAATGGATTTAAATCTGAGGAACTAGGAGGCCATTCCTTCGTTGTGATGAAATCAGGTAAATTTTGTTCCATCTAGTTTTGAACATTTTTTGCCTTATGTACCGGCGCAGAGTCTTGGTAAAAGCAGTAGTACTCATCTCCAAACAATGTCTTGACGCGAGGAACTAAGTGGCTCTTAATAACGTCACTCAAGTACAACTACATGGTTTATTTTTATTCCTTTGTCAATAAACAACAGGTGCAGCTTACCTTGCTTAGAAATGGGGGCTGTTTCCATACCATAACTGATGTAACATTTTGGAACGTTGAACATTTCTTGTTATTGCCTGTATATCACTAATCGATGCAGTGTAAATACGGTTATTTTGAATGTTCAATGAGGGTTGAAGCAAGCATAGTTTCTAATCCAAGAATATGATCTCGCTGTCTTCGTGCCACTATAGGAGAAACTTACATTTTCGCTTCCAATTTTCTATTTGATTCGTGGTTAGGTCATCACTGGCGACTGTAATTAGTACCTATGACACGTTTAGAGTGATGATAAAGTTATCGAAAAAATTCATTATATTTAAAAGGATTATCAATGTATTGTAGTGGGGGAAATCACGTAGAAGAAATCCGACAATTATTCTGAGCAACCCTGTACACAGAAAAAATTAATAACTATGCATCCAATTTCCAGGCGACTGCAATAACCTATACTTTATTAATTTTTCCCGAACGTTCCCAAGAGCATGAGTGTGAAGTTTATGCTAAAAAAAATAACAAAAAATTACACTGTTAAATTAGCTATTTTCCAATTGGAATTTAAATTATATGAAAATTTAAATTTTTTGTAATTTTGGATTTTTCGTACCACCAAATAGATTCTTTTCATCAGGAAATAGGATCTTTTCATCGTTTTCAGATAGCTGGACCATCTGTTTATATCGTTAACCAAAAGCATCTAATTGTGTAGAACATTACTAGTTATATTTCAGATAATTTAAAAGTTGACTGAATTTTGATGGTTTAAAGAATTATTTAGCGCCGATCCTGGAAATGTCCCGAAGGCCCCGCATATTTCTTAGAACAGCTAAGCCATATAGCGGCCAATGTCACCAAGCCGATCCAATTTTGATGAACTATAATATATTTCACAGTTTTTGGAATTTTTAAAATTTTTTCATTATTTTAAAAGTTTTATATCGCCGACCGCAGAGATGTCCACAAGGTTTTTCCCATATTTTCGGATAACTTGACCATATGCTAGTCTACGTGCTCAATCTTATTCAATTGTGATGAACTATACTATACTTCACAGAATTTCGAATTTTTAATAATTTTATTAGTTTTATAAATTTTTGTATCTCTGATCACAGAGATGTCCACAAGGTCTGGCCTATATTTTTGGATAACTTGACCATATGCTAGTATACTTGATCAATCTTATTCAATTGTGATGAACTATACTATACTTCACAGAATTTCGAATTTTTAATAATTTTATTAGTTTTATAAATTTTTGTATCTCTGATCACAGAGATGTCCACAAGGTCTGGCCTATATTTTTTGATAACTTGACCATATGCCAGTCTACGTGGTCGATCTTATTCAATTGTGATGAACTATACTATACTTCACAGAATTTCGAATTTTTAATAATTTTATTAGTTTTATAATATGTTGTATCTCCGATCACAGAGATGTCCACAAGGTCTGGCCTATATTTTTGGATAACTTGACCATATGCCAGTATACGTGGTCAATCTTATTCAATTGTGATAACTATACTATACTTCACAGAATTTCGAATTTTTAATAATTTTATTAGTTTTATAAATTTTTGTATCTCTGATCACAGAGATGTCCACAAGGTCTGGCCTATATTTTTGGATAACTTGACCATATGCCAGTATACGTGGTCAATCTTATTCAATTGTGATGAACTATACTATACTTCACAGAATTTCGAATTTTTAATAATTTTATTAGTTTTATAAATTGTTGTATCTCCGATCGCAGAGATGTCCACAAGGTCTGGCCTATATTTTTGGATAACTTGACCATATGCCAGTATACGTGGTCAATCTTATTCAATTGTGATGAACTATACTATACTTCACAGAATTTCGAATTTTTAATAATGTTATTAGTTTTATAAATTTTTGTATCTCCGATCACAGAGATGTCCACAAGGTCTGGCCTATATTTTTGGATAACTTGACCATATGCTAGTCTACGTGGTCAATCTTATTCAATTGTGATGAACTATACTATACTTCAAAGAATTAATAATTTTTAATAATTTTATAAGTTTTATAAATTGTTGTATCTCCGATCACAGAGATGTCCACAAGGTCTGGCCTATATTTTTGGTTAACTTGACCATATGCTAGTCTACGTGGTCAATCTTATTCAATTGTGATGAACTATACTATACTTCACAGAATTTCGAATTTTTAATAATTTTATAAGTTGTATAAATTTTTGTATCTCTGATCACAGAGATGTCCACAAGGTCTGGCCTATATTTTTGGATAACTTTACCATATGCCAGTCTACGTGGTCGATCTTATTCAATTGTGATGAACTATACTATACTTCACACTTTTACAAGTATAGTATAGTTCATCACAATTGAATAAGATTGACCACGTAGACTGGCTTATGGTAAAGTTATTCAAAAATATAGGCCAGACCTTGTGGACATCTCTGTCATCAGAGATACAACAATTTATAAAACTAATAAAATTATTAAAAATTCGAAATTCTGTGAAGTATAGTATAGTTCATCACAATTGAATAAGATTAACCACGTAGACTAGCATATGGTCAAGTTATCCGAAAATATAGGCCAGACCTTGTGGACATCTCTGTGATCGGAGATACAACAGTTTATAAAACTAATAAAATTATTAAAAATTCAAAATTCTGTGAAGTATAGTATAGTTCATCAAAATTGAATAAGATTGGCCAAGTAGGCTGGCATATGACCAAGTTATCCGAAAATATAGGCAAGATCTTGTGGACATCTCTGCGGTCGGCAATATAAAACTTTTAAAATAATGGAAAAATTATTTGAAATTCCAAAAACTGTGAAATATATTATAGTTCATCATAATTGGATCGGCTTGGAGACATTGACCGCTATATGGCTTAACTATTCTAAGATATGTGCGGGGCCTTCGGGACATTACCAGGATCGGCGCTAAATAATTATTTAACCCTTGTGTTTACAACCGAATTTTTATTTTTTTTAACCATACTAAAAACAAGTTACAATCGAGCTTTGGAAAAACTTTTCTTGAAATTCCATTCAGAACATATAATTGTTAAGCTACTGAAGGATTCATGCCGATAATTTACCTAAATCAATAAAATTTTGGTCATTAAAATTGAAAAACATACCCGGGTATGCGGTTGTAAACATAAAGGTTGAACCATCAAAATTCAGTCAACTTTTAAATTATCTGAAATATAGTAATGTTCAACACAATTGGATGCTTTTGGTTAATGATATAAACAGATGGTCCAGCTATCTGAAAAGGATGAAAAGAACCTGTTTTCTGATGAAAAGAATCTGTTTGGTGGTAATAAAAATTCAAAATTACAAAAAATTTAAATTTTCATATCATTTAAATTCCAATTGGAAAATAGTTAATTTAACAGTGTAATTTTTTGTTATTTTTTTTTAGCATAAACTTCATACTCATCCCAAGAGCAATATATTTCATTTCGATTGAATTGAAGAAATACCAACTTACCAACTTTATTTGTAGATATTGTTATCTGACAAGGTAACTCTATTGTTTCAAAATACTCTATTTGTGGCATAAGTTAAGGTATACCCTTGTTAAAAAATTAATAAAAAATTGTTATAATTTTAAGCTAAAATCCAAATATTTGTTTTCTATTATAGAAAGAAGCTTAGAAAACAGGACCACAAAAAAAAAGAAAAGTACACAATAGTACTAGATGTACTACATGTACTAGGTGTTTTTCGGGTCGCTAGTGAAAATTTCGACTCATTTTTTAGGTTAGCAAAAAATATTTGACTAGATGGAGCAATTTATGCTTCGGATTCATGTTCAACGACCCAAAGAAACACTTAGTACATGTGGGGGCGTTCTTTTATATTTAACTTTTTTTTTTCTGTGGTGCTCTGATAAAAACAAATTCTAAAGTATTGTAAGTTCTGGACGGCTTTTCCATCGCAAATATTTTAAAGTATTTGAGGTTTTATCAAATTCTGATAAATAAAAAATAAATCGAAATTTTATAAATTCTTTTTTTTATTTCGCCTCCTTTGTAATCTAATCTTTCTTCGAAGATAAAATCTTGAGGCAAGAAATTAAAAGCGAGTGTTCTCGAATTCTAAAATTTAGGTTGACCAATCCCCGTCGAAACTTGCTCGCTATGCTCGCAAATCATCGACTGGTGTATTTTCCGTGACGAATACAAATGAAATAAAAAAACAAAACACTGCTTTTATAGCGTTGGTTTTGTTTCGTATGTAGAAAGGTTTTACTGTGTGTACATACACACATACATACACAACATGTAAAATTCAAAAAAATATAGCACGTGACCACTCCATCAGCCAATCAAAATACGAATACATTTTTTAAGTGGATCATTTTGATTTTTATATGCAAGGTGTCCCGGTACCTACAGTACAAACGAATTGGATATACATAACTGGGTCAATTTTATGAAAAAAAAGCCCACTACGGATATTTTTTACCTTAAGTCGACTTAAGACAGAAATTATTTTCAATATTCGACGTATCTCTCCTCTAACTTCACTAAATTTGACTTTAGTGGTAATGCCTTGTGGTTAAAGACTATGGTCGCCAGCCGTAATAAGCTTTAGTCGGCATAAGTGAAAAATGAATTTAATATTCAATTTTTTGTACCGCTCTAGAAAATTTATCAAATTTAACTCAATCCGTTATGCCTAATGACCACAGAAATTCTATTTACACTTATGAAATTCTAAAATTTTATCAATTTTTTTTTTTAGTTTCATGCCTCGTAAATTTATTTAATTCTAAAATTTTATTAAATTTTAATTCCAAAGTTGTGTCAAATTATGGACATTTTTGAATCAAATTTTATAAAATTGTTAACATTGTCATGTTATTTGAATGAAATTTAGAAAACTTTTTCAAACTTTATTTTATTGCTGCACTCTCACCAAAATCAGGTATTCAAAATACTATCCCCTTTCTTAATTTATTTAGTTTTTGATTTAAATAAGTTTTCGCACACTCTATTTTGAGCATTAGCTAAAACAAACTACATCTCAACCATCACATCTCAGCCGTTCAATTTCATCCACAGTTCCGCCATTTCCCTGGATCGTTAACCGTAGAAGCCAACCGTTTTAATGTTGGCTTCGTTAATTTTTTTTATCGTTCGTCTACTCGTACGAACTTGTTCGTTCTAGTGACTTGATTTTTTATTCAACATTAATAATTTGAATTCCATATGTTGGTTGGGCTTGCTGCAAATTTTGGAAAACAATGTATGTATTTATGAAGGAAAAAACAAAGAAAACGTCCGTTGAAAGTCCAATACTTTAGTCTTTTAACTTTAGTGAAACAACGCACTCCTCTTCGCATAACTATTATACCTACATTTAAGGGAAAGATGGGATCTATTAATATTATTTTCTCAGAGTTACACAAAATATTTGTTTCAAATTATAACCGGTTTATCTAAAAATTCTATCTGTTCTCTATTTTTCCAGATATTAATGATATGATCAGTATGGAATTGCAGACAACTGTGCATATACAGCACTTAAATCATGGACTGTCACAATTACAATCACATCAAAATTTAATGCACCAACATCAAATATCAGCTGAAGAAAAAGCAAAAAGTAAGTGACATAATTATTTGAGAGGGCTTTATTCTTACATCGTGTTTTAATTTCGTTGTTTTATTTAACAGAAGAAAATAATGGCCAAGGCAGCAGTCTCTCGGGTGATGGTAAGTTTCACTTTTTATATTCAATAATACATATTTATATTACATAACATAAGTTCCAGTTTAAAATCATATTTTTGTATGTATATTATGGTCGATCGGATGCAAACGGAAAAATGTATATCGTGATTAATATACTTTTCGGTTTTCTTTAATCTAAGAATTAAATCGAGTTTTTTTTTATATTTAATGTTGTTTTATCATTTTGCGATCTAATATCACTTTAATTATTTTATTTTATTTAGAAAACATATTTTAACAAAAATGTATAGTTTAATTTTTTCTTTTATGTGATATTCCTTTTTTAAAACATTAAAATTTTTTGGAAAGTACTAGTTGTCAGCCTATCGCGCTTTGTCAACTTTTAAAACTATCCTAATTTGAGTTATTTGAATCTGTTCTATTTATACCACTTTTTACGATGATGTCATATATAATAATGTATTGCTTTTGTGTCTGTCCAACCTGTTTGTCCAATATAGTAAATGTTACAGTCGTTACAAGTTAACTTATATACTCCTGTATCAGTGGTTGTATTGGTGTTGGTGTTAACCCCCCAGTAGAAGGTAATCGATGAATTCACTGATGAATTCTTGATGAAATTCCTAATGACCCATTAGATGAACTATATTAAGGGCGCGGGACTAAACTACGAAGAGAGAAATAAATATATAATATAAAATTTTTTAACGGTTTTTTCTGAGTTATTACATTAAATTTCTTAAACCGAGTTAGTACCAGAATGGCATTAATAAATATTCACATTTTAAGAAAGTGTAGACTAAAACTTGTTGTTTTTAAAAATTGAAATCTAAGCCTGAATGCCATTACGAATAAAAATTTGTCAGTCAAAATAAAATGAGATAAAAATATAAAATCGGTGGTTGTGTGAACGAAACACAAAACGAAGTCAGTCAAGATTTGACTTACATAAAATTTGTGTCTGGATCAGTGGATCGCCATAATTATGGTTAAAAAGTATCAAATCAAGATCAATTAAACTAACACATCTGCATAAATATTGTGTACGATGAAAAATATTTCTTGAACACACTAATAATCTAATAATTTTAATAGCTTGGCGATTTTATGGTAGAGATTTTTTTAATTTTTTATTTTATGACGGAAAATATTCGAAAAATAATAATTCTGATATGAGTATTAATAATAATTAATGTTTTAGATAATTTTGAGATGTGAAAATAATCGAATTAATGTTAATACTTAATTTGTTTAGTAATTGTTGGTTATGTTTTTGTTTGATGTCAAAATTTAACCATAAAATCTTGATAAAAAAAAAATATTGCTTTTTCTTTGTCACTCTAATGAATTAGTTTTTTCTTGTCCTCTTTCGACTTGAAGTCAGTTCAGTCCATTACTCACAGTGGAATATAGACATTATTTTAAAATTTTTGTGAAAATGATCGTATTACATTGCAAGATGTTAATATATACATAAATAAGATATTAATTTTTTTTTTCTTTATTTTATTACAACTGCGATTGCGCTCAACTAGCAATTTTTCTTTCAAATACAAATTTTTATTTTTTTTTTACGAAGGGAGGAATTATCGAGAAATTTTGCCAGTTTCAGTTTCGATCTGAGTGAGAATAACGAAAAATTTAATTTTTTACCAGTCAATCTCATCAGGCTATTGCGACTGAAAATGCTAATTACACTTTAGATTATTTTCTATATATAGAAGACAAACGTGTAGTTAAGTATTAGCGAATTATACGCAAACACACATATTAAACTCTTAATAAATTTCAATTTAACTTTATTTAACGCATAAATACGATTTCTGTTTTGAAATGTTAAGTTTTGTTCGGTACTTAAACCAAATAATTATTATTATTTTTTTTTTTTTTTAAATAAAATTAATTTTGCCTACTATACCTAAGCAAATGTTCTTCTTTTCCCTGCGTTGCTTGGTTGTGGACTTTGATCCATCCGATTTGAAGTTTAAATCCTTCGAATTTCGTGATTTTGCGGTCGATTTCGTGTTTTATCTCTTAATTTTTGTAGTTGTTTAGCAACCTCACAGCCTCGATAATTAGCCGGAGATTGACCCTGACAATTTATACACTTAGCTGGCATATACCTGTGTTAAATGTTTACCTGAGTACTTTACACATCTATGATCCCGGCTGCAATGCATTTTTGGGTGTCATTAAATCCCTGACATTCCTTGCATTGGGGTATGCATGTGGTGCTTCCTTTTATACCATAATTGTATTGAACATTCTCTTTGTTATCAAATACCAGCATAAAATAGGGAGTGCCCTTTTACTGAAAGTTTGGTTTCCTTCCTGATTTTCTGTTCTTTTTTTTTTTTTAACAATATTCACAGCGTCTAGTATTTTAATACCTTTATTTTGTAAGTCTTCTATTATTTCTTTGGTTGAGCAAGTGTGATGCAAACCTCTTGCCATAACTTTTATATGTCGAGCCTGTTTGTTCTCAACCACTGATACTTTGCAGCATTCAACTTCATAGATAACGTTCTATAAGAATCTAAATCCAGAGTATTAATTTTCCAAACGTCATTGTTTAGCGCTGACCTTGTACTATTTGTCAGTAACTGATTTCATCAGTGACTGAATTTTTGGGTAACTGGTTACCCACATTTCTTATTGGTGAGGGTGGTTTTACTTTCGATTGCACCAGTTTTGATGCAGTGTTCCTGGTAGATTGACTACCTTTTGGTTGATTGACCTCGGGTTGGACAACTTTCGATTCGGTACTTATAGTTCCACTATCATTTAATTGTTCAGCCTCATGTGACGATTCAGCTTTTCTTTTCTTACTCTTCCTGGGCTGTTTTTTCTTCCTTAGGATCCAGTCCGTCTCCCTCTCTAATTCATCCTCGTTAGTGAAATAATAGAATTTCTCTGGTTCAATACCCTCTATTTTGCTATGTTCTTCTGAATCCCGATTCATTTTTAGAAGTTCACTTTCTCTCTTTAGATACTCGATTTCTTCGCTTCGGTACATGATTGCTCCATTTTCTATAGTCTCTACATGATCTACTTGAAAAAAGATTGTAATGTTGTAATTTTAGGTTCATAAAGGGTAATTATAGATAGAGAATTTGTGCTATGTCAAACAAGTAATTTCTGTAAATGGCAAATCG
The DNA here is from genome assembly GCA_958295665.1 of Tipula vernalis. NCBI lineage: Eukaryota > Metazoa > Arthropoda > Insecta > Diptera > Tipulidae > Tipula > Tipula vernalis. The sequence goes on from OY282561.1 coordinate 662,444, forward strand.
CTGGAAATTTTTACAGATACTTTAATCTCTTAAGCCAAAATAGTTATCATGGGCCGTAAAATTCTTGAAAGTCGAATTAGTCGAAATAAAAAAAAAATACCCGAACTTTTCATCTACTTTGCCTTTCGGATCTATTCTTTTTGTCCTCCTCGCAGCAAACTTGAAAAATCAAAAAGAATTCTATTTAAAAACCTATTTAAAGTCGGTTCTATATTTCATTTGGTGTATCAACATTAAAAAATTAAATTTTGTAATCCGGAAGTTTATTGGTATTAATTTTGTCACAAGATTGACCACGGCACATATAGACATAATATCATTTTCGTCTACAACATTAAAACATAATTTATGTATATATGTAAACAAAGTATTGTAATTTTAACCTCGAAAACTTTGTCTATATAATATACATTTTGTCTGATTTACCCGAACAATAGTTAAAAAGTGAAGTGTGGGATGAATGAAAATGAAAACTTATTTATTTTATCTTTTTGTTATTCAAGATAAATAAATGGTGGGAAAAGTTCCCATTTGTCAAGGCCGTTCCCAGAGATCACACATTTTATGTATTTATTTACACAAACCTTTATAAGTATAAAAAAAAACGAAAACCGAATTTGATTTTGATGGCATTATAATTGGGCAAACACATGACGAAAAGGGTGATCTGAGATTTTTTTGAGAGAGGGAGATGAACAAATACTAATTACGTATAAAAGTATCGCGCGCAGGTATTATATAAATATGGGAAATCATTACATGATTTATTGTTGATTTTCTCATGATCTTGATCAAAACAAAATAAAATTTAGTGAATTTATTGTTTGTTGATCATCTTTAATTATATAGACAATGAAAACTCTATGAAATGATTCACGACTTTTTAGACAACCCATAAAAAATAAAAGAAATTTTTGCTGTTCTAATCGATTCATCAAAACTATCATATATACGTATATATATTTATCTATGTATATATATATATATATATAAACTTAAAAGACAATTAAGGAAAGAATTTCATCTCCACGAATATTCAAATCATTCACGATCGTCATAAAAATATAATCAAACTAACCACCCACATTATTTTGTGTTTGCAAATTTATTACTTCATCATCTTACAAAAAAAAAGAAAAAAAAAAGAAAGAAAAGAAAGAAAAGAAAAACGAAAAAAGAAAAATCGAAGATCCCGATTCAATAAGAGAGAATATTGCTTTATAGCATAATCTGATGATGACATAAAAATAATTATTGAATTTTAACATATAAGTCGTGAAATTACTTATTTTGTGTTTCTTAAATAAAAACAAAAAAATGTATATCTTGTACATTTTTTATACGCGGATTATATACGGATTAAAGAAAAGAAAATTATGTTTGGATATGTAATTCTTATTATATAGGTTTGTCGAAGTGAACTGAATAGATATCATCCACCTGCTACAAGAATATAAATCTTTCAATGTTTTACAACAACAAAAAATTAATAAAAAATAAAAACGAAAAACCAAAGTACCATAATAAAAATAAATACGGAATTTGTTGTTTTTTATAAAGTTAAACATAAGCCAAAGAAAATTTCACTGTCATGCTTTTTTTTTTTTTTTTTTCATTCAACAGATAATTTGAGTAACGCTTTCATGATTTAGAAAAATATTTCTCTATATAAATATATACACATAAAAACAATCCTAAATATACTAAATGTATATTACTTTATCTATACTATAATATACAGGGCGCCCCTAAAATAAACCGATAATGCTTGACTATATTTTCCTTATCAAAAGTGCCTCCTAACTCTAAGAGTCGAGACAACAACATTTTTTAAAAAAATATATTCGAGGTTTCAAGTTAAGATTTTGCATGCCACCATTGAAAAGATGTGAAAAAAATTCAGAAAAAAAAATATTCACCTAATTAAACAAATATAGTAAGTATGTATATTTTTTACAGTGGTAAATACAGAAATGGTTACCCTTTTGCCATAAGGAGCTTTGATTTTTAGTACAAATTAATTTCGTACTGATGAAAAATACCAGTATTTACCTATTTTCCCTCTTACCTTCCATCGCGTCTAAAAGAATGTAATTCATTGAATTGGAACTAAAGGATTTTTATGGCCAAATAACAGGAGCCTAGGAGCATTGTTGCCACGTCCAGCGACCAATGTCCAACGTCAGTGTCCAATAGCCAATATTAAATCTCTAATATTCAAAGTAATAGTCAATTTTTTGGATGTTACTTCTTTGTTACATTTTATTGTTGTTTACACAAAACAACTTAGAGCTTTTAGAACTACCATTGGTGATAGAACTTATTTAAAAAAATGGCAAAGAATCAATCGACTGCAGAAATATTGATAGGTAGAATCTTACATTCCAAATATTATCTGTTTAATTTATTGTTTAATCTATACAGTGAACTTTAATCTTGGAACGCTTGTCATTATCGATACCTGTTCTGTAAAACTAAGAACTGATACCAAGGCTTTTTATTTTCGCCCTTTCGGAATTTATCTATATAAAATTCAAATTCAACCGAACAATTTATAAGCTCTATACTCGAATCTCCGTTCTTTTCAAGCTGTTGCTTTTATACAGTTTGCTTTGTTCTAAATAATTAATTAGTATGTTCATAATACTAATTTAAAGATGGCACCGTAGATCGACGTAAAAGTTGTAGAATTGTGGTGAATGCATCAGATATGTCAAAGAATTTCGTCTGTATTAATTTCCAAATAACAGTAGCCGTCTACTGACAGTATTTATTATCGTAATCGACACAAGTTTACTCACCATCCGGGAGCCGAGATCCGGTCAGTAAACAGTTGCTGTATTTTTAGCTTTGCTTATAAGTTTAAATATCTTTGTCTCAAAATCAAAAATCGGAGCAGATGATCTTAAAGGATGTTGTGAAAGTAAATTATATTTTTTCCCGCGAAGAAATAACAGCAACTCAGCAATAAGTGAATAACGCATGTTATACTCGTAGGAGGTAGCAAAGCTTCTCCCTTCTCTACTTCTTCTAACATATCTATAGTACACAGATTAGTGTTTAAGGGGTGTTCAGATTTGAGGTATATTTTTAAATATTCCGCCATTTATATTTTTTGTTTCTTGAAGAGTAAAGTTTATGTGGATAATCCTCAAACTGTTCAACACCTCAAAGACAACATCATCGAGCAAATATCACTAATTGAACCATCATTATGCGGAAAGTTATTCAACATTTTAATAAAAGATTAACAGCCTGCCGAGCTAGCAGAGAAGGTCACTTGAACGACATTCTTTTTCATTATTAACCGAAACCGGAACGTACTTTAATTTCCAATAAAAATAAATCAAGATTTCACACAATTTATGTATCTTATTTGAAATATAAAAAGAAATTTTAAAATTATAAAGTATTCATTAGGTTATCTCATTCATTTTAACAAATTAGGTGTATAATTTTAATTATACTATTGGACAAACTCTGAACTCTAATTTTGACTCTATTCGAATACTGCAAACCGAATCGGCACACAATTCAAACAATGTTGTTTATAATACTAGGAGTCGGTATTACTTTTCCTATTTTAAAGATCATGAATTTTCTTTTCTTTTAAACGTAGCAAAAATATTCTAAGAGAGGAGGGGGAGGAAGGGCTTCCATCTCTTTTGTGAGAGCCCATTGATTGTTTCACAAGAATATACAATAATGGTGAACAGACTTGGCGACGAAAAAAAAACTCTTTGATCTGTGTCTGCAAGTTTGGCGAAGCAATTATTATTAATACAAATCTTAAAAATGTTATTTTTTGCTAGTATAAGAAATGTTTGGAAAACGTTTTTTTTTTAAATATTTTAACATTTGTGGGTACTATCAGATGAAGCGATACGAGCGATAAAAATTCTTTAATCTGCGTCTGCAAGTTTGGCGAAGCAATTATTATTAATTAATACCAGAGTTTAAATTTATCGCTCTTTTAGAGCTCTTTATAAAAATTTTCGCTCTTGCTCCCAATAAAAATTTTTTTCAGTTTGCTTTTACGCTCTTACCCTCTAATGATAAACACAAAAAAAAATTATTTCGCTCTTTCAAAGCGATTTAAATTTTTCTTTTTAATTTTGCTCTTAAAACAAAGAGCGTAAAAGCTAAAAATATCGCTCCCAACCCATTCTACAGAGCCATTGTAGAAAATACATTAGGGAGCAAAATTTTTTGTAACACACAAATCGCTCTTTGAATATCAATAAATAAAGACAGTTTGATAAACGATATTTAGATAAATTTCTGGAATATGGCCAATTGTGATGGAACTTGGCTGTTCCTTAAACGATTTTAGAGAAATTTGACATGTGCGTTGGAAATGGGATTCTACAACGGTTTGTAGATAAACTTCTGAAATATGGCCTACTAGGATGGAACTTGGCTATTCCTTAACCGATTTTAGTGAAATTTAACATGCGCGATAGAAGTGGGATTTTAAAATGATTTTTAGCTGAAGTTCTGGAATATTGCCAATTGTGATGGAACTTGGCTATTCTTTAACCGATTTTAGAGAAATTTGACATGTGTGATGAAAACGGGTTTCTACAATGATTATTAGATGAAGTTCTGGAATCTGGCCAATGGGGATGGAACTTGGATATTCCCGAACCGATTTTAGTGAAATTTGACATGTGGGATGGAAGTGGAATTGTAAAATGATTTTTAGATGAAGTTCTGGAATATGGCCAACTACAATGGAACTTGACTATTCTTTAACCGATTTTAGTGAAATTTGGCATGCGCGATTGAAGTGGGATTTTAAAATGATTTTTAGATGAAGTTCTGGAATATGGCCAATTGTGATGGAACTTGGCTATTCTTTAACCGATTTTAGAGAAATTTGACATGTGTGATGAAAACGGGTTTCTACAATGATTATTAGATGAAGTTCTGGAATCTGGCCAATGGGGATGGAACTTGGCTATTTATTAACCGATTTGAGTGAAATTTGACATGTGCGTTGGAAATGGGATTCTAAAATGATTTTTAGGTGAAGTTCTGCAATATGGCTAATGGGGATGGAACTTGGCTATTCCTTAACCGATTTTACTGATATTTAACATTTGAGTTGAAAATGGGATTCTAAAATGATTTTCGGATCAAGTTCTGGAATATGGCCAATTGTGATGGAACTTGGCTATTTCTGAACCGATTTTAGAGAAATTTGACATGTGCGTTGGAAATGGGATTCTAAAATGATTTTTGGATAAAGTTCTGGAATATGGCCAATTGTAATGGAATTGGCTCTTCCTTAACAGGTTTTAGTGAAAATTTGACATGTGTGATGAAAACGGGATTCTTCAATGATTTTGAGATGAAATATACGGCCAATTAGGATGGAACTTGGCTATTTCTCAACCGATTCTGAGGCAATTTGACATTTTCGTTGGAAATGAGATTCTAAAATGACTTTTCTAATTTCGCAGTCCTACACTAACATTAGCGTGCTGTCACCCATTTTTTCATATTTTTCTTTGATCGCGACTAAATTTTCCGTCAGATGTATAATAAACCTGTCAATATAAGTAATCTATATTAATTATTATTTTATGTAACTCATATTGATATATTTAAATATATCCAGTTTCCGTCGAGGTTTATCTGCTGTTGGCCATATTTCATAACTTTATCTAAAAACTATTTTAGAATCCCACTTCCAAAGCATATATTGTATTGCATCACAATCGGTTAAGGAACAGCCAAGTATCCATACAGCTGTCAAAGTTTATCTGTTGTGAGAAATAATCTGTAATTTCCATCCTATTTAGCCATATTCCAAAACTTTATCTAAAACCTATTTTAGAATCCCACTTCCAACACATATATTGAATTGCATCACAATCGGTTTAGGAATAGCTAAGTTCCATCTAAATGATTCAAATTTCAGAAACTCATCTAAAAATCATTTTAGAATTCCTTTTTGATCGCACATGTCAAATTTCACTAAAATCGGTTAAGGCATAGCCCAGTTAAATCCTAGTTGTCCTTATTTCAGAACTTCATCTAAAAATCATTTTAAAATCTTATTTCCAAAGCACATGTTACATTGTATCACAATCGGTTAAGGAAGTTGGCCATATTCCAGAACTTCATTCTAAAAATCATTGTAGAATCCCGTTTCCATAGCGCATGTCAAATTTCTCTAAAATCCAGAACTTCTTTCATCCCATTTCCAATGCACATGTCGAATAGAATCACAATCGGTTAAGAAATAGCCAAGTTCCATCCTAGTTGGCCATATTCATCTAAAAATCATTGAAGAATCCCATTTGCATCACGCGTGTCAAATTTCACTCAAATCGGTTAAAGAATAGCCAAGATCCATGTTGGCCATATTCCAGAACTTTATACATAAATCATTTTAGAATCCCATTTCCAACGCACATGTCAAATTTCACTCAAACCGGTTAAGAAATAGCCAAGTTCCACCATAATTGGCCATATTCCAGAACTTCATCTAAAAATCATTTTACAATCCCATGTCCATTGCGCATTTTAAATTTCACTAAAATCGGTTAAGGAATAGCCAAGTTCCATCCCAATTGTCCATATTCCAGAACTTCATCTAAAAATCATTTTAGAATCCCATTTCCAACGTACATGTCAAATTTCACTCAAATCGGTTAAAGAATAACCAAGTTAAATCCTAATTGGCCATATTCCAGAACTATATCCATAAATCATTTTAGAATCCCATTTCCAACGCACATGTCAAATTTCATTCAAATCGATTAAGAAATAGCCAAGTTCCACCATAATTGGCCATATTCCAGATATTCATCCGAAAATCATTTTAGAATCACACTTCCATTGCGCATTTTAAATTTCACTAAAATCGGTTAAGGAATAGCCAAGTTCCATCCCCATTGGCCATATTCCAAAACTTCACCTAAGGACGTGTTCGAAGTTTGTGATAATTATTCCAGCTGTAATAATTATGACATTAGTTTGTATGCAACCAAATTATTACAGCCACTACGTGTTATAAATTTGACACTTCTGTAATAATATTCATAAACAAAAGAGCGCAATAACAATAATTAAGCCGTATTACGCTAATTTATTTCTAAAAAAAATAGTATAAATAAAACTTATTACAAAATATGGGAGAAAAAATTATTTCACTCCTGTCAAAATTATTACAAAAACGAAATTATCACAAACTTCGAACACGTCCTAAAAATCATTTTAGAATCCCATTTCCAACGCACATGTCAAATTAACTCAAATCAGTTAAAGAATAGCCAAGTTCCATCCTAGTTGGCCATATTCCAGAAATCGGTTAAGAAATAGCCAAGTTCCACCATAATTGGCCTTATTCCAGAACTTCATCCGAAAATCATTTTAGAATCCCATTTCGAACGTACATGTCGAATTGCATCACAATCGGTTAAAAAATAGCCAAGTTACATCTTAATTGGCCATATCCCAGAATTTCACCTAAAACTCAATCCAGAATCCCATTTAAATCGCGCGTGTCAAATTTCAATAAAATCACTTAATGAATAGCCAAGTTCCATCCTAGTTGGCCATATTCCAGAACTTTACCCAAAAATCATTTTAGAATATCATTTCCAATGCCCGTGCTTCTGTTCGCTAATAAAACAATCTGGCTTTCTAAAGAAATTTAGAAGGTTTTGAATGTAACCGTTTGCTGTAATAACAGGAGCAAGAGCAATATAATAATGACGTTTTTGTTTATCAGAGCAGAGCGTATTTATTTTCTCAATATAGCGCAATAACAAAGAGCGAAAATATGATAACACAAACGCAATAGTGGAAGAGCAAGAGCCTTATAATAAAAATAATGAATCAGTTCTTCAGAGCGATATTTTTTTTTTACAATATCGCTCTTTATAAAGAGCTTTTTAATAGTTTTTATTAGCGCTCTTGAACAAAAATGAAGAGCGAAGAGCAAAATGAAATCCCATTTTAAACTCTGATTAATACACATACCATCCTTGCGATGTTTGTGTTTGCGATATTTTTACTTTGCGATACTTATGTACGCAACATTTTTTTTTTTTTTTTTTTGCTATTTTAATCCTTGCGATTTAATTTTCCTTCGAAGAAAACGCTTTCGAGAGTTCTATTAAGCGTTTATTTTGTCTGATATATCTTTAGTGCGATATTCTTGTTGCGATATTTTATTTTCGAAAATAAGGTAGGAAGCCGTATCACTATTTCATTTAAACCCAATGTTTTTTACTGCGTCATTGTGATTCTTAGTTACTAATAGGCCTGATTTACAAGATATATAATTTAACAATTACTTACATACAGCTCTTAGTAATTACAAATGATTTAAGATTGCACGAATTCTACATTGCTATAAAGATGTAATCTAAAAAGACTTAAGTTTTGATCTCACGATCCCAGACGATTTGTTGACGAATGCGATCATTTAAATTTACAAACAAAATTATATTGATCGAGAATAATATTATTGTATAATAGTATACAAAATTTACATAATTTTGTTAATCAGATAAAGTTTAGCAAAATATAAATATGATGACTAGTGTGATCAGAGTTAACGCGATCGTAAATTTAAGCCCATATATGTACATAAGTACATACAGTCTTTAAGCGACAATATAAAGACAATTTAGTTGCACGGCTTAATGAAAAAATAAAAAATAAATAAAAAATTTAATCAGAAATCCGCTTTAAGCACAGTCGGAAATGATATATATATATATATATATATATATATATATATATATATATATATATATATATATATATATATATATATATATATATATATATATATTTTATATTATATACATATATTCAGTATAATTTTATGATGAGGAATCCGTAAACCAAAAGTAAGTAACTTAAAATAAACACAAACACGGTCCTTTCTATTGATTCCAATTCAATCCAAAAAATTAAAATAATACAAAAATGAACAAAGAAGTAAAAATAAAATAAAATCATTCACCGGAAGCAATTTTAATTTTTATTTTTTTTTTTTGTTTTGTAAGTAGAGCACACACAATTGATTGATGTTAAATCGATTGACTCGATTATAATTCTCTGGCTTATTTCTTATTCCCGTCTGTTTATAATTTTTAGTAATCAACTCAAAAGTAAAGTAAAACACCACATAAATGAAACATAATGTGGATATATTAAAATAAAGGGTGATACATTTATCTATATATAGGGTAGTAATTATATTTATGCACGAATCGGGTTTTATTTAAATCATCCTTGAACTACGTCATTGATATGTTGTTGAAAACACGATACATATCAAAACGACGTACGAGTAAATACAAAAAAAGTGAAATAAGTAAAAGCATAAATATAAAAGTAAAAAAAATATCGAAGATTTTTTACGACGCAAGTATATTTTCAACGGCTTTCGCATACTGTTTTTGTGTTGCTTTATTCAAAAAGCTTATTTTGCTTCTCTGAAACAAAGCATTTAGATATACAAGCCGTCAGCATCAGACCAATTTTAAAAGAAGCTTAATTTAAGGGGATACATTTTACGATTTCCCATAAGAACCCATTTAAAATTGAACATTTTCGATTAAAATTTTATGAATGAAAAATACTCGTAACAGAAAATATTTTTAGGTTTATATTTAAATCAAACCTTTGAGTATAACATATTTTAAAACCAATAACTTAAATTTAGTAATTTGAATAATTTGTAAAATTAAACTAAAAATGTACAAATTTATTTTTTCTTTATATTTCTATGTGGAAAATATAGTACCTATAAACTAGTAAAAACGAAATCAATGAAGTAAGATCTAGTTTTGTAAAAACAACATTTTTTTTTTTTTTTTTGATATTATGAAGTTAGCTACACAAAGTTAATATTTTTAACAGTGTAATAATTCTGTTAAATATGAAACTTGGGGCCAAGTATATGTTATTGTCATTTTAACGTTTTAAAATTGTATTGTATTGTGATATCAACAAGTAAGTATTTACACGTGATTTAAACTAACGTATGTAGTTAATTTATTTAATGTTTTATTTTACTTGGTGAAGTATTTTATGCTTTTCAAATATAGAATTTTGTATTTCGCGAGACAAACATCATGAATATTGGGTAATTAAAAGCTTTGGCTGATACAAAGAATAAATTCGGTTGTTATCGATACTCAAGTTAACCAATTTATGCTAAAGATTGGCGTCACTATACAATTTATTGCATAGTAATTTTTGGAATTGTTCATTTTTTTCCTTAATTTTCCTTAAATTCGGGATTTGCTTCACGATTATTTGCGTCGAGTATATTTCGATGTGTTTGAAAATCATACATACATAGCTTTTTTTTGCCAGTTTATTATTCAAGGAAATGTTGAAAAATAAATAATAAAATTTACAATTTTAAATCCAATCAATTTTAAAACATACTTGCGGATAGTCAGTTCCGATAAGAGGTTGATGCAACATCATACAGCATATATGTATATCATACGGGACATTTGACGTGGGCATTTTTATTTATACGAACTTTATTTTACTTCTATTTTTGTTTTTAAACGTAAAATAAAATGTTTACTACATAGGTATTTATATATTTTAAATTTATTATATTTTATGTATCTCAGTTATACGAGTAAGTAGCTTATTATCAGACGTTACCCCAACTCATATTGCCAAATTGTTGAGTTATACTTGATTGATTCCGTTTTGTTGGTTGAACAAAATTTGTAGCACTTGGGAATTGTGCAAATTGTTGCTGATTCGGTGGTATTTGTATTTGTTACCCTGGAAATGAAATTGGATTTATTTGTCCCGTCATCATTGGTTCTCATATTGAACATATTTTGTTGCGAAATGATTGGAAAATTTGGATTTTGCACGCCAACATTATACGTATAATGCTATGATGGTATGATGATATAAAGGTACGATGATAACATGGTACAATTGTGCATGGAATGATGGCAAGCTGGTAAGATGTTATTATGGTATGATGGTATGACATTAAGGCGGTACGATGGTTTGATGGGACGATGATGTGACTGTATTATGATATATTATAATGGTATGCTGTATTATGGTATGGTTGTATGATAGTTGGGTAGTATGTTATTATAATTATATGATTATTATTAATATCAGTATCATTCATAAAATCTGCCTTTGGAGGCATGTCAAACAAATTTCAATGACAACACGCGAGTTCATCTGTAAATCTACGTCTCACAAGAAGGTAAACATAATGATGAACTTGAGGGAAACATTTTTATTAACACAGAACTCAATTAAGTTTCTGTCTCAGATGCGCATACTCAATATTTACTTCCTGGGGACGCACCTTCCTAGAAATTAATTAGAAATTAACACTGATAACAAGGCACAGTAGGCTCTCTCGATCTACCTTATTGAGTCTTTTTGGTATGTGGCTACGTAAAAGAGAACGCACCTTCATTCCAAGAGTAGGAACTTCCAAAATTTTGTGTTTTACTCCGGGAATAAAACCAAAATATGTGATTGGCAAGCAAGCATTGTGGTAAACCCAACAAATTATTTTTTCTTGATTTTATTCAATTCTCCTTGATGCGCCTTGATGTATTTCTGTTTATATTTAAAATAAAACCACCTGTTGAAGTACACCAATTGAATTTTAACCCTGCTTTTAATCTGCTGAATTTAAACATCTTGCATTAATTATATGAAAAAGTTCTTCTATCTTATGGGTACCGGATGTCAATGCACGATGAGATGTAGATTAGTTGTTCATCTTATTTATGAAAAATTAATGGTTCGAGACTTAAAATATTTTGTTTGGACTTTTGTTCTTAAATCGAAATATATCAAATATACAAGCATATGACAATTCCGTAATTAGTCGAAATTCAAATTTTTAACTGTTAATTTGAAACTTTAATTTTTTTCATTTTTAAAGAGTACACCAATGCAATACATATCTACACCATTCATCCAACTAGATTTAAACTTTGCGTAGTGCTTTCAAAGGAAAATTAGCAGGTTTTTGTAGTATTTTCGAAGGGCCTATCCACTTGGTCTAGGTATCTCCAACAATTATTTCTAAAATTTCGATTTAAAAAAAAAATTACAGGACTGAGTTAAAATAAATGGTTAAATTAAATGAAATTAGTCGTATACTCATATCTGAAGGGGGTGGTCTCTTTAATTTTGGGGAGTTAACATATGTTTTACAACCTTTTGAAGAGCACACTGGAAAAACGATATAAGTTAATTTAAAAAAAATGAGATTTTGGTGCCATCTTTGCTAAAGTAAAAATAAAAATATTTAAACTGGGCAACGCCGGGTACTTCAGCTAGTGTACGATTAATCATAATTTCATCAGTTCCATTGGTCATTAATAACATAAAATTAACTAATGATTCCGCCACCTACATTAATTTATGGATATTTTATTTCAAAATATGCAAATTTCTTTAAAATGACTCATTGTTCTTGAATGCCATCCATTAAAAATTTAAATCTATAATAAATTTATTGTTTAGGTCATATATGTATATATCAGGTGTATATACATGAAACCGGTGTTTACCAATAAATGGCGCCACCTGTCAATGTACCTTTCGACAAACCGTATCATCGGCGCCATTGTTTTCTTTAAACATCTGTCAACAACATCCAATTCATAACCATACAAATTTCATACAATAACGCACGTTTTTACGTGTTGAAAATGTCGTTTTTTGTGCCTACATATTACGATTTGCTTGTCGAAGCTTACGGTGAGCATGCTCTTGGTAAATGACAATGCTACAAGTAGTTTAATAAATTCAAAAGTGGTGATTTTGACGTGAGAAACGAAGAACGTGGAAGACCACCAAAAAAGTTTAAAGATCGTGAATTGCAAGCATTGTTGAATGAGGATGACGCTCAAACGCAAAAACAGCTCACGGATCAATTGAATGTGTCACGAGAAGCCGTCTCCATATATTTAAAAGGAAGATGTTATATAGGAAAATGGGTTCCGCATGAACTGAACGAAATACAACAGGAAAATCGAAAAACCACTTGACGTAGCTTGCGATGAAAAATGGATCTATTTTGAGAATCCAAAGCGCAATGGGTTGATCCAGGACAAACATCTACATCAACAGCAAGGCCAAATCAGAAGAGTGTGATTTATTTTGAGCTGCTAAAACCTAGGGAACCCGTAAATACTAAACGCTACCAACAACAAATGATCAATTTGAATTGAGCTTTACGTGAAAAACGACCAGAATATGATAAAAGGCAACACACAGTGATTTTGCTTCATGATAATGTAGCATCAGACAAAGCAAACCCGGTCAAGGAAATGTTGGAAGCGCTTAATTAGGAAATATTGGGTATTTTCTTTTATTCATTCCGCAGAAAGAACAGAAGGAATAGAATATTGATCACGTAACCTCGGAATATTCCGTACGTAATATAATAAAACAACGGATTGGAATAAATGGAATACATTTTCCATAGCACGAATTTTTTTTTATATTTTAAATTAAGAAACAAATTAAGTTTATTAAATAAATAATTTCATTACAATTAAATGCTGTTGCAAATATTTTGTGCATGAAAACACACAATGTAATATTAATTTTAATTGATATTTCTTAAAAAATATAACCTGGGACTATTTGTATCCGCCAAGCTCTATGTAAAACTATATTTAAAAATATTTTCGAAAATTGGATTCTTTTACGCCTTAAACGATTAATTGTATCATAATTAATAATTTCATTTTCTATAATATGTACGATTTAATTCAATTTAATCATTTAAATTGTAAACATCGAACATAATTACAAAACGTCAAATGAAATATTCTTTTTATTCCACCTTTGGATGTAGTACAAATAGAATACATACTGAATATTCCGAATAAGTAAAAGAATGGACTAAAAAAGGAATAGAAGGAATGGAATGAATAAAATAACGATTTGTGTCACTTTCGGAATATCCGGAATATCCAGAATGAATAAAAGAAAACACCCACTGTCACATGCGGCTTACTCGCCAAACTTGGCACCGTTCGATTTTCACTTATTTGCATCGATGGGTCACGGGTTTACTGAGGACAACTTCACTTCCTACGAAAATGTACGATAATGGCTCGATAATTGGTTTGTCTCAAAAGAATAACAGTTTTTTTGCAATGGCACCTACGCATTGCCAGAAAGATAGGAAAAATGTATAACTAATAATGTATAAATAAAATACTCTTAACCATTATCATACAATGTACGTGTACTTTTTACTAAAAAATTCCGGTTTCATATTTACACACCTGGGGTGCTTTTCTTGATTCTTGAACCATTACGAATATTTTCGTATTGCGAGTTAGTGAAAAATTTGTTACGACCGTCATCCGTCTACACCATGTTAAAAATTTGTTGAATAGGAAAATAGAGTAACAGAGCATTCACAATGCAAAAACTTTTGACTTTTTACTTACAGGTTTGTATGAATTTCCAACTAAACGAACAAAAATTTTTGCTCGTTATGTTGGAAATTCATACAAACCTGTAAGTCAAAAGTATAAAGTTTTTTCATTGTGAATGCTCTGTCAATTTGCCTCGTTTATCACGTTTATAATAATTCACGCATTGAAGGTTATTTATGCCATTTTATGTTTCCAAATTAAAAAGTAATATTCTATTCGTTTTGTCAATAAACATATTTTGTGTTGTCCATGCATATTGAGAAGAGATAAATAAAAATTGTAATTCTCCACATTTGTTATAACAAGTTATACGTACGGTCAGTGCCAGTGTATTAAAGGCCGTTTTAGTAATATTGCTACCTATGTATGTGTTATAGGATCACAAACAAAAATATTTACATACAAAACGTAAAAAGTTCTATGGAAAAAAAATTTTTTTTTTGATACTTTTTCGTTTCGCATTTAATAACTTTTTAAATAAGGCCAAAAATGAATTTTCATTCCATTGACAATAAACTAGGGTATTGAATTATAATATTGGGCAAAAAAAAATAATTATTGTTGAATATTTTGCATATTTTCATTCAACGCCGTTTCATTGTTTTCTAAAATTTTTGTCTATAAAACTGCGAGAGAGACTAAAATCAAAACAAAAAAAATTAACAAAACAAAATGTATGAAAATAAAATGATTTTATTTATTTTCTTTAGTATTGCGTTGCAACTCATGATAATCGGTTGTTCCTGTACGATGTTATGTTCAAGGGTGGGGAAATTGTAGATCAGTATATACAGAGAAAATATAAAAAGCGAGATTTTTATTTTAGTTGTTAGTACTTTCCTGATTGTGCGATTACATTTACGACATGAGAAATGCGTAATTTGCTTTTGCTGATTGTGCGATTAAGAAATGCGTAATCCGTTTTTTGCTTTTTTTATAAACAAATTTTTTTTGTAAACCATCGATTATTAGAAATTAGGTTATTGAATTATAATATTTCATTTTTACTGTAATATTTTGCGCCTAAATAATTAAAAATGTACAAAACTCAAATTTGAAACAAAAAAAAAGTTTGTAAAAATTACATACTATATCTAAAAAATGCATTACTATGAATTTTTACATTTTTAGAACATATAGTTTTATCAATTTATAATTTTTCAGTCGTAAAAAATGACACTAATAATTACTAATAATATTTTAATTACGTTATCTAATTGCTAGTAATCGATCGTATAAATGAAAGTTGTACATAATATAAGAAAAGCAAATTACGCATTTCTCATGTCGTAAATGTAATCGCACAATCAGAAAAGTACTAACAACTAAAATAAAAATCTCGCTTTTTATATTTTCTCTGTATATACTGATCTACAATTTCCCCACCCTTGAACATAACATCGTACAGAAACAACTTATCTTTATGAGTTGCAAAGCAATACTAAAGAAAATAAACAAAATCATTTTATTTTCATACATTTTGTTTTGTTAATTTTTTTTGTTTTGATTTTAGTCTCTCTCGCAGTTTTATAGATAAAAATATTAGAAAACAGTGAAACGGCGTTGAATGAAAATATGCAAAATATTCAACAATAATTATTTTTTTTTTGCCCAATATTATAATTCAATACCCTAGTTTATTGTCAATGGAATGAAAATTCATTTTTGGCCTTATTTAAAAAGTTATTAAATGCGAAACCAAAAAGTATCAAAAATTTTTTTTTTTTTTCATAGAACTTTTTACGGTTTGTATGTAAATATTTTTGTTTGTGATCCTATAACACATACATAGGACACGCCATTTTTTTTGTGCTCACACGGCCTTTAATACATAGGCAATGGTACGGTGTAAAATACATTCGTGTCTATGTGTATGTCATGTATTGCGAATTTTATTTGACTTCTTTAAAGTATTTTTCGTCTGGAATGTTCTGTTTTTGGGGATATATTTACTAAAGATACATGTTAAACCGAAAGTGATCTGACTGAGTTTTATCTGAAAGTGATCTGACTGAAAATTTGGGTTGCTGGTTACATGGGGCTTTTTTATTTGATCTGAGCTGACAGTTCAAATGCCACTTTGTTCTAAAATTACATTTAAATTATTAAAAATAATTTAAAAACCACTTCAAAAATGTATAAAAACCTTTTGCCTTTTTAACAGTATGAAAAAATCTGTCAATTCACACAAAGTGACTCAACCAACCAAATTTAAGTTGATCGAACTCAGACTACTTTCAGATAACTTTCAGTCAAGTTACCGTTTACATGTTGAATTTATCTCGGACGTTTTCAGTCAGATCACTTTCGGTTTAACATGTATCTTTAGTAATTGTTAATTCGTTGTTGCGCATATTTGTGTACACGACACGAACGCGATGAAGAGTAAAAATGTATGTTCGTCGTCCAGTGATTAGTCGATTCGATCGTTGTATTTGAAACAAAAAAATTAAAATTATATGAAACAACAAACAAATACAACGAAAATAAAAAAAATAAAAAAAAAACATAAAAAGGGGAACAAAAACAAATTGATAAAATGAGAGCTTTTTTTGTTTTGATTTCAAAGATTAACAAAAAAATAAATTTAGTCTAGTTTTGATTTTCAAATAAATGAGTGGAGCTTAGATTTTTGTAAAACAGTCAAGTTTTGGAGTATAATAGAGTATTGGTTGACATTAATATAAACGTGTTTCATAAAATTAAAAATTCTTGTTGTGTAATTTAGTTTTGGCACGTTAATAAAAAAAAACGTGAATTAATTTAAAATGTTGCAGTAGTCTAATTAAAATATGAAATAAAAACTATTTTAACAAAATTCCACGAATATTTTATTTGGGTGTGCTCGTTTAGTTATCGTTTTAGTGATCACCAGTTCCGTTTGTGTTTTTTTTTTGTTCAACTGATTTGTTGAAATTATAAGAGGATGCTGTCTATTAAAATTAAATAATAACCTAAAATATTGTACAAAATATAAATAAATAAAACGAACAAACGTGGTAATATTATAAATTCTAATATATATATATATATATATAACAACATAAATTCTATGCTATGTTTATGACAAGAATCGAATAAACAAAACTAAAAAAAAAAGTGTTGTTAGTGAAGCAGTATTCCCGCCCATGGGGGCAGAGCAACCATTATTGTTGAGGGGGATCCTGCTACGGCGCTGATTTGGTGTTTGGCCGGACGGGCCGATAAAAGGTATCAATAAAAAAACAAATAAACAAACTGTGAAATCTTTTCTTTTATTATAATAACGAAAAAATTTTGATTCTTGAATTTTTTTGATAGTCTTTTAACGTAACGATTTTTTTTGATTTCTAAACCTCATAAAAAATTTTGACAGTTTGTTTTTTTGTAGTTTTTGTGTTTGATTATATATTTTTTTCTTTGGGATTGGTTTATGTGCGTACACGATTTTTTTTTTGCCTCGTTTTTTTTCAGATTTCCTTATCAAACGGTTTTTTCTCATTTGTTGGTTTTTTTTTGCATTTATTCTGCTATTTTTATTTTCTTTGGTTCGATATGGTTCGATGTTTATAACGGTTTATTTTAAATTTTTTTTGCTTTATTTAAAACAGTGCTCAGTGTTAGTAAATTTATAACGTAAAATCAGTGATACAATTTTTTGTGATTGATTTTGGTGAATTTTTTTTATGCCGTTGTTTCATGAGTGTTGAAGTGATTTTTTTATTTTTCTTCTCGCATGAATCACGCATTGTGGAATTTGGTTACAAAGTATTACGAAAATTAGGATTTTTGTAATACTTTTACACTAACTCGCAATACGAAAATTTTCGGTGATGGAATGAAAATAGTATTTTTGCTTGATACATTTTGGGATAACTTCACACTTTTTTTTCAGAAAACTGGCAAAATTTGCAAAATTCTATAAGCGCTCCGCTCTTAATAAAACTTAAACAAATTAAACAAATTGTTTTGTTATATTGTGCCTTTATAAAACCTCGTCCTTTTCTTAAGCTAATTATAACGACAAAAAAATATTAAAAGACTTATTTGGTTTTGTATAATTTCAGAATATTGTTTAAAAATTTATCCGACGTTTCGGTAAGGCTGTCCTCCAAAATGTTCAAGGTATAAATTTTAATTTATGAATTTTAACTAACAAACATTATGAAACTAAAACTAAATTAATAAATTATTGGTTGGAACGAAGTGTTGCCAATATGAGTTCGGTTAAAAATTGTGTGTTTGTCTACTTATCGGGTTTACGCCGTTTTGAATCAGATCACGTCGTTTAGCTTAAAGGCCAATATAATCGATTAAGTGTGATTTTATAGTTACAGCATCTTGATGATTGATGATAATTCATTAACTTACTATTAATGAAATTCATGATTCCGGTATATGTGGATATTTCACTTTTATTCAATGAAAACCAAATAATAGAATTTTTTAAAATATTTATTCAATTAAATAATTTATTTTTGTTTATTAATAAGTTCATCCATATTGTGAAATAAAGCTTTTTTCGCTTCAATAGCACGTTGTCGAAGCTAGCAAACAGTAAATCAGTTGATGATGGTCCTATAGCATCGAAATCGCGATATTGAAGCGAAAAAAGTCTATAAAAACAAAGTAATATGTCACAATAAGAAGGAACTTCTTAATAAACAAGTATATATAGAAAATAAAAACAAAAATATTTAACTGAATAAATATTTTAAAAAAAAAATTTTAAAATTTGCTTCTTAAATAATTATGTGTGTCGCAAATCGCATTCAGATACAATCTTAGTGGAAAAATGATTAATTAGATACTAGCACCCCTATCATAACTTCCAGTGGATTGGAAATTTTACCTCCACTTTCAAACTCATATTACGAGTTCCGGTAGAGTGGAAATCTTTTCAAAATTACCATATTTCCACCAGATTGGTTTACATCATCATTTTTCGGTGGAATTTTTCTTCATACAATTTTATATATATAAGTTAAGATTAATAAAACATTAATCTTGAAAAAAATATTTTTTGTTTGGACTACGTCCGTTTTATTTAGAATCCAACTTAAGACTAACTTATTTTTATTACAAAATATTCTCATAAAACATATTATAGAGTATTTATCTCACGAAAATGCTTATTCTATAAAATATATGGAAAATTACAAAATACGGTAAAAATGCTGATTAGTAAAATTAAATGGAAAAATACAAATGACATTTGATGCCTCAAATGGAATTTGATGATCAACGATTTTGCTATGAGTTATGATGTGAACTAAAAACACGTGTAACGATGTTGAAGTGTTGTGTTCTTAACTCTTCCCCCTCTAAAAATCCGCGTCCCGTGGATTAAAAATTCTGCTTGATTGCCTTAATAATTGCCTTCCAGATGTTTGGCCGAATTGTTATATGTTATCGTACTATGAAAGTTGTTTAGGAAAATAGTGTTGTCGGTTACAGGTTCTATTATTTCTTTTTCATTAAATGTAAATTCGCATTCTGCATTTAATCCTTTCAGTAGCTGGTTGATACAATGGTTGTCTTTCAATTCTTGAAGTTGGTTGAGGTCACAGATAGTAGTTTCTCTCCTTATTTTGCAATTGTCGGTAATCCCGTATATGCTCTGTTGGTTTATAAGGATTTCTTTGTGTTCTAAGTGAACTTGTTTGTTATTTTTATTGTAGACCTTATTTTGACGTGATGGAATTCTTCCTTGCTGGTTTTGGGGATTGCAATGACGTACAAGATGATTGTGTTTTTGATGATCATAGTAGGTTCGGCATATTCGATAGCTTCAATTTCGTTTGAGTAGGGTAAGGTTTCGATTTATGTTAATAGGCGTGCAATTTCGTTTTTGTCCAACAGGTTAGAGTTGATTTTCCGCCCTTAGCGAGTTGCGCGGCTGTTATAATTTCTTTTACTTCTTCTTTTACTATTTGTAGTCGGTTGAACATCAATTGTTGGAAACTTTCATTTGCATTGTCGTCTAGGTGTAATAAAATTTCGTTATGTTGATTGAGGATCTTCTGGACCTTGTCCGTTACGGCAGAATTTATTTTGTACTGCTCATTGCTGTTTTCGATGATCCGATTCTGGCTTTTTGAGGATTTCGTCCCAATCGGTTGCGTCTGGTGAACCAGCAACCCATTTCCAAGCAGATCCTATCCAATTGATTGATCGTTTTGTTCTCGATGGTTGACCTCGAAGTTCTCCTATTAGTTTTTCTATTTCGTCGATTTGGTATGTTAATTGGGATTTCATGATGTTCGAATTGATTCCTTTTAGTTCCGATTTGATGTTTGCCAATATCTCGGTATAAGCGCACAGGTCGATCCGACGTATAATTTTGAATTTTCCGCTTAGGATGTTTCCGTTACCTTGTTGATAGACACGATTGGAGTGTCGTACTCGTGTATGCTCAAAGGTGTTGTTAAGCTCCACAGGCATGAACTGGAAAGAAATTCATAAGTGGTTTAATGGGTATGTTTTTAATATGAGTCTTATGTATTCTTTTTCCCGAGACTGTTGTTACGTTAACTTTATTATCTTTCGCGACGATCCCCTTGCGGAATTTAGGTTTAGTTTTTTCCTGTATCTGTTTTATTGCTGTGAATATTGGTTGTCCATTTTCGTATGTTTTGGGAATGTCTTTTTTGAAATTTTCTCTTTGTAGTTTAAGTCGCTGATTGTTTCTGTCGTTCGTTGAATAATATCCTCATTCACTTTTTCTATGAAGTTTAATAAATTTTGGTAATTAACTCGTTGTTCTCTTCCAAAAAATTTGTCGCTGGGCTTCTTTCCAGTGACTGAATGAATGGTGTTGTTGTATCTGTCAACTGCTATATTAACTAACTCTTTAGCTGTGAAATCTTTATATTCGTTTTGAAGACATCGAACTATTTCAATTATAGTGGAGTGAACCCTCTCTACTGCTCCGTTCATTTCACTTTTCTGTGAAGGTGTCAGGTATATTTGGATGCCTAAAGTCCTTAGGTAGTCCGCTACAATAGGACTGATAAAACTGGATTCGTTGTCCATTACCATTATTCTGGGTATTGTAAAATAATGTATGATCTTGATTATTTTGTCCCTCATGTGTACTGCTGTAAAATGCTGCTGTAAAATTTCTCGCCTTTAATGTCGACGAGGTCGATGTGTAGAATTTCAGCTGGATATGTTGGGATTGGAGTTTCTTGAAGTCGAGGTTTGCTGGGATGGCGATCATATTTATTTTGGTTACATATGTCGCAATTCTGCGTATATTTCTTAATTAGGCTGGTCATCTGAGGGAAATAATACCTCTCAAGTATTTGTTCTTTATTTTCGGTTGCATTGCGATGTGCTCTCCGATGTTCCTCTTGTATGATATGATATTTGTTCTCATCGTTCTGGATGTCTTCTACTATCCGCTGTGTTATGCGTATTTTGTAGTGGCCCAAATGCGTATTGTAAATTCCTTCAAGTAATTGAAGATATTTTTCTGGAATTTTAATGCCGTTTACGGATGTTGGATGTAGCCTTTCTTTGAGGTGTCTAATAAATTCCTCACTTGCTTGGTTTTCCTTCAGGGATATGTGATGCCTATATGATAGTTCTGGTCCGGTTCTTCATATCCATAAGCTCCTTTTCCTTCCGTTATTATTAGTTGATTTTTACACACATTTATTGGAGCTTCACAATGTGGAATAAATTGAGTACCATCTTCCTCTGCGCTGTGTATGGTACCGTCACTCGATGTTGAAAGCGTGTTTACATCCAATTGAAGTCTTGACAATGCGTCGGCTACTTTGTTCGTAACTCCGGGCTTGTAGATCATTTCGTAATTGTATTCCTCAACCCTTGCTTTCCACCTCTTCAGTTTGTTGTTATTATTTCTGTTACTAAGCGCTAAGGTGAGCGGCTGATGGTCGGTAAGAATTCTGATTTTTTTCGCTCCGTAGAGATAATCTCTTAAATTATCGAGAGCCCAAACTATCGCTAGCATTTCTTTTGCATTGGTAGCATAGTTTTCTTCGGTTTTGTTGAGGGATCTAGATATATAAGTTATGGGCTGATCCTTGCCAATTTCACCCTGAGAAAGTACAGCTCCGATACTGTGGTTCGACGCATCCGTTGTCAATATGAAGGGTTTGCCGAAGTCCGGAAATATTAAAAGGTCTGCCGATGACAGTAGCAGTTTTAACTGTTGAAATGCTTTCAACTCTAAATCTGTTAGGTGTATGTTTATTCTCTTTGATTGGTTGGCTTTTATTTGCGCGTTCTCCCCCCTTGTAAGATTGGTTAACGGTTTTGCAACTTTAGCAAAATCTTTGATGAATCTTCTATAGTACGATGTTAATCCGAGAAAACTTTTAAGCTTTTTAAGGTTTTCGGGTGGTTTTAATTTCTGCACAGCCATAATTTTTTTTGGATCCGTTCTTATTCCTTTATTTGTTATTATATACACTTAAAACTAAGTTTGTTCTTTTAAAAACTCCGTTTTAACTAAGTTGACTCGGAGATTAGCTTTCCATAGTTTATCTAGAATTTTGCTGACATTTTCTAGGTGCTCCTCTTCATTTTTGCCTCCGAATATGATTATGTCATCTACATAAACATAACATATCCTTTGGAAAATCGCTGGAGCGTTTTTCAACCCGAATGGTAGCCTGGTAAATTCGTATTTCCCGTTCATAGTCAAGAAATCCGTCTTGGGTATATCTTTTTCCAACATCTTAATGTTGTGGAATCCGGATGTTAGGTCTATCGTTGTAAAAATTTTTGAATCGCCTAGATTTGCTATGGTGTTTGATATGTCGGGTATTGAGTAGGTGTCCGAAACGGTAACGGTGTTTAGTCTCTTATAATCTATGACCATCCGATATTTTTTAACTCCTGATGCGTCTAATTTTTTCTCGACGACCCAAATGGGTGATGGTCGTATGATACCGTCATTGAGCAATTACGCTATTTGTTGATCTACTTCAGCTCTCATGTTGATCGGATATGGATACGATTTCGTGTAGATTGGCTCGTCGGTGGTGGTCTTAATCTCTGCTCTAACGTTTGTTTCGATGGTTGATATTTGTTTACCATAGCTTTTAGTTTTGACTTTATTTCCTCGTTTAGATGATCATTTCTTGTTTCGATGGTATTTACTTGAATTGAAGTCTTGGACTTCAAAGGAATTTTGATGCCTGGTTTTATTGTTAGAGTATTGTTTTTCCTGTCTATTAAGGCTTCTAGTTTCATCGTGTCATCTCCAATTATCCCGTCGAACGTTGTAAGTCCCGGCAGAATATAAAAATCTAGTTGAATGTCATTACCAAGATTTTTGAAGAACTGTGTTGATATTTTCTGTTGGATTTTGATGTCACCTCCTGCTGATTTAACATAGAATTGTTTGTTGGTTTATTTGGAGTTTTTGGTAATTTCTGGTCTTACGAAATTTTTGTTGGCCCCGGTGTCAACAAGGAATTTTAGGGTGTTGTTATTCTTCGTTCGATACTCTAAGTAAGGAATGCTGGAGAGGCATTCGTTGTAAAATTTACCTCAAAGTTTTCTTCTGTCTCATCATTTTCCACTTCCATGTCGCTGTAGTTGTCGATATACTCTTGGTATTCCGATGTACCCTCTTCTTGTTCCATGTGGAATATTCGTTGTTGTTTATGCTGGTTTAGGCCGGTATCAGGGCTTCTATCCCTCTTTGGTCTTACGTCAAAGTTCTTCGGCCGATTCATATAATTGATTATTTTGGTGTTGGCAGATTCATCGACTGTCATTGGTGTGGGTGGTTTTGGTTGTGTTGGCCTTGCTGGTACTGTTGAATAGTAATTTTGAGTTTGCTGCTGCGCAAAATGTTGTTGTCGATATGGTTGTTGGTGGTATTGTTGCTGCGGATGTTGTTGTGGCCGATATTGTTGTTGGAATTGCATGTTGTATCCTGCATTTCTTTATTGCAGTGTTAGTCTGGGTAATGGCGTTGGTTTAGCTGTATATTGGTGGTATCCGCCCGTATTTATTTGATTTACTGGGACTGTGATGGTATTATTAAAATTTCTGTTATGAATCGGCATATTTCGAAAATTGAGATTTTGTATTTCGAGACATGATGAATATGCTTCTGGAAGATTTGTTGGTCTCTGGATGGTCAGCATCTATGAAATATCTCCGTTGAGTCCTTTAATAAACACGTCCAAAGCTCTATTTCGATATGTGTCGATTAGAACTGTCATCGTGTCCGCACTGTAGTTTTCGGTTTTTATTTTATTGATCATCAACGATAATTGATGATTAACTGTCGCGCAAAACTCGTCAACACTTTTTTTCCCTTGTATAAGGCTGCCTAACTGGTATTCTAATGTCCGCACATCTCTTTTGTCGGCGGAATGTAACGATAAACATCCCTTTATCGCATGCCAGTTTTCATCGAATATGTTATACGATACGAGAGCCGAAATCGCTAAGAAAATTGAAGTTTTAAACAAATTTTGGGTTGTTATTTCTTATCCGATATAATGACAACCTGAATATTTACGATTGTCAAGATCAAATTTCAATGCGCATGCTCAAAATTATTTTTTTGGAAACTAATAAGAATATTTACTATTGTGAAGAGAGAAACTCTATTGGCAAAATTTTAATGCGAAGTGCGCATGCTCAAAACCATTTTTTTGGAAAACGAAACCAATTAACCAATATTTAATATTATCAAGAGAGGAAACTCTCTTTCATGAATGATAATTTTATCATTTTTGATTATCATCTAACCAGAATCGCTTTCGATATGTCGATGATAAAATAGAATAAAAAGATAAAAAGCAAAGACGAAATCAAAATAACAAAAACAATTGAAAAATTCGATGATAATTTTGTTTTTTCATTATCATATCATCGAACCGGAATCGCACCCCAGGTCTGGCCAAAGTTGGACTTGGCGAGATCCAAACAGCTGATCTCACTTAAGCGAAGTCAGATCAGTTTAGTTGTTGGAGTGATTACGGGGCACTGTCTCATAGGGAGGCATGCGAGTAGAATTCGTGTGTTCTCACATGACTACTGTCTTTTTTTTTAAAGTTTAATTTGTCTGTCTGTAATCAGTTGATTTTTCGGAATTTTTTATAGACAAATATATTAATTGTTCATGGCAATCCCAATATTTTCGGTTTGTTAAATCAGAAAAATACAGAGGCCAATCGCTTATAACATACGAGTATCTACTGAAAAAAAGTAGAAATATCTTCCCCCCTCCCCATAATTTTGGCTGAAGGCCCAAAGACCAACCAAACTACCAACATAAAGAACTCATGGAGGGTTATCATTTTTGCAGAGTGGTACATTGGTATAACTCTTTGGGCCTTCAGCCAAAATTACGGGGAGGGAGGAAGATATTTCTACTTTTTTTTCAGTAGATATGTTATGAGCGATTGGCCTCTGTATTTTTGTGATTTACCAAATCGCAAATATTGGGATTGTCATGAACAATTAATATATTTGTCTATAAAAAATTCCGAAAAATCAACTGATGACTACTGTCGTAGTTGCGAGGACGAAGAGGAGGAAGAGACAGTACTTCATCGTCTTTGCACCTGCCCACGTCTGGCACGAAACAGACTAAAGTTTCTAGGGGCACCCCTCTTCAAAGACCTGACGGACCTCTGTAGGATGGACGTCAGGAGTATCCAGCGCTTTGTTAACAGCTCAAAATGGTTCCAATGAGTTGGAGGAAATAATTATTGTGGTATGGCTATGGACCATTTTTGTGTCTATGCCTGGTCCTAGTGGAACGCCACCCAAACCTAACCTAACCTATACATATATATATATATATATATATATATATATATATATATATATATATATATATATATATATATATATATATATATATATATATATATATATATATATATATATATTTACTATATACACAACTGGGCACCTCCTCCGCCCAAAACTGTATTGGTCGTAGGAAAGTTAAAAAAAAAACAAAATGGAGCTTAAGAAACGTAATTTTTATTATCGTCTGGCCTTTTTGCAAAAATTTCAAATGGTGGATCAATATGGCGGTTTCAAGTAGTGGACATCACCCTGAGCTAGCAGTTTTATTTAGTTTAAAAGCGCTTAGGGTGTCGCAAAATGCTGGAATGAGCCTATTTCGATGTATTTTTTATCGCTAAAGGAATATAACCTCACTTTTGGCTAAAATCTCCGCAGTTTATTTCTAACCTCCAAAAACATCTCAACAATAAAGTTTTACGTAGTTTGATAAGCCTTTAGCGGCATTTGAGTAACGTTTAATCAACAGTTCTTTTTCTTTTGTATCTTGAAAACAGTGGTTCTTCTGAATTTCTGGTACAAGTTTCGCTGATTCGAACCTCTTATTGAGTCTCCTTTTCATATTGTTTTGCTCTATTTTTGTGCCCGCTTGAAAAGAGCATTATGTGTTAGCTCTATGTGCTTCTCTCTTGAAAACTGCACCAATCCCATCGTAACAAATTTTTCCATAAGCACTAACACAGAAGTGCCACTTTGCTTCTATACCAAAATCTTCTTTGTGGTGCATAAGGTTAGCTATTTGATACCGGTTTTTAAAATGTTGTTTTGCACCATCGGTCACATAAATAATTTTTTTTAGTTGGACAACATTTTTTTGAATTTCTGGAATAATCAGGTTTTGAATGGTATAAACCGCAGCAGTATCGTAATGTAAGCTGTTAGATAAAAATACGTAACTATTATGCATTAAGCCAGAATTAAAATGGAATGCTTGAGCTGCATTTTGGGCTGTGAACGCGTATTTCTCTGAAAAATCAAACAAGACCATAACCTCGGCTTCATTCAGATTATTTTTCTTTTCAGCGATAAAAGTAGTTTGTTGCTTAGCGTTATAATTATTCTATTTTAATGGTTTTAATTTACATCTGTCGGTTGCCGTTTAAGAGCTGAACTCTACTTGAGAGTAATTTTATCTTTCCAGTGAATCTAACAAACGTGACACTTTGGAGTTAGATTACTGCACGTGGCTTGTTCCAAACATTCTTTATGTCCAAATATCGATTATTTGAGCTTCTAACGCGAGTTTGAAATTTTGATCAATAGTGCATGCACCCACTATGTGTTCCACTAACTCCAACAAGAACACAGTGTTTAAGACGTAATTCAGCAAAAAGTACTAAAACCTATTTTAATATTCAGATTCAGGAGCAACATCTGTTTTTGCACTTTCATTTTTTCCATTTACATCTATAGAAATGTTATCCTTTTGTCCAAACATAATTCTGCTATTGGA
This sequence comes from Tipula vernalis, assembly GCA_958295665.1. Taxonomy (NCBI): domain Eukaryota; kingdom Metazoa; phylum Arthropoda; class Insecta; order Diptera; family Tipulidae; genus Tipula; species Tipula vernalis. The sequence goes on from OY282561.1 coordinate 690,137, forward strand.
ATCGCTATTATAAAATTCTTCAACTTTATCAATAGTGATCAATAATAATGTTTTATCTTCCTTAGCGGTAGTATCAGCTAGAATGCCTTTCTTAGCTTTAAGTTCCTTAGATTTCTTTGCTAAACGTGACGGAGCTATAGTCAAAATTTTTAGTTTCAGAAGATCGCTGTTTTCCAAACTTGCAAATTTGACTTTTAACTCTGTTAGCATTTCTTCGAAGTCACTGTCTCTGACTGATTTAGAGTTGTTTTTAGTGACGTTTTCATCAGAATTGTGTACCTCAAATTAACTTTCATCCACTTGTATATTTTCACAAATTTCATTTTTATTCCTAGATACGTTGATTGATTCAGAATCAAATTTGAATTTTTTTCTACAATTGCAACATAGTTTAGGGTTCCCCGATAAATACGGAAATTTTAGCGTTAATCGACTCGATATGTTTCGTAAACCCACATGTCCTAGTTTATCAAGATATCTGAAAGAATTACAACATCTATCGGTTTGGCTTTTTGCAGACATGTTTGGTAGAGTAAAAATAGGCTTTTTAATCAAAAGAGATGAAAAGATACTAAATTAAAAATTACGTTTGACGAATTTCGTAACAGTAAGCTTTTTGATTCAAAATTATTTCTTCAGTAAAACAAAGTTAAATTAAATGATACTCATATCAATAAGCCTACTACGTCCTCATCGCTATGTGTGGGTAACGCTAAAATTAGGTCACAGTTTACGCGATATATGATGCATACATAAAGTGTTCTACACTCACACTTGACAAATATAGATTGATATTGATTAATTTTTATTATTTTACTATATGTAAACTTTAATTGGAGTTTAGCGATAAAAAAGCAGGCGAATAGGCTCATTTCAGACTTTTGCGCAGCCTTAAACGATCTCAAACTACGTAAAACTTTTTTTTGGAGGTTAGGAATAAACTGCGGAGCTTTTAGCCAAAAGTGAGGTTATATTCCTGTTTAGCGATAAAAAATACATCAAAATAGGCCCATTCCAGACTTTTGTGATACCCTGAGTGCTTTTAAACTATATAAAACTGCTAGATCAGGGTGATGTCCACTACTTGAAACCGCCATATTGATCCACCATTTTGAATTTTGTTAAAGGCCAGACGATAGTAAAAATTACGTTTCTTAAGCTTCATTTTGTTTTTTTTTTCAATTTTCCTACGTTTTGGGCGGAGGATCGCCCAGTTGACAGAGAATTACCCATATATAAGATATATATATATATATATATATATACATTAATATTTGAAAATGATTTCGGGCATATGGGCACCGTGGCTGTTCTTGACGAAATGCATTCTGGACGTCCAATTTTGGGCCACTTTTTCGAGCACTGCTGGCCGTATGTCACGAATAACACGAACAATGCTGGCCTCCAAGTCGTCAATTGTTGCTGGTTTATCAGCATATACCAGTGACTTCACGTAGCCCCACAGGAAATAATTGAGAGCTGTCAAATCACACGACCTTGGAGGCCAACTGACAGGTCCATATCTCGAAATCAACTTATCGCCAAATTTTGATTTTAATAACTCGATGGTTGCGGTCGCCGTATGGCACGTAGCGCCATTCTGTTGAAACCACATCTCGTCCGGATCAATGTCATCCATATTTTCAAACAAAAATTCCTGCGAACGACGACGAATCGATAAATTTGGATCTTCCTCCACACTTTCGTTTACAGCGGCGATATTCTCTTCAGTACGCACATTCCTTCGACGTGTTGATGTTATTGCATCCTCTAGAGAGTATGTGGTACGAAATCTATCCACAGTTCGACGGATGGCTTGCTCAGATGGACGATTTTGTGCGATTTTCAAAGTAAATTTTAATAATTTCGTAGCGTTGTTCAAGCGTGAGTCTATTCATGATGATTTGCCAGAGTATACTGAGATCTGCCAAAGTATATTTTTCATAAAAATTTAATTTTTTGTTTTATTTTTTATAATTTCAAGTTCTATCAAGCTTAAAAAAGCTTTTATCTAGTCTATGTTTGTAGCTTTGGCGGTGGATTGATTTCAATAGTTTTTTTGTTATTATCTGAAGAGATAACTGGAGGAAAAACGCAATTTCCGCAATTTAAGTTTTTCCTAGACTTGCCAACCGTCCCGTTTTCGACGGGACAGACTAGTTGTAGAATCGAATGTCCCGTGTCCCGGCGTTACTATGAGCGGGACACTGTTTGTCCCGTTCTCGTCAATTAATTTTATTTGAGCCATTTTGAAAAACAAAAAAGTAAAAAACAAAACGTTATTATCATTTTCAGTTTCGCTTTGGTCAAAATTTTCTGATTTCGAGAATCAATTAAGAAATTAAACAAAATGAACAACTTGTAAAAAATTTGAAGGCTTTGGAAGATAAACTTAGGCATTTTTTTAATGGAACAGTACAGTTTCTAAATACATCTAGAGAACATGAACTACATTTATAGGGGATCGATCTATTTTACTAAATTCGACAAGATGGAAAAATAACAGAACTATAAATCGCCGCTATATTGTAAAAGAAAACATAAGATTCGGAAAATCTTTATTTATTTATTTGTTTAGATCAACATATTTGTAATTCACTAACTTTGATTCTCATAATTAGATATTATAACAATACAATAAACAGTCATGAAGAAATTCAGATTTTAACTTAGAAAATTCACACCCCAAGCAAAAATGTGTTTTTGTACTTCCCCATCAATTCATTGAGCGAAACATAACCACAATCGGCAATCAACCTCATTGTTCTTACCTGCCAATAACTTTTAGGTAACACACATTTTTCGCGCGCAGTTTCATACGAGTACGTCATCCAGAAAAATAAGAAATATGAGCTGTGCATGCAAGCAGAAATATTTCACTAGAGAAAAGGATGCTGCTTGCAGCTCTTCGATCAAAACCTTGTTTTAGCAATGTTTACATTTTAAGAATGTACAGAATTGCCCATTTTAATCCATCCGCACAAATAACTCTTCAGGAAATAGTTTTCCGAAAAAAGTTTTGTACAAAAGTTGTATGGTTCGTTCTTGAGGTATAGGATCAAGGTTATTTAGAGGTTAATTCAATTTTTTTTTAAAAATAGAAACCCTTATTATTGACACCGGAAATAGAAAGATCGCAAAATTGTACGTCCGAATATGTATTAGGGGTTATTAGGCTATCTGAAGGTCAAAAATCGCTTCTTCCATTAGTTGAATGGTATTTCCAAAGACAGGCCATTTAACTTCTAGCTGGCCATTTAATGGGCGCACCTCTTCCAATCGGTCTCTCTCGGGATAATGTCTATTAAAAAGTGCTCGAATTCGATTATGGTAGTTTGCTGGGCCCATATCTAATTGAACCCACATTCTTGCCCTCATGTACAGATCAACATCTTCCAACAAAAGTGGAAATTCATCATTTTGATAGAAGGTTTAGGGTATTCAAACTGGGTTCACATGCTTGGGGTATACCAGCCGGGAGTTAAAGGCTTAATGGGTGTACCTACCACGGATTAAAGTTTAGAGGGTGTTCCTTAATGGAAATGGAAGGCTTAAGGTATATTTGCGGGGGTTAAAGGCTTAATGAGCTCAACCAGCTTGGGGTTAAAGACTGCTTTACATAACTGGAGCCTCAAACATGTATTTCTAATAAGGAAGCTCAAGCTACATGTCACCGGAAAAAGCATTCTCCCTTCTAAGTTTGCAGTTTGATTTCAAAAAATGTTGGTCAAACTACCTTTTATTTTAATGTTTTCCTCAAAATAAGCCTTTCTTAACTTTTTGGTGATCTTGGGACTGTCGTTAGAAAAATACAGTCTATCTACAGGAAGAAACGATTTTTGGCCTTCAGATGACGTTGGGCGCTGGAAAATAAATATTCGGGCTTACAATTTTATGCTCTTCTAATTTCCGGAGTCAAAAATAATGGTTTCTATTATTAAAAAAAATTGACTTGACCAAAAAACAATATTTTTGAAATTTGTTTTAAATTTTTGTTTCAACAACAACTTTACTTGTTTTGATTAATTTTGTTTTTGTGAAATCTAGGATTTGGAAGTTATCGTTGTGACGGAAAGCTCAAACTCATGCAAATTTGCCCCAAAACTTCGTAAAAACTTAAAATCGTTTTATAAAATAATCCTTAAGCTTTTATCACAAAATCAAATTTCGAATACCTTTGATAATACTACCGATTGAATTATACCGGAAATGAACATTAATACAAAATTCTCAAAATCTCGAATTTCGATAACCTCATCTCTGAAAGATTATGTAACTCAGGGATATGCTTAATTCAACCCCAAGCTAAACTGCGGTAATATCCAAAATCTCAAATAAACTTGAAAATCCCATAAAATATCGAAAATATCGATTTTCTCATATCACCAATTCTGTAACATTTCACAAATTTAGGGTAATAGACTAATATTGAGAAACTCATATCGACCCGAATAATCTCGAATTCTATTCTTCCTATTCTTTCCGAAAATCTCAAATATACTTAGAATCCTAAAATAATCTTGGAAAACTTCAACGTGGCTCATCTAATTCATCCCAAGCTAACCTCGAATAATATCGAAAATCTTGAATAATCTCAGAAAATATCTATATATGTATATACGCAACACTCTTATAGGGGCAAATGCTCGATAATCTAGCAAATTGCAATTTGGAAGTGGGGAAATATGACTACTCTATCAATATTACCAAGCAAATTTTGTGTCATGTTCTATTGAATGAAAAAACTGGGCCTGGATCAAAAAATGCTAAACTCTTCTTATAGTAGAAATTGAGCTCAGTTCAGTTAGATCTTTTTGTTTTGTCAATAGACCGTCAATTTGATGAAATCAAAATGAACACTAACGATAAAAATTGGTTCGCATATAGCTATTTTCTTTCTTTCTTATGAAAATTGCTTGGCAGCTAAACTATTTGCCCCTACCCGAAACAAATCTCGTGTACTTATAAAAATTGGAAAATTTAAAAATTCCGATTTCTCTAGTTCGGCAACACATAAACATGATGCAACTCCCTATAAAAATTGGGATTTAAAATTAATACAGAAGAATTTGTTTGTTGGAAGAACCCAAATCGATTTGTGATTAATTTAACATTGCCAAAAAAAAAAAATAATTCGATGTTCGCTTGCATGGAAATTTAAATCAGCTGCCGCCACTAACTTATATGAACTCGTTCTATGAAATATAGGCACTAGTAAACTGCGATGTTTTTTTTTACTGAAGTTGGCTCCATTCCCGAAGTGATGGTTTTATTTGTACAAATACTGATTTGTTACCAGAAGTTTAGGTCGAATCTCCAACGCTAAAATCGTTATCTTTTGATATTTTTTCAGCAATTTTAGCGAATTCAGATCACATGTAATTATTCAAACATTCGCTATCTTCAAGCAACCGAGAAGAAGTTATTGGTTCTTTCTTTCTACAAAGTTTCCTGATAGAGATAAAGTAACTGAAAGAAATGTGATCCCACCAGATAATGAGACAAAAGTTGCTTCACGGTATCCTAAGCATTCGTTCGATTACAGTGGGTATGGCTTTTGAGTTTTTTAAACCTTAAACTAGTAAAGGACCAAAGCAGAGCAAAAGGAACAAACTGTATGATATTATATCCAACAATTAGAATATTTTGAAGAAAAAAAAAATGTTGAATAGAAATGTATGTATGGTGCCCCGTATTCCAAGTTTTCAAAGGTGGCAATGGTGGAAGGGTGCGAAAAGACAGCTTACAGTGGGATACGCAATGTAATATTTCTCCTGATATATTTTATGAAAGTCCTTCATTTTCAAGAAATTCACGTAAAATACTTCTGAACTAAGTGGACCTTCTTCAGGGGATTTGTTGGTTGAACTGGTTAAAATATGTCGAAAACTTAAGAGATTTTCCAAATGTAGTTGATTCTTGCTTTTCTGTGTCGCTGGATTCGTTATATGGTAAATACATTGAGGAATTCAAAAAAAGTTACCAATGTATTCTTTCATGCATGTTAAGGATTGTTGTGAGATTTAGGCATCTAAATTAATAAATTAGCAGCAAATATAATATTTTGGAACAAACAAAGTGAAAGAAATAATTTTTAATAAAAAAAAAAAGAAAATAATCGAGACAAATTAATGAATATTGGGTCTGCAAGGTTGGCGAAGCAATTTTAAAAATAATTCTCCATTTTTCAAAATATTTTGAAAACTAATTTCAATTTTTTATTTATTTATTTATAAATTTGTTGCCAATTTATTTTTTTTGTCGCTCAAAATTTTTATTTCGATGAGCAAAAATAATTTTTTGTGTCCAATATAGTTCCAACAAATTATAAATGTTGCCAATTTCTAATTTTTTGTTCCAATAAAGTATTTTTTATGTTGCCGAGAAATTTTTATTTGTTGCTCTTGTATTAATTTTTTGTATCTCAAATCTTAATTGTTTGTGTGCCGGTTTATTGCCAGCCTTATTTTACTTCCAAATATAATTTATCAGATTTCAAATTTAAATAATTCAATTATTGATTTGTTGGTTTCGTGTTTGAAGCAAAACCTAGTCCGATAAAGGTTAAAAACACTAGTTTAAGTCCATAAAATGTACTTGCATTACATAAAATTGAATAATAAATTATATCAAGAATATTATTCACATACATATGTATTAAGTAAGCAAATAGCAGCATGTGACAATCCGATATGATATTACGAATCTTACAAAGATATTACATATCACATGGAAATAAGTACATATTCATAAAATACAATATTTACATATATGTACAAACATAATTATATATACATACGTATACTATATGTCTATATACCTATGTACACAAGAAATATAATAAGTTTCGCAAGGAGTCATATTTCACGGACTTGTGCATTTTTCCTTATACTTATTATTAAGATTCTTATATGATTTATCAAAAGAGTATCATACACTTTCTATCATCCACGTAGAGTACATATTTAAATTTATGTCATGCGTAAGATGGTATGGTAATGAAGGGTGTCGTTATGACATTGCAATTCAAAATTTTCGTTCTCGTCTGTTGTAATGTGAAAAATTTGAAAAACTCTGTTGGCTTTTAAGGTTTTTTTCTGTATTTATGGTATGAAAAAATATTACTTCTGGCTTTGGTATATCACGAATAGATAACTGGAATATTGTTAACCTTAATAGTCATCCTCGTATATTATAGTTATACCCTTAATTCGTATGTCTATGAAATTTTTACTAAAATTTACTGAAATTGTTGTAGTTCGGTTTTAGCAAAAACCTCGCTGGGATAGAGTACCTCTGAGTGTCCAAAAATTTAACTAAATCAAAACAAAATCCATTAAAAAAGTCGCGAATTTCTATCGTAATTTGTAAGGTATTGTTGAATTTGAATCTCATGTTTATATTTCGCTAGCTTATCGACTCAACTTTCTTTCTGAAAATGTCTAGAAAAACTTTATAGATTTTGGCTGTACTCACGATTCCAAAAGTAAAAATCAAATTCAGCCGATTGGTAATGACTCTACAATTCAATTTATTAAAACGAATAAAAAATCTAAAGAGAACCTTTCATGGAAAAGTAATTTTTCACAAATCGGAAAATTTGTGCAAATAATGTTGACCGTACAGAAATAATTTTGAACGCTAACAGAAAATCTTGCGAAATATTACTTGAATTTTTAAAAATTGAACGGAAGAAGCAATTTTCGTTACTGGTATGTATAGAGTTTGCAACTATAACTAGCAAAATATTGAACTATGCGGATAAATCGGATATCCAGATAGGTCTGAAAATGTTGAATTATATTTTTATTTTTTGCAACAAAAACAATTTTACATTTTTAAGGAATTTAAGAAATCGTTGCATAAGTTATCGTCGGCAAATATTAAAACAAATTAAACTGTGTAGTCTGTTCTTCATTTAAAGGGTATAATAATATGCATCAAATATTTAGGGGTAACGCTTAATTCAGTAAATCGGCAAATGAACATAGATATTATGCAACAATCAGCAGCTCAGCATTTTGGTTATTTTTTCAAGAGTTTTTTGTAGGAACTAAGTTTTGGTTTTTTGTGGATGTGCATCACTTGTTTTGTTCCAAAATATAGTGAACTTCATTAACAACCGTAGACAATTTCATGGTAGCTTACTATGTGGCTTACTATATTTAAGCACATAAGGCGCTTAATAATAAATTAAATATTGAAACACAATTTTTTATAATTGCCGTATTAAATTCTTTAATTTGTCAATGCATTTAAAAACAATAAAATAAATAACACATTAAAATTTTTTTATTTTATTGAAATACACACAAAATTGTTATATAATATTAATTTTCATTAATGTGAACCGAAGTGAAGTTCTTAGCAAATAACAAAAAATGTAGTAGTGTGAGTAATCCAAATAGAATAAATTTAGGCGATTTCTGTGTCATCGAACAAATTGTTGAAGAGACTAAATTTATTCACCAAAATTCAAAATTCCCAAGGTCAAATGATTTTTCTCGAATGTTCGTAGTATGCACTTGATGTAAAAATTATCAATGGTCGATCCCTGGGGTCGGCCATATAAATAACAAGCAATATTTGCATCAAATGTTGTACGATATTCCAACGACGAAATTCGTTCAACAAAAATCAAAAGTCCCAAAGTCAAATTATTTTTTCGATTGTTCGATGTATGCGCTAGATGTGGTCTCTTAACTTTAAGGCTATGTCGAGGGATTAACATCTAGTGCATTAAAAAAATAAAATTATGATATAACAATTCAATATTAAATTTATTAAAATTCAATTTTAGAATATATACAAATCTTTAATTTTATAATTGTTCATAAAACAAAATCGACGGATTCACAGTTGACGTATCTGCGGCTTTTTCAATCCATTTTTCGAGGTCATCATGGATCTCCCAGAATCCATTTGGTCGTTGAATGTAGCTTCGATAGTGTTTGCTCAATGGATCTCGTAATGGATTACTCCTTTTAATTTGTACTCTTGCTCAGACAAGATCAACTTATTTTGTATCTTTTTGATTTGTATTCTATATATAGTAGATATATCTAGTGGCTGTACGTCAACGATTACCATTCCAAATTTGAATTCTAGCCGTTTCTTGCAGGTTCTTTTACCACAAACTGGACAATTATTGTTTGGGATGTAAATTCTTTCATTAAAATCTTCCAAATTATCCTCATTAAAGTTTTGCAGATCTAATGGTAAGTAAAATAAATCCTTTCCATCTGCTGCGCTGCAGGCAAATTTTACACTAATGGTTTTTGGCATTAAAAATTCAATTAGTTGCCCAACGTTAGTCGAAGCGTCCAGATTTATGAAATTAATGTTTTGTGTGTTGATTTTAAAATATTTTATTAATATTTCACTCCGAATTTTATATAAATTTGAAATTAATCCATTCCTTATATAGTTTAATATAAATTTTAAAAATTCACAGTCATGAAGCGAATTTAAGCATTCATTTAAGTGAACAGAGTCAATCCCCCCATTACATGAAAAATTTGCGATATGGAGTCGAACGCACATGCATAGTATACCCGAATTTTTATATTACTTTCAGTTTTAAAGGAGTACTGATTTTGGAATAAACACAATTGCTTTTTAGTAATTTGTGCCATCAAAAGTTTTTCTTCTTTTTCTTTCCTACATTTTGTTTTTTCTATTATTGTTGTCGTTTTGATATATCTGTTTGTCACATTCTTTCCCATATGCTTTGGAGTTCTGGATACTTTTACTTTTTTCTCCAACTTTCTTCATTGGTCATTGGTCGTACAACATTTGATGCAAATAATGCTTGTTATTTATATGGCCGATCCCAGGGACCGACCATTTGATAATTTTTACATCAAGTGCATACTACGAACATTCGAGAAAAATCATTTGACTTTGGGACTTTTGATTTTTGTTGAACAAATTTCGTCGTCGGAATATCGTACAACATTTGATGCAAATGTTGCTTGTTATTAATATGGCCGACCCCAGGGACCGACCATTTGATAATTTTTACATCAAGTGCATACCACGAACATTTGAGAAAAATCATTTGACTTTGGGACAATTGCATTTGATGCAAATGTTGCTTGTTATTTATATGGCCGACCCCAGGGACCGACCATTTGATAATTTTTACATCAAGTGCAGACCACGAATATTCGAGAAAAATAATTTGACTTTGGGACTTTTAATTTTTGTTGAACAAATTTCGTCGTCGGAATATCGTACAACATTTGATGCAAATATTGCTTGTTATTTATATGACCGACCCCAGGGACCGACCATTTGATAATTTTTACATCAAGTGCATACAAGGACAAGTCTTGTTTGGTTTCTTTATTAAACAAAAATCGTCACTGAATTGGATTATAATGTTAGTTTATTTCGTTCTTAATCTACATTCAGGCGTATAATTTGTATTACCACTACATATAAATACGTATACGTATACGAGAAATTTGTTATTTTTTTTTGCTATGTTCTTCACAGGCATTAATGTGATAGTAAAATTATTTATATTTTCGGAATACCGGTTTCGGACGTTCGTCCTTCTTCAGTTCCTAATTGACTATTCCTAATAGAATTCGTTTCTCTTGGTGTTAACAGAATTTCGCTCGACATGTGTGTCATGTTTTTACCTAAAACCGCAGTAACTCGACGAGAAGCTGTCGCGCCGAAATTTCGGCACTCTCATTTTCAAGGTTTCTAAATTTTCTTCTTTCCCAGCATCGGAAAGTAGGTCAAATTCCCTTCAATTGAAGAGAAAAAAAAAATTTAATGCGACTTTTAACCAAAAAGCTATAAAAACAGGGTATTTTTCGAAAAAAAATTCTGTGACGTTTTTTTTTATTTTTTTTGCTGTAGTGTAGACCGGAAAAATTAATTTTCGTTTGGTATCAAGAAAGGCTAGCAAAAAGAGGTTCTACAAATTTACACAAATAATATTAACCCTATAGGCTAATAGAAAGTCATAATAAAATTTAGCCATAAATAACTGGCAAAATTTAAATTAAATTTTGTTTAAATAATATGAAATTGAACGGAGAAAGCGGTAGTAAAATCCATGAGTGGTTTCTAAAAATTTCCACAAATGATATTGACTGTAGAGAGGCTAACAGAAAATCATAATGATATTGATGACTAACTAGCAAAATTTAGTTTAAATATTTCTTGAATATTATAGAACGGAAGAAGCAATTTTCGGGACCAATATCGGAAGGGGGTTGTATAATACCTGGCAAAATCTAATTTACATTTCTTTGAAGGTTTCTAAGGGAACCGGGCATATGACAAAAATAAAAATCCTAAACAAATACAATGTAAAGTGTTCCGTTAAAATGGAAGACCGAATTACATTTTTATTACAATAAGTACAATTACGAAAACAAAAGGATGCTTCATAATGATGTCAGGATGTCAATCACTTAACGGACTTAGTCACAAATTATCGTAGAAATTGACTGTGATAATTTGGGTGTGTAGACAAAGGTAATAAAACAGTTTTGATTGACAAAAACGTTTACGAACATAGGATAGGGACACATATGAAATTATACAAAACGACCCGACACACAAAATGAATCTAAAATGTATCAAAATTATTGACGAATTAAAACGAATTAAAAAATAATAATCCGATTATACCAAGAATTTATGGTTTACCAAAAATTTACAAAATTAATGTTTCCTTTTGGCCAATTGTTTCAACCATTAATTCATCGGCATATTTTTTATCAAAATTTTTGCTATGAAATTCTGAAACCTTTGACTCGTGTAAGCAATTTTACTTTAATTTTGAATGTTAATTAATTAATTCGTGTAATTTATAATATGCAACTAGTACTCTTAGACCATTTTAAATGTGATTTTACAAATTAACACGTAGAAGTATATTAGTATTTACGAACAATCATTCAATGAAACCGACTGATAGAAGAAGAATTCTATGTATTTAATTTTTAATTTATACGATTTTAATATGTTCCGAAGATTGTAAGAGAATTTAATCCAGTTTTGAACTGATGAGCTTATGATTATGAAATAATAAGCTCATCAGTTCGAAACTGGATTAAATTCTCTTACAATCTTCGGAACATATTAAAATCATATAAATTAAAAATTAAATATGTACATAGAATTCTGTCTATCAGTCGGTTTCATTGAATGATTGTTCATAAATACTAATATACTTCTACGTAGGGAATCCAATCCCGGTTTTCGATTAACCGGTAAACCGGTTTTACCGTTTAATTTTTATTTATAATTTATCGGTAATTATCGAAAAATTTTACCGCAATAATTTCGGTAATTATTTTTTCAGATAAATATTTTGTAGGAATTGAGTTTTGCTAACATTGGAATATTGGATGTATCGCAAAAAAATTCAAGCTGTTTTTCTCTGTATTCAATGAATTTTAGAGTTTTCTATAAGAGTATCCAAATACAATATAATTGTGTCTCCGCCGTTCGTTTTATCCTCATAATGAGTAATAACGTTAATTTCGAAGTCTCTATAGTTTCTCTCTCTCTACTCTTCAAATTAAAACAAAGCGAATTAACGTTATATTTTTTTAGTACAGCAAAGGAAATTGCACAGTGAACAAGTATTAAAATATAACGAAAAAGATATTCTACATTTTAATGATTAATTTTATACTTGTAAAACTAAGAAGTAGCTAGTATCTTTTTGTTGTTTTTATTTTTGATGTCAAACATTGGTAAGTTTTTCTATACTATTGATCTATTCAATTTTTGAACACTGATAATTAAATTAAATTTTGTTTGAAAATTTTTTTCATCCGTTTTAAAATATTAGCTATGGAACGGGAGAAAATTTATACAAACAAGCAAAGCAATATATGGAGCTATTATATTCGAAATGGAACTGGAAAAGATAGCGCTAAATGTATTGAGTGTAATAAGGTGTTGCAAACTAAAGTAGGATCAACCAGCGGTTTGCATTCTCATCTCAAAACTCAACATAATATTAATTTGTTGAAAAGGCAAGTGTCAGTCTTAGCAGAAGAGGCATCTGCATCGTTGTCGGAGGTTAGTAAGGTAAACCAATCGCCTAAAGCTGGTCCAAGCGGTTTAATAACCAAATATTTCAAGACAAAAGTTGACGAATCTTTGCCTGCAGTAATATCAAGATTAGTCGCAAAAGACGGATTGCCTTTCGAAAAAATATGCACATCTTATGATTTAAGAATCAAAGAGTTACGTTGTACCAAAATCTCCTAGCACAGTTAGTGCAATCGTAATGAAATTTGGCAATAATGTCCGAAATGAAATCAAATCTGAAATTGTTAGGCGTATCCGAGAAGGTGAACGATTTAGTCTTACGTTTGACGAATGGACATCAATAAGAAATCATAGGTTTATGAACATCAATGTACATACCGTTAACCAATTTTGGAATTTGGGTCTTGCTCGGATGGAAGGATATTTCCCTGCAGACAAATGCTTAAATTTGGTTGAAAAAAAACTAAACGAATTCGGCTTAAATTTTACCAATATAGTTGCTATTACGACTGACGGGAGCGGCTGTGATAAAAAAGCTATAGGCAGATTAGTAGATGCCGAACATCAAATTTGTTTGGCACATGGAATACAGTTAGCCGTAGTTCAAGTTTTGTATAATCGATTGTTTTCCGAACCAGAGCCTTGTGCAGAAGGGGCTCCAAATGAAGATAGCGATGAATGCGAAGATATTGTAGAAGAAGACATTCAATTTACAGATGGTCTTATCATATCAAATAATTCATCCAACGAAAACAATGAAAATATTACGCTTTGTAATCATATATATCCTGTCATTAAAAAAATTCGAAATATAGTAAAAATATTTAGACGATCGCCTAAAAACAATGATTGCCTTCAAAAACATACGCGAGATGAATTTAAGAAGGAAATGGCACTTATTCTCGATACAAAGACTAGGTGGAATAGTCTACTGGCTATGGTAGAACGATTCTACTTATTGAAAACCTGTGTGCGGAAAAGTTTTATTGATTTAGGTGTTGATATAAGTTTCTCAGAAAATGAAGTTAAATTAACTGAGGAAATAATATCATCACTACTACCTATAAAGTTAGCTGTGGAAGCTTTGTGCTTAAGTAATACCACTTTATTAAGTGCCGACGCCTCTATTAAATTTATGTTGGACGAGTTATCCAACCAAAATACACGACTAAGTGAAGATCTTAAGTCCGAACTATTTTCACATCTAAAAGAGAGACGCTCGAACTATTCCGATGTCTTCCAGTTTTTACACAATCCCGACGAATGGAAAATATCAATATCAGTACTAAATGAAAACGAGCACGATTTGTTTAATAGAACAACTAAAGCCGGTATAATTAAGTTGCTTGTCTCATTAATCGAAAGGTTAGATATGATTAATAATGCAGCAGAAGTCGATTTATCATAAAGCGATGAATCTGAAGAAGAAATAATTGTACTCAGTACTTTATCCATGAAGAAACGACTAGCATTAGCAATCAAACGAAAAACTAAAACTATGATTGTAGACAAAAAGAAAGTCCCATTAAACACAACAAACCTAACCAAAGTTATAAAAAGGGAACTAATTTTATTTGAAGAAAATAAAAAACGAGGAGATTACCTTGAGCGAGCATACCAGTATATTCTCACAATAAAACCAACATCTGTTGAATCTGCAAGAGCCTTTTCAGCCGCGGGTCAGATATGCACTAAAATACGGTCCCGCCTTAATGACAATAGTATCAACAATTTGTGTTTTTTGCGGGCCTATTTTATTGAACAAAGTGATATTTTTAAGCCTTAAAAATTGTCAATAACTACACATGAAATATAATTTTTAGGTTGTTTTTAGTTCCTTTTATTGTATCTGTTAGTACAAAAAAGACTGATAAGTACTATACGTTACGTAACGTAATGTTAAAGTTACTTAAATTAAATTTGTTTATTTTAATGAATTGTCTTTTAAAATAATTATATACATAAGTACTACTATAATATAATCTTCTGAATATGAAAAATTATAATGGCGTTTTGTTAATATATTCCCAATAACGAAATACCGGGAATTATCGATAAACCGGTAATTCCGATAAAAAATTACCGAAAACCGGTAATGTAAAACCTCGGTAATTTTGGATTCCCTACTTCTACGTGTTAATTTGTAAAAACACATTTAAAATGGTCTAAGGACTGGTTGCATATTAGAAATTACACGAATTAATTAATTAACATTCAAAATTAAAGTAAAATTAGCTTCCACAGAAATAGAGCTGTGTGAATGTCGTAAAGAAGAAAAATTGTAAGAGAATTTGTCTGTATTAGTATGATTCGCTAGTACATAACGCACAGTACATTCTGTATATATAGAATGTAAACTGTGGTATAATCAGTCCAGTCGCCGTGGCCTGATGAGAAGATTGATTTTTTCATAATCATAAGCTCATCAGTTCGAAACTGGAACATATTAAAATCATATAAATTAAAAAGTAAGCAATTATAGTTCGTGAACATGAAATGTTAGTGTCATTAGATGTAGTTTCATTGTTCACTAACGTGCCGATAGAAATTTAAAAAAGTGCTATTTCTGAAGGATGGGATGAAATCTCTACTGATTGCAAATTAATAAAAAATGAATTTTTTAAAGTGTTGGACGTGTGCATGATTGAAAACAGTTACTTGGTGTTTTTTATAAACATAAAAATTCGAATTAGCAATAGGAAATCCATCCAATCCAATCCAATCCAATCCATCCATCGAATATGGCATAATTTTTCGAAGGTTGAATCCAATATAGAGAAAATACAATTTTTATTTAATTCATTCCACGAAAAACTAAATTTAACAGTAGAAAAAGAAAACTATAATTCGTTAACATTTTTAAATTTAAAGCTATATCGAGTTGGGAACAAAATTTAAACAGAATGGTACAAAAAAGACTTAGCTTCAGATACAATTTTAAACTATCTTTCAAATCATGTGTATAATATGAAAAAGAATGTGGCACACTTATTTATAAAAAGAGCACTACATTTGACGCATTTACAATTTAGACAAACGATTAAAACCAAATATAGAAAATTAACAATTATCCTAAAAAATTAATTAATAATTTAGTCAGTAAAACGTTATTTACTTACCAAAAAAAAGTAAATAAAAATTAGAAATGATTAGGAAAACTTAGGAAAAAATTAGGAAAACTTTATTAATAAATCTTCGGACAGATATTCGAAAACTAACATATTCGAAGTGTTGTGCAAATATTGTGAGTCTCATTTGATATTTGAGTTTTTATCCACAACTTGTCCTGCGCCGTTATGGTGAATTTTTTACTTCGAGTGTTTCGTGGAATATGCAGCACAGACAAATTGCTATGTAATACAAGTCAATAAAAACAATGAATAATTTTAAATTTTTCTAAATTATTAGAATTGTGAAAGGCAAATTTGGACTAATATTTTCAAGCAAAAGATATCGAGATGCTGTTGCTGTTTTGCATAGGTAATTTAATAATAACATACGAGTAACTTGATCTATAATTAGCCACTTATTGAAAAAAAGAAAATAAATAGGTGTGCGTTATACTTTTGGCGTGAAGGAGCCTTTATTTTTGGTGTTTATTGTAATATTAAATAATAAGGTGTTCTTAAACTTAGTATTTAGTACTATATTGGCGATTTTATAGTACAGCTGCACATCGACGGGGCATTGAGTCGTTTAGGCGGTGACATCGTTCAACGGGAATTGCCTTCCACGCCTGTTCAACTGCATCCCATAATTCATCACGATTTTGAAATTTTTTGTTTACAATAGCCAGCTGGACATCATGCCACAAATTCTCAATAGGGTTGTGATCTGGTGATTGTATCGGCCATTCCATAATCTGAGCCAAATTAACTTCTAACCACTTTCTCGCCAATTTGGACTTTGGAACCCCTTCATACGAGAAACTACACTAAAATTCCATCACCTCAATGTTTCACAGTTTTTATTGTAAATGTTGGGATAAATTCCTTGTTATGAGGTCTTCCAACATATTGCTTTCCTCGATCGGAGCCAAATAAATTAATTTTGGATTCATCCGTCCATAAAATGTTTTTCCATTTTGTGATAGGCCAATTTAAATGATCACTTGTAAATTTTAACCGATTCTTCACGTTTCGCTGGGTAAGTAGTGGTACCTTTCATGGATTATGGGCTGACAATTTGTTTTTTATTAATAGTTTCCTGATAGCTGATGTTGAAACTTCTAAATTTAACTCTTTTTTCCAGGCAGTTGAAGTGATAAATTGGTTTTCTTTTGTACGTTTTACAATCGTACAAAGTTTTATAATTATTTGACGTTCCTCAGGTGTGCATGGCTCACCATGGTCCATTTTGAGGCACCTTAAATTCTTAACACTTTTTTTTTTTTTTGCAACGAATTGATTAATGGTGGATAACGTTTAATTTATTACTATAATAGATTCAAAATACAAAATAGTTCCTACTAAAATGCAAACAATGCTAGTTACTCCTATTTTTTCACATTGAATCTTCGATAGTCCAGAAATAACTAAGCAAGTAAAACAATTTTTTTCGTAAATGTAACGGGATCGTAAATATATTTCACGTTTAGACCGATTTTAACGATGTATATCACCTATTAACAAGGCTGGGCAAATTACATTACACTGAGTAATTAAAATACTTTTAAAAATTACAGCAAACTCAGTAATTAAAATACAAATTACAATTACTTTTGAGTGGAGTAATTAAAATACAAGTTACAATTGCTTTGAATTGAAATTTGTAATTAAAATACAAATTACAGTTACTTTACATTAGTAAATTGACAAATTTTATTTGGCAAAATTCGTTTAGTGAAAAAACGTATCATTAGAACAACGAATATTAAGATTAGGTTTTATACTGATGGCTCTGGAACCAGATTTTAATAAGCCTTGTAAAAATTTAAATAAGAAATTTTAAAAACTGAGGTAATTAAAATACAAATTACAATTACTTAGAAGAATTTAAGTAATTAAAATACAAGATACTGTTACTTGGAAAATGAGTAATTAAAATACAAATTACAAATTGTAATTTGTATTTTAATTACGTAATTTAAATACATGTAATTCATTACTGCCGACCCTTGCCTATTGACACGATGTATTACACCTATTTTTAATCACACCAATGTATTATATATTGGGTGTTTTTTTATAGATTTCAAAAATTTTAAAATTAAATAAAACACATACAAATCATGGTAATGGCTATGGTATTAGCTTTATTGGAAAGATAATTTTATGACATTAGCGTTTAAATATTATTTAGGGGAATATCGGCGGACTTGCTCGAATAAAGCGCAATCTGGAAATACAATTTTCGACCACTTTTTGGAACATCTGGCGAACTTTCATATCAATTGAAAAATCCTTCTATACGAATTTAACATCATAGTTTACTGTGAAGATTATAAATGAAAACTATAAAATGCCCAAAATTATTTATTAAGTACTGTGCCTTAACTTGTGACAATGCGCCTGCAATCATTCATGAAAATAAAAAATCAAATATAAATTAAACTTAAGCACCCTTTTTGACTAAGTATTAAGTCTATAGTGTTAAAGTACACTTATAATTTTATATGTGCGCGCATTTTTATTAAGATGCTTGCTAGTTTTCTTTAAAAAATTTAAAAACAAACAGTTTAGATACATAAAAATAACAATTTTGTTGTTGTGATCGTCTAATCAATGTTTTTTATTGAAAAAAATTCATGGCCGGGAAAAATATTTTTTACTAATATTCACTCGGGCCTTTATAAAAACAATAATTTGGTCATAATAGAAATAATAAATGAGCAAATTAGGTGAACTGTTTCAAGTGAATTAACTGTAGTATTTTGACAAATTCACAAACATAGATTTATTCATAATTTACGAGTATTTAGGTTCGACTCTGGAGATGAGCAAATGCCAAATAGAAAGAAAATGAAAACAAAAAAAATCCATTTGACAGAAATACTCTTACGATCAAAATATACCGGTTGGTAAAATATAATTTCCCGCTATAACAAACCCTGTTTATAAAAAACATCCGGGTATTAAAAACTGCTTCGAATATAAAAAAACTTCGGTTATAACACCATGGCAAATTTTACTATAAAAATCTATCAAAATTTATTTTCAAAAAAAAATTTCGGATTTAACAAACTGCGTTTGTTATAAATAATGTCATTTATAACAAACCTCCGTTTATAAAAAACTTTTTTATTTTCCCTTGAGTGTTTGTTACATCAGGATTTCACTGGGGGTTCCAGAAATTTTGGTCACTTTATGAAGGTGGTCAGATTAGGGAATAAAATAATCCAATAATTTGAAAATTCAAAGAAAAATGTTCCTATATGTAGCAAATTATGTTGTAACAAATATTATACGAAATATTCCGGAGACTGACAGAAAGTAACCAATTAGAGAGGTAGTAACTTTTGGAAGTTTTACTGTATTTCTATATTGCTTTTATCTTGACATGACATAATAAACGGATTACGAAATAATAATTGCTCGTCCTTAAAAATTGCCTTTTGCATTTACCTATTTCATTTTATCCATCCCTAAACTAAAACAGTAAAATATGTCTTGTTTTGTTTCTTACTTTTCAAAACCACCAAAACGTACCTTAGTATATAATAACTAGGTGACTAATAAGGTGTTCATTCTAAATCAGACTCAAACAGGCAAATTCAGAAACTTGCTCGTCCTTACGATTCCAGTTATAAATTTGATGAGAGCAATTCAAGCTCCGACGGCGATGATATAACTGAAATATTCAATAATCTTGGTTCAGAATGATCATTGCGGGAATGCTGTTTTTCAAAATTCCTTAAAATCGTTTTATCGCTAAGAAAATTTGTGTTTGCTAGTCTCTTAAATTTGTGACAGCAAAACGTTCAAAAGTGAAAAGTATTCCATTTTGTTAGTTCACTTTAGTCTGCTAAGGCAAATCCGCTCGTTTTTCAAGCTTCCTGAAAAACATTAAGAACGTAGATACACGCGTTTACATCGTCACTAGCAGTTTGTAAAATCGATTTTCTCTGTGTTTCGAAAAGTACTTTAATTTTGGGATGATAGAGGAGCCCTTCCAGGCCCTCTTCATTGCAATGTTGAACTTTTTGTACACTTCTTCTGCTGCAAATTTCCCGGGAAAATACGTAAATTTGTATAAACCTGTTTCTGGGATTTTCATGATAAACTCGGAAATTTTTAATTGATAATTTTCTTTATTTTTTTCTCAAAATCTATTCACTTTTCAAAATGAATCTCTGCCAAATGAAAAGCTACATTAGATCGAAAAACTCAAGTATCAAATTAGCAATAAGAAGCTTCCTAATAAATTATTTAAAACTCAGTTTGGAAAATTTCTCTAAAAACTGTAAGTAACGGTTACAGAATGGGCTATGGTAATATGGGGAAACTGAAGACTGGGCCACCCCTCATTTTGTTGAGCGTATACAAGGGGTAATTACCGCCCCCCCCCAAAAATGAAACAAAAACCTCTAAAAAACACACCTGAAACGACAACATATTAATTGACAAAACGATGAATAACTAATTTAAAATTATTAAAATAATTGAATTCTATGTAAGTACATATCAGTAATCGATAATTCGACAAAAATAGTGCTAAAAAAATGCATTAAATAATGTACTAATGAAAAAAAATCTTGATTACATTTACCTAACTGGTATTGAAAATAAAATGTAAACAAAAAATTTAGTATTTACGCATTTCTCATATCCTAATTAAAAGCAGCAAACTACTAACACTAAAGAAGAAAGAGTCATATAAGTCATTGCACCTACACTAATGCAATATTTGACTAAAAGCGGTCTGTATGTAATTGATTTTTATTTATTTTCGTACAGCATACACATACTCACATACTATTTGGGTTGTTCGGAAAATCAAATATTCGGATAATCAAACATATAATATATAAATAAAACTACTAAATATAACTATACCCCCCCCCCTCCCCAAACTTAACAGCTGGATCCGCCCATGTCAAGGTTGGTGTACAAAAGAGCAGCAAACATAACGAATCAATCTCATTGAGTTTTCTTCCATTTATTGAAAAGTATCTCCCTGATCAACGGATAAATTTTCACGCTTTATACTAATTTTAAGCCCTTTTTGATTTCTTACGTTTTTAATTTGTCTATGGATTGGCAAGGTCAAAAGTTTAATGAACTAAACATTTACTGAGTTTACTGAAAGTTTACTCAAACTTTCAATATTTTTAACGCCATTGACTGCTGCCTTCTAGTGATCAGATGATCATATTACTTTACCTAAGTAATAATATAATAAAGTGAAACAAATTTAAGGGAAGGCTACATCTAAAGGACAATGCTGGGTTTTGAATTAAACTATGAACTCCACCACAAAAAAACTAGCCCACAATAATTCCACTACCTGGAAGTTGAAGGCAAATTCAGAAATTCAGATTCTGATGCAGAACACTGCATAATGTACTTGCTCAAAAAACAAATTAACATCATGTGTAAATTATGAAACATTTAATTCCTACAGCGATATAGAATCATTAAAAAAAATCAAATATTACGAGAAAAGGTTTTCCGTATATTTTAATGATTTCCAGAATTTTTAGTTAATTCCCGCTATTTTCAAAACAGTGCACGAATGTGAGCCTTTGGCAAATTTTGTATTTTGCAATGAAAAAAATATTACAGTTCAACCATAGCTAAACAAACAAAATGATGGT
Source organism: Tipula vernalis (assembly GCA_958295665.1). Taxonomy (NCBI): domain Eukaryota; kingdom Metazoa; phylum Arthropoda; class Insecta; order Diptera; family Tipulidae; genus Tipula; species Tipula vernalis. Next base: position 711,924 of record OY282561.1, read on the forward strand.
GTGTAATTGAAGAGCAAGTTCAGCGACAATTTAGACAACCGAGTTGCTATGCGTAAATAAGCGCCTGTTTATGTTGTGGTTTAGGTTGATTTAAGTACAAATTTTCGCTCTCCTCTCGTTTTTATTTGTCAGGGCGTTAAGATGAACCAGCAAGTACACCAACATTTCATTGGACACATAAAGATAAACAATTTGGTGCCAACCGCTGGACATTCCAATACATTTGATAGACTAAAGTGGAGATTTTGTAGGCAAAATAATATTTTTGTTATATTTCAGTTTTAATATTTCCAAAATATTATAAGACGGGACAAATTCTATAAATTTCGAAGACCCCGATATTTCAACACAAAGGTTATGAAACACTACTGTACAAATGATTTTTTCCCCATCATGTATTATTTTTGACAAGAACAATTCAGTCTTTTTTAGCATAAAAGGGGATAAATTCAAATCCTATTAAATCTGCAGCAAAATAAATGGATAAAGAAATAAGAAAGTTGAAATGTGGTAATGCTAGAAAATGCTGAAAATTCCTATATTATATTTAAAAAAACAAAAAAAAGTCATAAGTCTTTAATAAAAATCAAAAATAATAACAAATATAAATAAAAATACATCTGTCAATTTGGTGTTTGTACACAAGAGGAAAGGTCCATTCGATATGCAGTGATATATAAATGTTGCAGAGGGTCGTTTTTTGCACAAAGAATAGTCATCTTTTGTATTTTTTATTTTACCTTTATGCATATATAGTATGTAGTTATGTAGAAATGTATGTATTTACATAAAATCATCTATCTATTACTGTTCATTGAGTATGAAAATATAATATGTTTAAATATATTGAATGGATGGTTGAGTATCTATTGTTATATTTGACGCCACAAACAATAAACCTTCTCTAGGACTAGTGTGTATGTATAAGCATATATTTTGTATGTTTATATTGGCTATTATTGTTATTGTCGCTTTTTTTATATTTAAGGGAAGATAATTTCTATTAAATGTGACAATTCTCTTGTTATCTTTATATAATTCCTATAATAATAATATTATGAACTTGAAAATTTTTCTCTCCTGTATAAAGGATATACAATACTTCAGGAGGTATTAAATAAAAATAAAAATAGGGAAATAAAATTATTGCTGGATTAAATTATTATTTTTGCTTAACGTTAACTTAAGTTATCGATATAAAGACTTCAGTTCATATAAAAAGGGAATATACATATGTAAGTCCTTGAACTTCCGAATTTTATATGTATGCTGTTTTGAATTTGATTTGCCAAATTTGAAATTTCGATGTTCATATATGTACACATAAAATTTCAATACCGAAAAAATGGGTGTATAGGAATGCTTATCCCAATTTTAAAGAATTTCATAAAGCTCTGTCATCTTGAATATTTAAGGTTATCAAGATCGTTCAGCAAATTCTTCAAAATTTAAAATAATAAATAAAAATGTGGTCCGTAGTGGTGGAGCTGTGGAAAATTAACATCATAGATTATCTCAGGTTTATCGCAGTTTTGGCACATATTAACGAGTATTGTCCTTCTCATGAGAAGAACTAAAAATACAAAATCAAAAAATACACACAAAATTATAAAATGAATTGATAACTCTTACAAAAAATAAACAGAGCCAATTCATTTATTCCTAATGGTTCCAGTCACAAAAATGGTCCAATCCATTGCCCTGTGATTTAATTTATCAAAAGCTTCCACTTGGCCTTATTTGATCCTTACATACTTTAGATTTAAGAAAATACAACAAAAAAAAAGGAAGTTTTAACCCGTTTGGAAAACTTTTCATGTGAAGTGTCTCAACTCCTCGAAATGTACAGGAAGTGAAAATTACCTGCAATTTCCGCGCAATTACGAGCCAAGGTCTAATCTACTAGGTTAAAGTTGAACTATATTTCAGATGCCGGTAAAGTGTGAATTGTCTTGTAAGTTGTTGAATTGTTTTTTCTATAACCTCCTCCTGTAATACCTACAGCTCCTAACTTTTGTATTTATTAAAAAAAAGTCATCACATGAGACCAGTGGTTAAGCGAGTTGCTTGGCAAAGAGGCTAAATTTAAGTTTTATCGAGAGTGAATTGGGCCCAACGGTCTCTTCAGAGAAATCAACAGAATCAGAAATTCAGAACGTCCGTGGCGTTCGTTGTTTTATGTGCAATACGTTCCGAGTGAAAAATTAATAGATTATATTATTGAGCGGCTTCTGACTTAAATTATCACAACATGCAATAAATCGATTTTTTTTTTTTTTTAGTAATTTTATCTTACAAATTGATTTGGGTACTTGGGTAAACAATTTAATCCCACCGCGTAGCTACTGAAGACATTATTGTTAGGGAAATCAAAGCCGGTTAAGCTTAACCGAATTGTTTAAACTTTTCGGTTCTACCGAATATACAATTTCTAAGAATTATTTATTAAATTTTGTGAAAAAAATGTGCAAAATCTCTAAACTCGTCTACTTTAATAAATCTGAGATTATTCTAGAACTCTATAAAATTATTCGAGTCTTGCTCGAACTTTGCAAGATGTTATGGAGTTGTTTGAAGAGAACAACAGAATTAATTTCTGCGATTTTTCGAGATTTATAAGTTTATTATTCAAAATTTTATAGATTTTCGTTATTATTCGAGTTAATCTTCAAGTTGAATTACGAGTAAGCGCATAGCACCCAGTTAAATTATCTTACAGAGAAGGGATTCCGAAATTCAAGATTTTTGGATTTATCTAGATATCCAAATTTAAATAGCGTTGAATAGCTTAGCTTGACATAAAAGTTATTCTATAGCTTATCGTCAATATCATATTTTCTAGGTTATACGAAGACTGCATAGTATTTTTCAGTTTATTTGGGATTCTTGAGTTAGATATAGAAGATACAGCTAAGATAAGTTTGTAGGTTGTTAAGCTACATAGATGACATATTTCCAGGATATCTGAGGTTTTTCGAGATCCTCGTACTGCGAATTTGAACGTTATTTGACTTGTTAATATCACAGATTATTCGAGATTGTTGAATAACTTTGTGGATCCTTGGAGATTATTTCAAATTTACAAGATTTTTCGATAATATTGAAAATTGTTCCTAAGTTGCTTGAGAGTTTATTAGTGTTGACTTGTTGAGTTACTGCTTTAAGTTGAGTTGCATCATGATTTCTCAGTATACATGGTTTTTTAGGTAATGTTATTGTACAACATTATTGTATACACTCATGGATAGGTAACTGTCGAACATTATGTTTCTTCAAAATATTTAACTAATTTAGAATAAAAGTTGTATTGGAACAAAAATTAAAAAAAAATGTTTTTGAACTCTTGGTTACAAAAGAGGGCTTATGTACAGCAAATATCGCTACAAAAAGGTTTTGGCCGAAAAGACGCAAATAACGTCATTTCCTAATGTTATATATTAAACCACCCATTGCATATGCAAGCATTTTAAACTACCCATATGAAAGCGTATAAAAATACATTTTTACTGCAAATTTTCAGAAATTAGAAAAAGTAATGACGATGGTCTCCCATAAAATATAGATTTAAATTTTTTTTAAAAAATCAAAGTTAACGTATATAGCCTTAAATCCGGCTTTGGCAAATCGATACTTTCTTTAACCAGTTATGAAATCGATCGATATACCTCACTAAACAGGTAATTTTAATCTGAGTTATGTAATACAACAGAATTCTCGAAAATTAAAATCCTCAAGAAAATCTCAACAAAATACAAAATAAAGTACTGCATTAAAAAGGAAGACTCCATTCCAATATTATTAACTATATAATTTTATAGAATTATAAAGATTCAGCTGTTAGGAAAATATTTATTTATTTTTAAAAAATGTTTTAATTTAAATCGTCAAAGCGGAAGTTTGGAGCAGTACCTCCATTTTTGGAATAACGAATAAGATAAATAAAAATTGAACAATTTTATCCTAGACACTAATTTTTATGACATTTAACTTTAACAAACAAATAAATATTCAATGCCTCTTTTACATTTTTCCATGTAGTTGGCCAAAGTATATTCAATAGGAAGATGCATCCTATTAATATATCAACAGTGACTCCACACAAAACAGTCATCCTCCGTGGCCTTTGAGTTTCAACTTCGAGCAGCCACCATGGTTTCTACAGGCCACTAATACATACAAAAACAAAGTTAACCTTCATATCTTAGCCAGCCTTTCACTCACAATGCTATAACTGAAATCAATTTGATTACATATTAAAATTATCGCAACGGCTACACAAAATTCACCAGCATAACAATTTGTCTCAGAGCATTTCTTGAATCTCGAGAAACATAAATATTTTTAAACACATTGAGAATTCTCGAATCTACAGCGAAATGAAAATATTAATAGAATTCTCAAGTGGTAATGTTACTATATGCGTTTACTGTGCGTTTGTAATGTGCACGAAAAATAAAATTAAGAAAAATTGAAAATAAAAGTATAAATACGTACTTACATATATCGCATACCATGCGCAGTGTTCTTAAAAGAGAAAAAAAAAAGAAAAACAAATAAAAAATTGGCTGCTTCAATTTACATTTTACCTCATCTCGGAAACCCACAAGAATTAATAGATATCGCGGTAACAAGGTTACCACAATTTACCACTTCAATTATAAAATTTCCTATATAACTACATAGCGATGTAAAAATCCCATCTCGGCGAGAATTTATCAAAATATATTTTCTCAGGCCGTATATATTATATTATTGTACTCTATACACAAACCAAATAGTTTTTGTTGTTTTGTAAAGTGGCACCGAACGGAAAGAGTTGGTGGTTTTCATAATTATTTATACAATTTTTGTCTTATGTAGTTTACATTTTTTGTTGATGTTTTCTGAATATGTATTGATTGTTTACGCAAAACGATTTATATATATATATATACATATATATATATATATATATATATATATATATATATATATATATATATATATATATATATATTTATATATATAATATATATATATATATATATATATATATATATATATATATATATATATATATATATATATATATATATATATATATATATATATATATATATATATATATGTACATATTAAATAAATGTTATACCTGTGAAATAAATCTTCGTGTGAAAATTATGAAAGTATCTACTACTCTAAAACTTCTTGGTGTTTTGTTTTATAATCTGTTCCCAGAGAAAAACGTATAATAATATCAAAACATTAAAGCAAGAAGAAAATTTGTAAACCACAAATTTTCACTCCTAACAAAACAAAAAGGCAAAAAAGGAAAACATCACATTTCCATCACGAACAAACAAACACACACAAATTTGTATATATAGTATAAAATACAAATATAGAAGAAAAATTTTCTCAATTTTGGATCCGCCTTATAGTCATTTTTCACATCACATTCACCCAATATATTCACCCGATAAAAAACCGAGAGAGAGGAAAATTTTCCTACAAATATTTTTGTTGATTCCAATTTCAACCAATCGGAATTTTGTAAGGGCGTCGCGCGACGATGATAACAAACAAATTTCGTATGTTTAGGGAGTTTAAATCTAGTAAATTGGGTTTTTCATTGTTTTCATTTTTTTTTTTTTTTTTTTTTTGTAACCCAAATTGTCTTTACTACCACATCATCTCATCGAAATCATTGTTTTTTTTAAGTAGATCATCCGATCTACGTAGCATAGAGTTACAAATTACCAGCCTGTTTTACTACTGTACATAATGCAGAAATGCACGAAATATATATTACGGATTGCGTATTGTAACTACCCCATTGCAAGAAAAGTCAAATCGGTATATTTGGTTTGTGTTTTCTTTTCAATTGTCTTTTATCATAATTCTGAAAGAATATAATGTAGGATTGGGTTGTCAATGAAAAAATATTGTTTTATCTTATTTTACACAGTACTTTATATACCTCTCATAGCAACACGGTACTATATATATACATAGTATTTATTTTTGTTTTTTTTTTAACAATTTTGGTTGGCTTAGTTTCGTTTGTTAGTCGGTTGGCTGGGTTCTGATCTCCGTTTTCTCAGTTATACATATATATAACCACATATATATATATATATATATATATATATATATATATATATATATATATATATATATATATATATATATATATATATATATATATATATATATATATATATATATATATATATATATATATATAAATGTACATATATTAGAAAAGTATCTTGTTTTTATTTATATTTTATTTTTATTAGTTTTACTGTAATTATTATTTTAATAATTATTTTTCTCTGTACCTATCGAATTGTGTTTTTAATTTTTCTATAATTTTTGTATTTTTTTTTTGTTTTTTTTTTTTTTTTTTTGAAATGTACACTGCAACAGTCACATTTCTTATTCAATCGGAACGTGTTGTGGATTAAGTTTTATTTCTAAACCTATCTCTAATTAGTTTCCTTATTTATTTATAATAACATAGAAAAAAAAACTATTAGAGTTATAAAAATGGAAAATTGTGAAAAATTGTGTTTGTGTTTTCCGTGTAATTAATAAAAAAAAAAAAAATAATAAAAATAAAGTAATCAAATAAAAATCAAAGTGAAATCTAAATGATAAAGTGTGATTTTGTGCTTAGAAATGTGTTTTAGTTGTATAGTTAGTGAAAGTGTATAGAATAGTTTTTTTTTGTCCACCAGAAACCACAGTAAATAAAAATTCAACAGACAAAAAACTATTCTAACCATGGATCTTTCTACAGCATATCGATACAATCAGAATATGATGGAATATTATACATGTAAGAAAATTGTATCGGTCCCGTCTTGGCGCGTAAAATAATTATTGTGCTTTATCGTCCTAAAATAATGTTGGTCTCCTGTTCGGTTTAATAAACTATAATTGTTTAAAAACATTCTGTTTTTTCTATGAAATTTTGACCTTGAACTAGTTTTACTAGATTTTGCTTAGTTTTATTGATTTGCATAAAATATTTTGGAAATTAGAGAATTTAAAAACAAGTCGGTTAAAATAATCTATCGGATTCAACAATTGTTGGGCTAACCAAGTGCCTTCACTAATTCTAAATTCCCATTATTTTTGAATTTTTAGCTTAATCTTGTTATCATAGAAAACATAGAATTTCTGAATTATTTTCTACGTTACACAAAACTCACGATTTTGCTATAAGTATTTATCTCAAATAATTCAAATCTATCTTTTATTAGGAGTCTTTTATAGTTTTGATTATTTCTGTAAAAGTAAAGTAAAATTTTAATCAAATTTTTAAAATTTTTTTAGATTCTTTATTACGACAGAATTAGTTTATTTTTATCGAAGTGTAAAGTTCCATGAATTTAAAAATTTGTTATGATATTTAAATTTAGTAGGCTTAAGATTTTTATGTTCAAAACAATCAAAAATATGTACCTCTAAATTGGAATAAAAGAAACTCAAAATTTCGAAAAAAAATTTAGTAACACAATTGTCAAATTCGATTTTTTGTTAAGACGTTTTAATATTAACAATCCTGAAAATTGCTTTGTCAACCTTGCAGGGATGAGATACAGATCAACGGAATGGTATTGCGCATATCGCTTTTACTGATCAATGTACCATAAATCTTTCAAGTTGTCTATTAGGGCGGGTTGCAAATTTGCGTTAAATCGATAAATGCTTTATCAACCTTGCAGATACAGTTTAAAGGAATTTTATCGTTCGCGTCACGATCATACGCCCCAAACCCTCGCTTTAACGATTTACAGAAATTGCAACATTCATAGAAATTTGAATATGTATTTTCAAAAAATTTATTTTCTATTATTTATTCACTTACTAAAATAGAACTCCTCAAAGCCGCTTAAAATTGGTCGCCTGTGCATAACGATGACAAGAAATTATGTAGAATCTTTTTGTTTTTGTATTGTAGTTACTTGCAGTTAATAAAAAATGAATAGAGTCTTCCAGCATGCGTACATTACTTAGAGTTTTCCAGAATTTTATTTGGGCATTTTTGTATTGTATAAAAATAGTACATCTTCTTGATGTTATGTCTTTACTGTAATTGTTTATCGGTAAATTTATTCGTGTAAATCTAACTAAGTCTCCTTACTCTTTGCTGGTCGAGAAAACTACAATCGCACTTTCAATAAATTAGAGTGCTTAAGGGAGGCAATTGGTGCCAGCATTTTCTCTGCTTGGAGTAATAGAATAAGGCATTTGTTTATTTGCAGTGTGTTTTTAGATCTATAAATGAAAAATAAAAGAAGCATTTAAAGACATTAGTATTGCGATGCGAATATTTTTAAATCTTGCCTGGGAGGCTATTTGGGAATTCGATTCGAACGTGATCGACTCTTCGATATATTAGATTCCTATTTGAATTGAATCAGATTCATTCGTTTCTTATTTAAATCAAATATGAATCTTATTCATCGACGACTCGATCACGTTCGAATCGAATTCCCAAATAGCCCCCATATACCCTCTAGAAATTTGAGGATGGACCAGCAAATAAGATCATCAAAGTTTGAAGTGTCTTGCTTGACGGGAATACGTGCTGCGGAGCGATTAAAAAACGAAAAAAAATCCAGCTCTGGAAAATACTTTTACAATCCATATGGTCCAATCATATTCTTTGCCTATTACTCAACACAATTTCCTTCAAAACAAGCCAATAACTATGAAAATTGGCCGGCAAATGGGTTTTATCAGGAAAAAAAAACATTTAGAAAGGAACAGGTACACATAAAAATTTATTCTATGAGTTTATTCTGCTGTTATTTACATAAGTATCGAATTAAATTGGGCTTTTACAAATATTTCAAGTTGTATGAAATAATAGAAGATTCGAAAAAAATAAACATGGATATTTAGAGATTAGCTTAGGAGGCCAACCAAAATTAGTTGAGATTTATTCCACAAAACAAAATGTTGCTAATATCCAAAACCAATATATGTAGCTGCGAAACTTCAAAATGTATTTGATTGGAAACGAGACGCGTATAAAGTTGCCAACTGCGAACATTGAAATTAAATGTTCAAAATAGTGCAATTTTAATCGTAGAGAAAATTTTAATTTTTTTGGCAAAAGCTTGCTTACCCCCATATAAGGTACAAAATCCGTCGTGTAAGAAAAGTGAAGGAACTTTATGAAGAGTGGCGGTCATTGGAAAAATGCGCAACTGAAACAACTGAACCACAAACACTTAAGGAAAATGTATTCTTGAGTATATTAGAAAAGCTTTTTGATATCGCTCATGCAGATTCCTTAATCTTATTGAAAGGCAAAGACAGAGGAGATTTTTTGGTAAAATAGCCACAAAATTTTCTATAGGAAAGGTTTAAGGATATCGCAATTGTTAAAAGGGAAGAAACGAGAATGGAATTATTAGTCGTAAATCAGAATTTTTTGAAACAATACAAATTGGTAAGCGTTTTTATAGTTAATGATGAAGTAGCACATCATCTAGTGACAGCGAATGGAAAAGGGACGTTGATACTAATCCATGCTGCAAATCGTCCGCTGTTAAGAAAAGAGGAAGAGTTTTATTATGACTAGACTAGTTGCTTGTATTGATAAAGGCAAATTAAGTGACATATTTAAAATATAAATGATTTATTATGAAAATTAAAAAATAAAAACAAAGACAAAACTGAAAAAGTTTACTATGAAAATCATAGCACTTTTTCAATGTTTTGTGTTTTTAATTTTCATAATTCACGTTATAATCGCAGTAGCTGTTGCTTTAGGTCACTGCATTGATGATTTAATTATAAACCGTACCTCTATACAAAATTACCGGACAAAAAAACGGTGGATCGGCTTCCGGTTATAATCGTCACTCAAGGTGACACGGAACAGGACTAAGCACGGCTGATGCTGCTTTTGAATTAATAAAGGAATAGTCAATACTGGCAAAGTCGCAATGTCAATACTGTCCAATTGAACGGTTCGTTGTATTGGGACGAAATTTTCATAGAATCATATTGTTTCTCGCTTGTAGACAACATATCTACGAATTAATTTTAAGAGCGGTTTTTGAAATAAAGTTTCTAATTTAAAAGTGCTTCAAATAGAAATGGAATAGAAAGTAAAAAAAAATTTTAGAACTTTTGAACAGATCGATGAATATCGGTGATATTCAAACATTTTGTTTCAACGAATTAACACAAGAATTTGTAAGGGATGATTACAAAGAGCTTTTACAATTATCATATGTTTTCCTTGGAGGAACGCCAACTTCTTCATTTTATGTGCCAGGACCAGTATCACATGCAAGATGGATGGCAAAAGCCTTATATTGCTTTAAATATTTTGGTTTAGAGACCAGTTTAAATTAACAACAAACGAGGAAAAGCAATTAAGCTTAAGTTGAACCTCCTTTTTAAAGTAATTGCCAATTACAAACAGAAAGATCAAGCACTTTATCAAATTAATTTTTAAAAAAAATGTGTAGTCATTTATGGTTCACGCATTGAAACCAGCAGATAAAGAAATATTGACTGATCACAAACGCGTTCATGTTACGGTATTAGACATTGTTCAAAATTATAGATTTAACGGTTTAAGCCATTTTATTAATAGCAATACAAAAAATTTCTTTCGGCGATTTAATATTTCGTTAGAATTCCATTTTATCATGGATTAAATTTTCATGATCCATCAACATGGATGACCCGGAACGATTTCAGAGCTGGAATAGACGTCGTTTCTAAATTAAAAGTTGTTAATGGCTCAACGGAACGAGCTGTTCGATTGATGGAGGAATTTAACACAATCCTGAGATGAAAAAAAGAAGAGAAACAATACTTATTGTACGTAGTGACTGATTACCGCAAAAGATTTCCGTCGCATACAAAATCAACACTATCCTTAAATTAATTTCACAACTAAATTATGCAAACTATCGTTTAGAAAAAAAACTATGTAAACAAATGGAAGGTTGTGAGACCCGACCGTTAAACGTAGAACTACGCCTTCGCTTTCATGTACGAATGTACATTTGGCTTAGTCAGAAGTAGCTTAAGTTTCCTTCAAATCAAATGTTTGTACCAAGATACACTCAAATCAAATCGTATAATCTCAATAAATTTGACAATGACTCAATATAAAAGTGGCATGAATTAGGGTAGTTTGGGTTGGACCAAATGAAATTTTGACCATTTTTAGCTAAATTTGGTATAACAACAAAAAATATAAAGGAACAAACTAAAATTTAGTCAAGTTTTCTTTTTTCTCCACTTTAATGGCGACCGTTTGCACAATGAAAGTATTCAAGGAACGCTTAACGAGAAAACAAAGCACGGCAACTAAAAATAGACCAAAATTTTGCTAATTTTTGAGTCGTTATTTGTTCGCTCGAAACTATTCATATGTTTTCTGAATCTATACTCTTCCTTCTGTTTTGCGGTATACACATGATGTTTGTTATCGCTAGTTCTTCCATTTCCGAGTAATAACGGCGAAATTGGGTTCCATTTAACGAAGCTATATAGGCAAATAAATCTTCTACTTGTTTTTTTGCCAATTAAAATTTTAATTATTCGGTCTATTTTCATAATTATTGACTTGTTATGAAGGAAATTATGTTGAGTAATAAGCAAAGAATTTTTAATCGCTCGGTGGCACCTGTTCCCATCAAGCTAGATACTTCAAATTTTTGTGATCTTGTGTATATATATATATATATATATACTGTTGTAAAATTTCCGATATTTTTAAATTTGGTAATGTTACCGGTAATATTACCGGTAACACGGGTAAAATAGGTAACACACTTTTTATTCAATATTTTAATTCCAATTTGTACCAAAGAACGCTAGTAAAATTTTGACGTCTGGACAAAAGTAGTAAGATTTTTAAATAAAACACAAACGGCTTATTATTCGTTCAAATATATTTTATTTTCTTTAAAGTAATCTCCTTCGTATATAATACACTTATGCCAACGTTTTTTTCCAGTATTCGAAACAGTTGTTAAAGTCTATTGAACGTTAAAGTGTCAAAACGATGTCCCCGGAGCGGTTTCTTGAGTTTCAGGAATAGCCAGAAGTCAAGCGGAGCTAAATCAGGCGAAGAGCAGTTGCGAAACAATATGGGTCGAATTTTTGACCAAATAGTCACGTACAACAATGCAGTGTGAGACGGCGCATTATCATCATGCAAAAACCAAGACTTTTCTGCCCAAAATTTTCGTGATGTCAACAAGAACTGTAATTGTCAATCGATGATTTTTGAGCACCAAATTCCTGACTACCTTGGTGTGGTGCTCATCGGAAGACGTCGAAGGACGGCAAGGTCCTCTTCAACGCCTACAGTAAATAATAAATTTTACATAAATATGAGTTTATGATCAATTAAACTCTCTAATCAATGTATGGTTCAACGCCGCCGATGCGTTTATCATCCTCAGCCTCAACATCATCCATAATTGAATTATTCTTACTTTCCTCCAAGTCATCCTCTTCTTCAAGCGAATATGATTATGGAGCCTCATCCATTAATAATAATTTGTATTTGATTCAGAAGGAATAACGTCATCTTCGCTGTCCACACTTCCTACGTTTGATCTCGACAGGTTTAAGTACTTGTATTTAAGTAGTAACAGTCAATGGATTACGTGCTGAGCTATGTGTATAAAAACATAGGTACTGAATGCGCTTTTCATTGCATCTCTCGATGCAGGCCAACCACTTAAAGGTGAAGTAGAACACACTCCCGCCGACCAAATTTCATCAGAGAGCTGCTCACTTGCAGCCACAAACGGTCGTGAAAAAAGTTCACTTCGAATATTGTAATGCGCCAAAGACTCATATATTTTGTTGCCCTTATATTTTTTGTCCTTATATTTTGGGTGAAGTTCTGCGACATTAAAAATAAATTCAGTCGCTTCAAGTTTCTATGATTCCGAAAGACTCTTTCCTCAAATAGCTGGTTCAAGCAAATTTGCGACAAAATTTAGCGGTTATAAACATTTTTCGGCCCGTGATTTGAAAATAGTTATAAGTTCTTCATAATTGTTTGTTTTAAATTAACAAAACAGTACATCACTTTAGACAAAACAGGAAACTCTCAAAAAAAGATGGCCATTTAGCAATTGGAGGTAGTACACAGTGAACAATTTTGAATAGAAGATCGTAGATGCCTTCATAACTGACTTTACTTCGTCTTCGATAGCCAACGCCTTCAGGGCATACCTGATGTATCATGATGAATGTAGATCGAATATATAGCATGAAAAATGTGCGAGTTTTTTTAATTCCGCAACCATCCGTACGACTGACTGAAAATTTCAAACTGTTGATAGACTGAATCTTGAAGATATCGACAATGAGGAAGTTAAGTCCATGGCAGATGCGCCTATACTCGGTAATATAGGGATAGCTTTTGTTAACAATTTTTCGGGACGCTTTATTATTCGTTCCATTCTCAGTAATAAGTACAATACATTTATAAATCTTGACGTCTTTTAATACAGATTCAACTTTCTCGAAAAGCAACTTTAAAAGCCAAATGTCGGTTTTCCTTAGTGAGTAGATTTATAGAAAAAGGCTTTGGATGTATTGGATTGAAGACATAATTTGTTATGAAGTCCCTGCGTATATTCGACCAAGTATCGGTCTGCAACGTCAGATGTGCCGGCAATTTTTGGTAAGACTGACCATTCGACGCCATGGTACTCAAAGCCCAACAATTGATTGGAAAGTTGGTATCTCGAAGGAAGTTTATAGAATGGTTGCAATTTCTTGAACAAATCAATACAAGCCGACTTTATGGTTGAGCCTAATGGAGCACCAGAAACGAAAATCTCTCGAGAAATAACTCATCGACCATCTGGTGCTACTTTGGTCTCATGTTGTCAACGAAATTCCAGCATATACTAGAGCTTTTCATCGACTAAGACGTTGCAGCCACTTTTCTAGTTAAAATAGTGATTCGTGTTTTTTCCAGACAGAGCAGTATTTACCAAATAAATATGTCAATGAAACAGGAAAAAGTTGTAGATTATTATATTTTACAACCAAAATTTGGTGTAGTAGGTTAATAGTACATAAGGAAGTATAATGCAGTGGTGTCACAACTCTTTTTACATTTAGACTAGTTGCCTTGTTTGGAAAAAATATTTTTAATTTATGTTACTTTGGGTAATATTACCTAAAATTATCTATTTTACCGGTATTATTACCACCAAAAATATTACCGTTTACATCACTATTTATATAAGGAACTAAGCGTGACATTTTTGGAACGGAAGCACGTCAAGCAAGTAATAGCACATTGGTCATATATTTGCATTATGTTTTCTTTGAAAGATGAACGTATGGGTCAAATTGACCTTATAATAAACCATATCGATGTAATTATGGTACTGATGATATAACGTTTAATTTAAGAAATTAATTTTGATGGCTTGGGGCTTCGTTAGTAATGTAAGTTAAATTAACATTAGTAACGGAAGGTTAAACAGACGAAATATATCAATATTCCAAATTAAACAATTTATTTCATAAACAACAAAAATTAAAATACAGTAGAATCCGCTTATAGCGAACACTCAAGGGACATAATTTTTTGTTCACTATAGACGGCTGTTCGTTTTAATCAAATATTCGGTTATAATGAATCTTGTTCGTTATAAGAAAGATTAACCTAAAAACAAAACAAAAACGGTTTATTCAAAAATACAATTAAAATATTTATTAATTATAAACAACTACTGTACTTAAGCCTTAACAATTCTTCACTAAAACATAAACTACATAACTAAATTATATAGTTTATGTTTTAGTGATGAATTGTTAAGATATAAATTATAAAATAAATTAAATAAGTATGTAGGGGCAGCATAAAATTTTTAACCAACTTCATATTATTTATTTTGAAAAAAATCGGTTAGCTTAAATTGTTTTAAACTTTTTTTCGAAAATGCATTTAACGTATTCTTAATCGAATGTAGGTGGTGTAAATCCTTTTCGGTTCCATCACCAATGCTCAAAGCCAACCTAATTATTTTTAAAGAATTTACCACTTCAGCACGACTTGGCTGTTGGTATTCTTCTACGTCCGACGAATCTTCCTCCGGATTTTCTTCCTGAGTGACTTCATTATGAACTTGGTTCAATATATCATCATCATCGATTTCTTCGGATATCACGATATTATCATCTACACTTAAATATTCCTGTAGAGCGGTATCCCCTACAAATTTTTCTAATTGCGGATTGTTCCACAATAATTCGATATTGGTATTACTGTTACTATTATGAAGTTGTTCACTCGAAGTTCCCGGAAAAAATCCCGCCTTACAAAATCAGTTGTTAATTGTTTCTGGGTTGACCTTATCACAAGCCCTTTTGAGGAAATGCAGTGCATCCAACAAATTAATTTTAAAGTGTAGTAATTTTAATTTTTTCACAATAAATTCGCGATAGTACCCTTTTACAATTATAACGCCTTGGTACATCCTTGGTTGTGCTACGGCTGTGGTATTTGGTGGGAAGAATGCCAATTTAATTGCCCATAATCGAGGAATTATTAAATGTGATGGACAGTTGTCGGCCACAAAAAGCACCTTTCTCCCTTCGTTTAGAAATTTTTTGTCCATTTTAATTAAAAATTGTTCCCATTCGACATGTGTCATCCACGATTTTCGATTGTTTTTATACATCACAGGAAGAATTTTGATATTTTTGAAACAACATGGTTTTGCGCTTTTACCTACAACAAGTAAGGGCAGTTTTTCGGTACCATCCGCATTGCTTCCAACTAAAACCGTGATCCGCTCCTTGCATAATTTCCCCCCAGCGCAATCATTATTTCTAAACTCTATGGTTTTATTAGGAAGTATCCTATAGAAAAGGCCCGTTTCATCTAAGTTGAATACATCACTTTTATTATATCCATCCAGAAGCAGAGGTAATGTTTTCATTGACCCATTCTTTAACAACTTCCGAAGATACGGCTGCCTTTTCTCCCACAATATTTTTAAATACAAGGCCGTTTCGCTTCTTAAAGCGGTCGAGCCAACCGTCGCTTGGTTTAAACTCAACATTCAACTTCTCTCCAAATTGCGCAGCCTTTTCTTTTACAAAAATTCCACTTAGAGGAACTTTTGTTATTCGCATTTGTTTTATCCAAATAATTAATGCAGCCTCCACTGTTGGGAATTTTCCATCGCGAATTTTTTGACGATTTAAATTTACACTAAAATCCTCATACTTTTCCCGTTTTTTTACTATTTCAGTGATAGTACTCTTCGCGCAATTAAATTGGCTTGCAATTTCTTGGTAGGTGAATTGCTTTTTATCGACCGTTTTCAAAATTTTTCATTTTGTTTCCACCGATATAGAACATCGTTTTCAATACATAACCTAAAATTTGTTAATTAATTATAACAAAAACTATTAATTAGAAATTTATAATAAATACCGTTTTTTTATTTTCAAAAATTTTATATTTTTAATACCAAATTTACCACCAATCTTTTAAAAATGTAACAAAAATTAAGAGAATTTACTTTATAAGCAGCCGCTGTATACTCCTATTGTGTTAATTTACTTCAACTGGCGAAAATAATGGGAATCCCGTAAAAACTAAGGAAAATGTTTAAAGGTATAATACAAATTTATGTTTATGTACATATGTATGTATAAACCTGCAGTAGTTTTATGTGTAAAGGGAAACAGTAAAAAAAGTGGTATAACCCAATCGACATTCGGTTTAACCGTAGGGTTTTGTATGCTATTAAACTCTTTCGGACATTTTTCGTGTTCACTATAGGTTTATAAACGAAGTTTGTTATTTGTAGTGTATAACAAAAAAAAGTGTCCATGCAAATTCAAGGGACCAAAATATTTGATCATTATAAGCGTTTGTTCGTTATATACATGGTTTGGTATAAACGGATTCTACTGTATTAATCCTATCAGGGCATAATATATAGTAGAGCGTTTGCAAGATTTGTCAATTCAGTCGAAAGTAATTGCGTTTTGAAAATGAGCCAAAATTCTGAAAAAACTCGCTTCATTTTACTATATCACTTCTATCAAGGCGAAGTGCTATCGCAGGTTTTGTATGGTGTTTATAGTGAAGATGCTTTATCAAAATCAGCAGCACGCAAATGGTTTGCTCGTTTCCGCTCAGGAAATTTCGAAGACGTACCGCGCTCTGGTCGACCGATCGTTGCAAAAACCGATGAAATTCTCCAAAACATTCAGAATTCTCCAAAAGTTGAAACTAATAAAATATCTTAAAAAAGCTAGAAAATTTATTGATTTTTAATTGACATGAAACATTTGTATTCTAATTTCTAATGTTATCTAGAAATGTAAATCAAATGTTTATATGATTAGAAAACTATGGAAAACGCAAAATTTTAGTAATATTTAAATAAAATTGAGGAAAGAATGGGCTACATACTTACATAATATACATTAAGATAAAGGTAATTTAATCTCTAGAAATAATATTACAAATGCTCGGCTTAGGTTACCTAACTTTGGAGTAATTAAGAAATATATGCGTGAACTGTATCTCAGTAAATATTGGAAATGGCACGGAGCTATATTCTTATTATCTCATTAATTGCAGCTTAATCGATCTTCATCAATACCAATTCTGAAATTTATTCAATGTGTTCTGTATAATTTATCGATTCTGAAATCAAAACTTTAAACTGATTATTACCTAGTATTCAAAAAATTCCACCATAAGTACGGCCAATTAGAGTAACCATTATATGATATGTCCTTGGTAATATATGTAGATAACAAGATTTTACCACAACTTATGGTAGTTAAATTTCTATTTTTTATTTTTTGGATTTCACATGCGCACCAATACCATTTTTTAATTGAAGTAGCCACTCCTCCAGTGTATTCCCTGTCATTGTTATAAAAAAAGGCAATATTAGCAGCTCTTAAAGGTTGCAAGCTCATTTGATTCATGCGACACACGGAACTGAATACTATTTTAAAATTCTCAAAATGTTTATTCCAACCACCATATCGTCACATAATTTATTTTGAGTATACATACATACATGTACATAGTAAAAATCTCAGAAATAAAATTAAAGGCGGGTAAAATATTCAGATCACAAAAATAAGTACAACAACCATCCGCATTTGTATATAAACATATATATATATATATATATATATATATATATATATATATATATATATATATATATATATATATATATATATATATATATATATATATATATATATATATATATATATATATATATATATATATATATATTTTTTTTTTTTGACAACGAAATCCCAACACAAGGCGCGCGCATGCACTTAAAATTGACCAAACCAACACAAAATACACTATAATAATAAAGAAAATGAGAAAAACAATTTTATTTTTATTTGCTTTATTTGTATATCTCATCATAATTTTCCAAGCATTTTTCCAGCGAACAGAAATTTGTGTATTGTATCTGTAATTACCAGTGACATGATGATTGGTCAGTGTGGCTAGAAGTTAAAAAAAAGAGCATACGAATCATATATAAGCGGCGCAACTTACCATCTTTTCATGTATGTACGAGTATAAGCAAGAAAAGGGATGATTGCCGAATAAATAAAATCGATTATCAAGCGGCGGTCGATTTTGATCCAATCTAAACAATTTCTTAATTTCACTATCGCCTATCACCCTTTAAGTTGATGCGAATAATTTAGCCAATTCAATGTCTTATCACCCATAAATCCCCTATTAAAATATACATTTTGTCAACTTTCATTTAAACCGAAGTTGAAATAAGGTCTACACTGAGTTTGAATTGTTTGAGGATCGATTCGAAGCATAGATACACGATTACACCATTTTGAAATAATAATTAGAGGCATGTAAGAATTTGTTTGTTTAATCTGCCTACTAGTTTGTTTACAGTATTAAATCGGACGTTTACATTTAAGGCATTTGTGCTTATGTTAAAAAGGATTTTGTTTTTCGAAGTGATAATGCTATTGAAGGCATCGCCCAACTTATCACTGAACGTGATTACAACTCACGATAATGATGACGCCACCAACACTAAATAGTGTTTAAAAGTTGTGTTTACCAGTTAAAATATATTGTAGGCGGAGTGCTGGATTACAATGAAGGCCTCTGAATGCAATCCAGCAGAGTAGCTGCTTTCAGCTGTTCATATTGATAGTAGTTGTGAATCTACCTAGACCATTTAAAAGGTAATTCTATGAATTGTATTGAGATTATAATCATCGGTGGTATAATGTAATTCACTACCAGTTGCTATTTAATTTACATATCAAATATCCGATTTGGTATGTTTGTGTATCAAAACTGGAAAGATTACAATACCCGATTCGCCCAACCGATAATTATTTCACCATATGTAGCAGCAGAGACGAAAATAAATTTTATCTATATAATTGATTATTATCACAAGCTTAATCTCCGGACTAGCAATTTAATCAAACAATTATTTCTGTGTCTTTCTGATAAGAAAATTATAACTATTAAAAAAAATTATGTTTAGGGTGAAACTATAAATTTATATGTTTGTTGTTTAACCATTTTTGAAGATCAAGATAATCAAAATAATGTATTTCTTATTTTTTTATGTGTGAATTTGGGTGAGAGTGCGTTATTAGAATTTGTTTTATTTTTTAATGTTAGGGTGTGATCGTATCTAGATAACAATTATATTAGTTAATATAAGAGGTTGTTAACCAGATTAAATATGTGGGTGATTATCACGAGTTAGATTGGAATCATAAGTTGTATGTATGTTATTGTTGATTGTTTCTAATTTATAATTCGTAGAAATTGACAGAACTATAGTTGCGCATTTCATTTCAATCACGTGCCAAATACTCCTCTTCACACATAATAACATTATAAAAAGTGAGCAAAACTGTATATAAGAGGGTCCAACATTTATTTAATAATGATATAATTATGGTGATCACTTAATAATATAGATTAAGCTTAATTGAAAATGAATCTATAAAAAAAAAAAAAAAAATATTTTTTACAGAAAGGGAAAAATGGGGTGCAATAATTCTATAGTAGAAATCACATCAATGAACTATTCCCCTGCGATAATAAAATAAAATGTGAACATATGATTATTCTATGTGATGAAAATTTGAACATATTGTCATATTTTTTATACAAATTTGATTAGAAAAATTTCCCAAAAACAGATTTCCTCAGAAAAATAAAAATATAACTTTATTTTTGGCACTAATGTCATACACAAACACACACACACACACATACAAATATACTTATAAAATTAAATTTTGTCTGAAAATATTGCAGATTTTCGTGTGATCTAATTTATCAAAACAAAACAAACCTTTGTATTTTCTCATTGACATGTAAGATGTACAAAAATATAAATTATACAAAAAAAAAAAAAAAAAAAAAATTAAATATGAATGTTTAATACATGTGTCTACGTATGTAACATATGTAGAATGTGGCGTACGTACACGTTTTAATTGAAAGAACTTGAATACCACTTTTGCACATACAAATATTGTCAGTAATGGTGATAAATTAATTGTCAAATTCGAAGTTTTGGAGAAAAATTTCAATTAGGTAGCCTCCAATATGACCGAACCTTCAATCCCGGTGGTGATAAAGGCACAAATATTACGATTATCGATTTAACCTAACTATAGTTACGTCATTGACATTCTGAAATGCCCGTTTTAGTTTCAAAAAATTGCTAAACGCAAGTTGCTTTACATTTTAAATTTAAATGTCCCTTGACAGAAATAAGAATTAAACCTTACAATATTTTTATTTGGTATTTCTGTATTCAATCCACTAAGACAGTAGCTTACTCACAGGTGAACAAGCAATATCGATTACCACCGATTGTATTTTTTTTTTATTTAGAATTCTCGCATCACAAAAAATCTAATTCAAGTTAATTTTATGAATTTATTAATGTCTAAGTTAACTAAGCAATTTTTTTAAATTAAAACAACTTTTTGGTCCAAACTACTCTTATCAATTCAGAATAATCGTCGGTTTTTTTTTTAATATCTATCGGGTAGAAATCGCGTTTTTTTTCTCAAAAACTCATCAAATTTGGATCCATTAAAACTAGTTAGACATTCAAATTATTTTAACTGTTCCTAATTTTCGTTTATACCGTTGTGGTTAAATTACATTCAACCAGAGATAAAAATATACATTCCGTTGCAACTTCGTGAATGTATTTTCGTTTTTTTTCTCTTTAAAACTTTGCGTATTGTATTCTACTTTTTATAAAAACATCACAAATACTCAGGAATAATTTTTGAATTTCATTATACTGAATGTTCTTATTTGAGCTTCGTGGTTTTATTTTTTTTTAAATACAGTATTTCGTTTTATCTATTCTAGTATTTCATTTTGCATTATACATGTATTATGAACAAAGACCAAAATTTAAATACTTTACAGAATGAATTAACAATTTACATATTCAAAAATTTTTGTATTATGATTTTACTTATTCGCCACGTGATGAATTTGGGATTTTTCGATTCATGAATTTCAAAATCGTAAATACAGTATTTCAAAGAACGAATATTCAGTATAATAAACGTATGAAGAATGCAATGAAGCTAAAATAAAAGTACGAACTCCATCGTTATCTTAGTTATTTATATTTTATATTTTTATAATATTTAGGTGCGTAAGTACACCTTTTGGGGTAAGGTTGGTTAAATGGCCAAAAATATAATTAAATGACTCAGTTCATTTATCTTCGCTTCCAAAACCATCTAATGTACAATATTAATTTGTTTTTACTGCCAAAACTTTAAATATGGCCGAGTATGATGAAACTGGTCTATTTCTCAACTGACTATGATGAAATTTGACACATGCGTTGGAAATGGTATTCTTTAATGATTTTTACATGAAGTGATGATGGCCAATTAGGATGGAACTTATCTATTTCTCAACGGATTTCAGTGGAATTTGGCATATGCGATAGAAATGGGATTCTAAAATGATTTTTAGATGAAGTTCTGGAATATGGCAAAATATGATGTAACTTGCCTATTCCTTAACCGATTACGATGAAATTTGACATGTGCATTGAAAATGGTATTCTTAAATTATTTCTAGATGAAGTTCTGAAATATGGTCAGGTGTGAACTTACATTTTTATCAAGCGGTTATGATGAAATTCGATTTTTACGCTGGAAGTGGGATTCTATGATTATCTTTAGATGAAGTTCTGAAATATGGCCAATTATGATGGAACTTTTATCTATTTCTTATAGATGTTAACGGAATTTAATAGAATTTCACATTTGCGATGGAAATGTGATTCTAAAAAGATTTTTATGTAAAGTTCTGGAATATGGCTAATTAGGGTGGAACTTGAATATTGATGAAATTCGAGATTTGCGATTGAAGTGAGATTCTAAGGAGATATTTTTAATCCGAGGCTCTACACTATCGTTAGTAGTTCCAATTCTGCTGCGCGTGTGCACAATATGTTTTTAAACATTGCAAAATATACACTCGGACAGCCAATACTCAGAAAACATAAACGTAAATTTACACGAAAGATTGGCTAAAAAGTTCCTAACTTTACTTCAATGTTATAATGCTGGTAATATCGATCGTTTAGCAATTGAAATAGTACGCTTAGGCTGCCTCAAAGAAACCTTGGCTGCATCATTCACCGAAACCTCAATGGACAACATTATAAAAGTCATTTTGACCTATTTCTCAAAACCTCATCCAAAATAAATTTTTGGGGGACATTTCCTTGTGTTCGGAAACGTTCAAATTCATCAATATAGGTTAAATGTAGCTAAGTTATATCTTAATTGACCATATTCCAGAATTTCATCTTAAAATCATTTAAGAATACCGGTTCCACAATATTCCAGAGCTTCATACAAAAATCATTTTAGAATTCCATTTCCATAGCGGATGTCAAATTTCACTAAAACCGGATAAGAAATATCCATGTTAAATCCTATTTGGCCATATTCCAGAACTTCATCTAAAAATGATTTTTTAACCCCATTTCCAACCAACATGTCCAATTTCACGATAATCGGTTTAAGAATAGGCAAGTTAAATCATATTTGTCCATATTCCAGAACTAAAAATCATTTTAGAATCCCATTTTCAAAGCACAGGTCGCGTTTGATCATAATCGGTTACGGAATAGGCAAGTTCCATCATATTTTGCCATATTCCAGAACTTCATCTAAAAATCATTTTAGAATCCCATTGCCAAATTCCACTGAAATCCGTTGAAAAATAGATAAGTTCCATCATAATTGGCCATATTCCAGAATTTCATCTAAAGATAATCATAGAATCCCACTTCCAGCGTAAAAATCGGATTTCATCATAATCGTTTGATAAAAATGTAAGTTCATACCTGACCATATTTCAGAACTTCATCTAAAATCATTTTAGAATCCCATTTTCAAAGCACATGTAGCATTTCATCATAATCGGTTCAGGAATAGGGAAGTTCCATCATATTTGGTCATATTCCAGAACTTCATCTAAAATCATTTTAGAATCCCATTTCCAACGCACATGTCGCATTTCATCATAATAGGTTAAGGAATATGCAAGTTCCATCATATTTGGCCATATTCCAGAACTTCATCTAAAATCATTTTAGAATCCCATTTTCAAAACACGCACATGTAGCAATTCATCATAATCGGTTCAGGAATAGGCAAGTTACATCATATTTGGCGATATTCCAGAACTTCATCTAAAATCATTTTAGAATCCCATTTCCAACGCACATGTCGCATTTCATCATAATCGGGTACGGAATAGGCAAGTTCCATCATATTTTGCCATATTCCAGAACTTCATCTAGAAATCATTTTAGAATCCCATTTCTATCGCATATGCCAAATTCCACTGAAATCCGTTGAGAAATAGATAAGTTCCGTCCTAATTGGCCATCATCACTTCATGTAAAAATCATTAAAGAATACCATTTCCAACGCAAGTGTCAAATTTCATCATAGTCAGTTGAGAAATAGACCAGTTTCATCATACTCGGCCATATTTAAAATTTTGGCAGTAAAAACAAATTAATATTGTACATTAGATGGTTTTGGAAGCGAAGATAAATGAACTGAGTCATTTAATTATATTTTTGGCCATTTAACCAACCTTACCCCAAAAGGTGTACTTACGCACCTAAATATTATAAAAATATAAAATATAAATAACTAAGATAACGATGGAGTTCGTACTTTTATTTTAGCTTCATTGCATTCTTCATACGTTTATTATACTGAATATTCGTTCTTTGAAATACTGTATTTACGATTTTGAAATTCATGAATCGAAAAATCCCAAATTCATCACGTGGCGAATAAGTAAAATCATAATACAAAAATTTTTGAATATGTGGATTGTTAATTCATTCTGTAAAGTATTTAAATTTTGGTCTTTGTTCATAATACATGTATAATGCAAAACGAAATACAAGAATAGATAAAACGAAATACTGTATTTAAAAAAAAATAAAAACACGAAGCTCAAATAAGAACATTAATTCAGTATAATGAAATTCCAAATTCGTCACGTTGCGAATATGTATATTCATAATACAAAATTTTTTGTATTTTGTGTTTTTTCAATTTCGTTATACGAATATTCGTTCATTTTTGAACGTAAGAATTGTTAATACATTCTGTATAGTATTTAAATTTGAACTCTGCATTCAACTTTCAGAATGTTCTGTTATGTACTTTTTTGCTCAATTCAATGGTGTTCTAGAAAACTAACACAATTCAAAAATGGTTCTATTTGTAATTATTTATATGTCACCTATTTTTCTGTTTACCAAAAAAACAGAATGAATTTCCCATAATTAGATTTACCAATCACGATTTGTGCCGGTTGCCTAAAACACCACAGATACTACTAACTACACCCTACTTACTGCTTGGCGAACTTTTCGTGAGAACGGATAATTCTTGACATGCTCCATGATCATAGCTTGACATTTTTCGTTGTTCGATGCTACCTTTTTTTTCTTATTTCATTTGGATGAAAATTTGTTAGATTTCGCCTCTCAAAAAACCTAACTTCAATTATTATATTAAAAGTACATACAAATTTCAGTAAAAAAATTAAACGATCAACGATGATACAACCATGTTTCGAAATCCTTTTTACAAATTCTAGAATAAATCTTTAAATATGTTTCTAAGATTTGGAGTTTAATTACCAAAAAATGAGCTACTTCTAAAATTTCTAAATTTTACAATATTTAAGTTTTAAAATTTGATAAATCATATTTTGAGATTCCTTTTTTTATTTGTATTTTATTTTTTATGAAAATAAATAGATAAATCTTGAAATTAAATTTTTAAAGTTTCAAAAAGTTTCAATTATTTTCCGAAATGCTAATGGTGTGGCCGATTTCTTCAGGGAAAAAACATCCTGAAGATTAAAATCTTGATGAAAATGACTGCCTGTTACTTTATGCCTGCCTATATTTAAAAAAACTAATCAAATTCATTTCACATCCTATTAACTAACCTACGATAACAATCACAGTATCCTGTTGTGTTGTAATTACACATCACATTCAATAAAACTTTCCTGCAAAATCACTAACGTCATTCAACGATAATGAACTTTTGTTTAAGGGTAAATAAAAAAGTTTAATGGAATTAAATCAGACGGCCAGAGATGCTATGCCACTGCGCCCCTTCTTCAATGATCGTCAATTATTTCCAGCCAAATATTGATTTACTGTGATATTTCCATGAAGCAAAATATGGGTAACTGTCTGTTTAATAATATTTCATTTAGTAAAGTTCAAAAAATTTGATAAACCAAGCACCCAATGCTCTTTTCCGCTGCCGATATTCGGTTACCTATTTTCCCGAAAACAAAATCGAAATAAGAAAGTTGTGAAATGATATTTTGTTCTTAGCACAAATTCATGTTAATGTTTCATGTAAATAGTTATGGAAATATTTCCCGAAATAACAACAGATTATCCACAAGTAATAAACTAGACGAGATATTATAGGTTGGCCCAGGATGGTTACAATGTAACAATAATTCTAAATGCCTAAATTCGTGATAGACTCAACCAATTAGAAAGACATTTAAATTCTTATTAACTCTAGCGAGAAATGTCAGTTTGCGTTACAAAATTGTTTAAATGTTTATAATTATAACACCGAAAATTTGCTTAAAAATGCTTAAATTTTGATGAATTTCCTAAATATCAAAGCAACACAATCTACTATAAATTTCTTTACAAAACTTCGTTATTTTTGACTAAAAGCTAAAAATATCAGAATAACATTAATCAAATTCTCGACTAAAAAAACTCTCAATCTGACGCTAACTGCGAATTTACCTTTAAATTCTTTGGTATGGAACTATGAGCCTAAATGTTCTGAGGTCAGAACTTAGAATATTATAGAAATGTCAAGGAAACGAAATCAACAGATTATTTTTTCAGTGGTGTTGCTTAGTAAAAACAGCATAAAAATAATTCTCCGTCGTGGTACTATAGGAAAATTGTATTCTCTATAAAAAAAAAAAAAAAAAACTAACATTTTTTTTTTTGTGGCAAATATTTTATTGCGAATATGAATTTCAAAAAGTTTTCTAACATCACAACGTTTCACAACGCATCATACTGCAAAGACTGTGAAATCACTAAAATTATGATTTACCCGGATCAAATCCAACGTCAAGGAAAGCATCTAGTGCATATTGAAAACGATGTTATAAAATCGTGAAGATATAAATTAAATTTCAGTATGTCCAAAATCTAATGGTTTACGCTATAGGTAGAGCTGCTTGCTCGCCGAAAAGATCGAGCTTTTGGGGGTAATTTCAGAATTAGAAGCTCGATATTTTTGCTTTAAATACTCGATCTTTTTATTTTCGACGAACTTTGAAAAAGTACGTTTATGAATTCGAAAAGTGTGTAACATTTTTTTTTTTCGAATTAGAAAGTATGTATTATTAAAAAGTTTGTAACTCTTACCATTCAAGAGATAAAGAGAATTTTCTCAGATAATTTTATCAAAATTTACGTTTATTTTGGGATCAAAAACGATCGAGCTAAGCTCGAGCTTGTACTCTAAAAAGACCGAAAGCTCAAGCTTTGCAAAATAACTTAAAATCATCAGCTCTAGCTATAGGTAACCCAAAATTTATAATCTGCCGCTGACCCGAAATCTGCTTTAACTGAAAAGGATCGTATGACCACCAAATATCCAATGGCGGAATGTCAAAGGGCCGAACACATAAGAGAGTAGGGGCCCTCTTAGGTCGAAGTGCTCATTTTTTTAGTTTTACGGGTTTTAAATAGAATTTTTATGATACTGAAATGCTTCTGCATTGTAAAAAATATTTTCGCTTTACAAATTTTGGTGAAAGAAAATCCTATTAAGATGTTTTTATTATAGTTTCTATTATGATACAGTCAATGAGATTATTTCGAAAATTATGCATAATAACCAGAGATTATGCATAATTACTTTCACATTTGGTAAATGTCATAAATATTTGGAAATTTTTTACATTCTAAAGATAGAGACTATGATTCCTTGAAGTTATTGGTAAGGGAATCTTGGTGCTCATTGCTAACAGGACATCTCAGAGCTAACAGGAATTTAAGCAACCTGAAAACTAGATAATCTCAAACCGTGGATTACTAAGTATTTTTTTTTTCTAAAGTTAGGAACAAAAATAATTTTCGCAGTTAACTTAAAAAGCACAGTCATAATATTGGATTACTATGATAATTTTTCCAAAAAATTAAAGAAAAGATTTAAAGGATAGTAAAACAAAATATTATTTTAATAAATTTCAGGAAGCCGCCGGTAATGGTAGAAAAAACAATCGAATATAGCAAATGAAATCTTAAATAAGGTGATTTTTAGTAACTTCACCGCTTGCAATTGCTAATAGTTTCAATATGTACTTTCTAATATTGTTTCTCTAGGTTGAATATATATATACAGTGGTAAATATTCGTTTAAATGCACAACTGCCTTTAATCAATTTGATGTTGAGAAATGAAAAAACCTACATAAAAGTGCAATTGTGTTAATGTATTTTAAGGATCAATGTATGAGTAATTAATATATAATTCAAACAAATAAAAATATTTACATACATATTTTTTTCAAACACTTATTTATAAGAGCAACGGTATTAGAAGAAATATTCGTTTAAACGCACTTAGGAAAAATAATAAAAATATTATATTTAGTAGTTTATTGATTTTCCATTTTTTTGAATAAGTTCAAATATTCTATTTGGCATCGAATTAACCAAATTTTGAAGTATTTCCGGACCGATTTCAGCCCAAACTTCTTTGATTTTCAATTTGAGCTCCATAACCGTACGAAAAGAATGATTTTGAGGCTTTTTATCGTAAATCCTGCGAACCATGATGCCCCATAGGTTTTCCATGGGATTCAAATCGGGACTACATGCTGGCCATTCCAGACGAGGGATCTGGTGCTCCCTAAACCACTCCAATGATGCCCTTGAGACATGGATTGCTGCGTTGTCCTGCTGAAAGACGCAGCCATCGTCCATTTTTTCTTCCATAAAAGTGATAAGAACGTCTTCCAACATTTTGTTATACATGACCGAGTTCATTCTTGGAGGAACAAAACAAATCTGAGCCTTTCCAGTTACAGAGAACGCCGTCCACACCATAACGCTGCCACTTCCAAAGTTTCTTTTCGACATCTGAACATCATTACTTCGAAGATCATGGAGTCGGGACCGTCTAAATTAAATTTCTTTTCATCGGAAAAGATTATTTTATTCCATTGGGTTGTCCATTGCATGTGTCTACGAGCAAATTCTAGCCGTGCTGTTATGTGGTGTGGTTTAAGCGATGGTTTGCAAAGAGGCTTCTTCCATTTAATGTAAGGAATCGATCGCAAAATATGGGATACATGATTTTTTGATACTGGCAGATCATGCTTAATTTGTATTTGAGTAGCATTGAGTTTATTTTTGGTTGCCTCGTGTTTTATGATCGCAATTTGTCTCTTTGACAATTTTCGATTACCATTTGTGGGTTTTTTTAAACCATACCTGTCTTCTTTTTTTAAAAAGTTGCGGACGATCGACTCAGATCGGTTAATTAGACGTCCGATTTTGCGATTTGAGTATTTGCTTTTGTGATAAAAATCAATTTCAATTTTTTCTTTCTCCGACAAGTATTTTCCTTTAGGCATTTTTTCTATCTTCTGAAAAAATATAAAGGATTGACTACCGCGGTTTTTTATTTGCATTTAAAAAGAGATAACTTACCAATCTACTCTGTGAACGTAAAAAAATATTTTTAAAATTTTATTAACTTTCAAAATACGAACAATTTCGTGCTGCGTTTAAATGAATATGCCTGGCACTTGTGCACTACAATAATGAAACGAGAACAAATTATTACAACAACAACGACAAAAACAATACGAATTTTACCGTAAACAAGAACCATTAAATACATTGATTTCCTGTGGCGAAGGTTGCCGAATGTTAACGATTTTCTTTTTAATTTAAAAAAGTCTGAAATAAATCAAGTGCGTTTAAACGAATATGTACCACTGTATATATATATATATATATATATATATATATATATATATATATATATATATATATATATATATACATATATATACAGCTTGGCCAAAAATATAAAGCACCCCTATCTATTACCATTATATATTAATATTATGTCTTTCTAAACAATGGGTGTTAACGAACGAGTCATCCCACCGAATGCGACCCTTAATTATTGAAAATCACCAATTTTTGTTTTGTTTTAGGTTCTTAACAAGAAGTTGTAGCGTCGTAAAATTTTTTTATTTTAGTTTTGTATGTGATCGTGTGCAGTCTTCACATAAAGTGTTTTAAATCAAAAAGAGTTTTCGTAAGTTTTTTGAGAAAAAAAGTGTGTTTGTGATAATTATGCCTAAAGCGTGCCAACTCAGTGAAGGAATAAGGGCACAAATTGTGTTGTTGGATTCCCAGGGTGTAAGCCAAATTAAAATATCCCAAAAATTAAAATGCTCTCGTGGAGCAGTTCAATCTACATTGAAAAGGGTTAAAGAGACCGGGGACTATGCCTATAAACTACGCTCAGGCAGAAATCGTATCACTTCGGTAAGAGACGATCGACAAATTGTGCGAAAATCTCTCAAAAACCGAAGAAAAACATCTGCTGAGATAGCTGCAGAGCATTTAACAGAACAAGAAGTTCACATTTCGGCACGGACAGTTAGAAGAGGGCTCCTGCAAGCTGGATTGAAAGGTTGTAAAGCAAGAAAAAAAACCTTTGCTCTCGCTTACCAACATAAAAAGTCGCTTGAGATGGGCTCGAGAACACAAACATTGGAATGACGTGGATTGGGCGAGAGTTGTTTGGTCAGATGAATCTACTTTTGAGGTAAATATAAAAAATAAATATTAAAAAATAATTAGTCAAAAAAAAAAAAAATAAAAAATTGTACTATGTATTTTAAAAGAATTAATAGAGAAATTTATGTTAAATTTGATGGAATTCTTATAGATTTTTGGAACTCCTGGCGCAACCATCGTAAGAAGAAGAGTCGGGGAAGCATACAATCCTGATTGTATAGTGCCTACCGTAAAGCATGGAGGGGGTAAACTGATGGTGTGGGGTTGTATGGCATCATCAGTTGTGGGAAAACTGTTGTTTTGTGAGGGTCCGATGAACAGTACAAACTATGTTACCGTCCTCGAGGCTGCATTGAATGCCTCAATTCGGCAAATCTTTGGGGAATCGGATAGTTCTTCGATAATTTATCAACAGGATAATGCCCCCTGCCATACTTCCCGCGTTACGATGAGTTGGTTTCGAAAAAAACAAATTCGAGTCATGGACTGGCCCGCCCAGTCACCAGACCTAAATCCCATTGAAAATTTGTAGTCAATTTAAAAAAAAAAAATCAAGGATCGCAGTATGACTTCAAAGGAAGACCTCAAACGTGCGCTGACAGAGGAATGGAAAAATATATCGAGAAATACCTGCGAAAAATTAGTACGGTCGATGAATAAAAGAGTCCTGGCTGTCATCAAAGCCAAAGGAGGACCTACAAAATACTAAAATTAATAAAATATAAAAAGTATTTCCTAAAAATATTGAGTTTTAATTTTTGTCTTCATTCGTTTTGTAGATACTGCATTTTGGGAGGGGTGCTTTATAATTTTGGCCAAGGCTGTATATATATATAAGGACACAAATAATGTTCTGCTTAAGCGTCGGCTTAATCCTAATTAGTAATTAACAGATTCCCTGCTGGCATATCACCAGTATATCATGCATTCACTGGAAAACTGGTTTACTATATTTTCGAAAAACTATTAAATGATAAGAAAATTCAAATTCTTTGTGCATAATGGCGTTTTTATAATTTTATATGGAATTGAGCTGCAAGTTTAGAGATGATACGGAGTGTTTCGAAATAATCACGGATTTACGAAATTGTTAAAGGGAGGCTATTCGCGGTTCTTGAGATTATCCAAAACTTCGTTTGATATTTTCAATATTTGTATATGTTTGTTGCGCTAAGCGTTAAATTGCTTAACATTTACTGACTTTAATAACTGATTTGAATATTTCGCAACTTTTGTATGATAGATTTTTTTTACGGACATGTTAACAGAATTTCCGGTTATATGGAAGTTTTTTGGAATTTCTTGTAGATTATTCGAGTTTGTTCGTTCTAGGTTTTCAACATTTTTGAGTTATTTTCGAAATGCGTGATCTTACAAATTTGCAGGTATCAATTTGATTGGCTAATTTAGTAAATTTTTCCGAAATTATTCGATATTTTGAGTTTATTCGATATTTTCTAAGTAAGGTTTTCAACATTTTTTGAGAATATCTAAGTTATTCATGATTTATATGACGGTGTTTAGCGCGGTGCGTCGAGTTCCTTTGGTTTCTGATATTAAAGACTTACATATAATTATTTTGTTTACAGTTTGTTTTTTTTTAAATCTTAGAGACACTTTGAGACCAAAATTTTTGAAATTATTTCAAGATTATTAACATTTTACGAATTATTCGAAGTTTTTAAAATTTTTTTTTAATGTTAGAAATTTGCATATTTACGTAAGTGTTGGTCTGCGTAAGTATTACTCTGCGATACAACATTTCTGTTTTTCTCTATTTATTGATCAAAGCTAGCGATAAAGACTTAATTGTTTTACGGATAAATTTTAAATTTTTTCCATTAACACTATTATTCTGCGTGGTGTACCCACTAGGGAATCTTTTAATGTAACTGTTCTAAAGTTACATCGTAAACATTAAACAGTCTTACCATCTACTTAAATTATTAAGCAAGTTTTGCCGATACTGCTTTAAAATGTAATAAATTTGACAAGAAATACGGTTTAAGGTTCTTCCACTTCAATGTAAAGTTGTAGAAACATTTTTGAATTTTATCTTGGTCATTTTAAGAAATATTATTAGAATAAATTACTGTTATAGTACATTCGTGGAGTTATGTAAAGTACAAATGATGGCCCAAGACATTTTTTTTAACGGCCTTGGTTATTATGTATTTTAGTTATTGAGTTGGTATCCTCAATCATTTTAACTATGTTATTTTTTTTACAAGAAATACAGCAACGATCCCATTATACTTTCACTATGTACAATATCATCTAAAAAAAACCTTATGGAAACTTCAGAATTCGTTTCAAATACTTTCAAAATCATGTAATTTGATTAAACTCTTAATATCAATAGTCGGATTTCACAAAATTATATTATGCTCAATTGTAAAATCAGCCCAAATCTAGGATAATAATACTGAATTTACTAAGACAAACTTACTTTACTTTTAATTCTTTCCGTTATGCTAGAAGCACTTCATTTGCAAATCGATTTTCTATATTACCTATATAATTATACTATATTAAAAGAGTTTTTCTTACATGTTTACATGACCAACTAATATGCGAGACAATTATCTTAGTAAAGTTTATGCTAACAAGGTAGTTTTCACCTCATACTTTAATTAAGTTACAAGTCTGCAAATATTTTTTTGCAATTTTTTATAATTTTAAAATCGGGAACTTTCTCGTTGTCTCGTCGGCCCTGGATGAATATACGAAACGGTTAATCATCCTGATGGGGATAAGTTTAGATAATATTTTATACTGTTATTACTTCAATCGTAGAAAACCTCGAACCGAGATAATATTTTATTATTTGAAATAGATAAGAATTCCAACATCATCAAGAGAGGGATTAAAGCAACTATTTTTGTATTGTGGGCCACAAATTTTAGCACTCTTCAATGAGTGTGAGGGCCACCGCAATAGTTATTTCATCTTATGGCAAAAGGCCCCGTTTTTATTTTTTTAAAAAAACCTTTATGTAAAAGTTTGGTTCATTCGACCTCTAGTTTTAATGCCATTATACAAAATAACATGATGCTAGTTTATATTCTGGGTAATACAATTTAATTTTATGTTATTTTATTTTTGTTTTAAATAAAATTTCGAGGAAATTGATTAAATTTTAAAATATCTTTCAAAAATCTTTTTGTCCTTTACATTTTCCTTAACTCAGTTTTGTGTCAACCATACACTCCCTTTGGTCTTTTTAGATTCGCCATGAACTGTTCTACGTTTAGTTTCCATCTGCCGCAACATTGTGTCCAAACATACAGTTTTCACAATCTCAATTATGATGTTACGTTCCCAAATTTATTTTTTCGTTTCGGTTTGTTCATTTTTTTCTGGTTTCGTTTCGGTTTGGGTTCAAAACCGGTTTAAACCCGGTTCAACAAAGCTTCACATAAATATATTAGGAACTGTAATTATAAAATCATACCATTACATAACTCCTACCGCCTCAAAATGGTATTTTGCATCTTTAGCCGAAACTATATAATATATCAAAAATGTTTCGAGTAGTAATTAATTCTTACCTGCCAAAATTGCCTTTAATTTGGTTTACATTTTATTTTTAAGCGATATAAATTGAACGAGGTAAGAAATTCCAAATTTAGTGTAAAACTGAAGAGTAGAATATTTTCATATGACCTTTTTCTAGAGTTTTTATTGATTTTTGTACATATGAAGAATCCAATACCCTTGATAATCTGAGTAGATATGTATGTACATGTAATCTTTGGCCGTTCATCGAATATTTGCAAAGTTTGATCCTATTTTAGTGCAAAATGATAATTGTCATTTGCAATAATACGAAAATCTATAATAGTTTAAATTTCGCCCCAACAATACTGAATTTTATAAATTCATAACTTAGATTTGCCAAAGAAAGTGAAAAGTAATGTTGAAACCAATTAAATGGAGCTTTATTATGTCAGATATATAT
This sequence comes from Tipula vernalis, assembly GCA_958295665.1. Taxonomy (NCBI): domain Eukaryota; kingdom Metazoa; phylum Arthropoda; class Insecta; order Diptera; family Tipulidae; genus Tipula; species Tipula vernalis. The sequence goes on from OY282561.1 coordinate 746,324, forward strand.
TTGTAATTAATTGGTGGATTTACTTTTGGTCTAATCCGTATTTTTCGATAAAGTTGGCAAATTGGCCCAATGGTGAAAAGAGTTCAAGTTAGTACACAACTAAAATTTTCTGTCACGATTGGGTGGTTCTGTATAGTTTGTTTTACCGGGAACGACGACCACCAACCGCAATGTAAAATTGATCGCTTAGACAATAATGGGAAGCAGAAAATTTAAGGTAATCAGGCAATATGAAAAACTAAAAACTTTTAAAGGCGATTTTGGTATAACCAAAGGTGATATTCAATGATTTAGCGTCCGGTCCTAGTTAAAATGCAAATTAAATTTAAAAATTGTTTAGCAGTCTTTGCTGATTTTATGATTTTTCCATACGAAGTGATTTCCTGTTTTCCCGTTAGTAGGTATACAGAAAATTAAAATTTCTATAATTCAACCAATTATTGTCTTATAAAAATAAAACAGAAACCAAATTAAAGAAAATATTGTCAACATCAAATTTTATTCGAAAACGTTTTTGATATTTTACGTAGTTTCAGAAAAATTTGTAAAATACCTTTTTCCCCGTCTTTATCCCGCAGCAGGAAGAAAACAGCCTGCGATAAGTGGTAAACGTTTTTATAAAAGTTTAGGAAATTTTTTCCTTCGCATAAGGCTATATATCGCTCGTAGCGATTTCATTTAAATTGTATCTAAGAACAACACCATTAACTAGAGACCCATTTACATTTAATGAAATTTTGACGATTCAGACGAAACATTCAAAATCGTACAAGAAAAAAAGAGAAAAACTATAATTATTAAAAAATCAATTGGCATAATCAAACCCGAGAAACAAATGTAAATAGTCTATAAAAGGAAATGGATATAACGACCGAATTTGGTCGGTCCTTTGAAGTACGTGCGAAATGAACAAGTAAATTATCGGAAATGTTCATTTCAGTGAATTTTTCATTAATTATAAATGTTTTTAGCTTTTTATTGGCAAATAACTCATAAATAAAATTGCAAAATTGTATTTTTATTACGAATTTAACTAGAAACATTTAAATGTTTCTCCGTTTTTATGAGATATGTATGGACCATTTTCGTGCAAAAAATACGAAAGAACGAAATAAATCGCATGAAAATATTGCTCCGGTTTCGGTTCCAGTTTTGGGTTCATAAAAAATTTCGGTTTTTTCAGGTTTTCGGTTTACGGTTCGGTTCCGGTCCAGAGATACATATACTAATTTGTAATTTTAATTTTTTTAAATTAGGCGTTAACGGTAAAAAACGGTTAAGCCGGCTTATTTTGAAAAATCATAAAATGTACCGGTAAACAGTAAGTATTTTTACCGGTAGAAGTATACATAATGTATATAGAATAATAAGCCATCCGAATAATATATATTTTATAATTATTGGATAATGAAATAACGTCAAGACCCTATTTCTCCTTTGATCGATTCGATTAGTAAAGCGTAGTTTCCTAATCGAATATGAACCCTTGAAATATTTGCCCAGTTTATTTTTGGCCTTGTTTCACTTATGTTCGCCTCCTTCTTTAAAATTTGAAAGTTAGTTTGAAGAATATGATTATTAAAATTTAATTTTTAATTTTTTTTTTTCCAGGTCATGGCGGGGTAAATCAATTAGGTGGGGTTTTTGTGAATGGCCGGCCGTTACCGGATGTTGTACGCCAAAGAATTGTAGAATTAGCACATAACGGTGTAAGACCGTGTGATATATCTAGGCAACTTCGAGTTAGTCATGGTTGCGTATCAAAAATTTTATCTAGGTGAGCATAAACTTTGTATCGCTTTATACATATATTCAACATACATACATATGTATATGTATATAAAATTGTATATTAGTAGTAGTAGAAGAGGTATACATACATACAAACAACATGAAAATTAATTGGTATTATGGTTCTTTCGTTTTATTTTTTTTGTATCACAACGACAGTAAATTTTGTTTTCATTTTTAGTATAATATTATCTAAATAAAATGTTGAAATCTAATAAATTATTTTTAATTTCCGCTTGGAAAATATCCTTTAAACGCAACACAATATATTTTCATTTCAATATATTGTATAAAAGAACAAAATTAATTTTGGTTTATATACGTATGTACATATGTATATATATATATATATATATATATATATATATATATATATATATATATATATATATATATATATATATATATATATATATACATATATGTAAACATGTGTATATGGTAATGTGGTTTCCAGTTTTTGCAATGTTGTTGAAAATTTAAGTTGAATTATTACTATTAATTGAGTGAGATAAAATAATTAATTTTTGGTTTATTTTAAATGTATGCGCGAGTGCAGGTACTATGAGACTGGAAGCTTTAAGGCAGGTGTGATAGGTGGTTCAAAGCCAAAAGTTGCAACACCACCAGTGGTAGATGCAATTGCAAATTATAAACGAGAAAATCCTACAATGTTCGCATGGGAAATACGTGATAGACTTTTAGCCGAAGGTATTTGTTCACAAGACAATGTACCGAGTGTCTCCTCAATAAATAGGTAAGTCAACCCAATCAAAAATCAAAAAAATTTAACCCTAAGTTATATCATTTTGCTTTTAAAACCCATCAATGCAGATTATTGTCCTAGATAATGAACTAGTGTTTTGGGAATTGAGAGTGAAATGTTTTTTTTTTTTTTTTTTGTTATTATTTTAAAAATTATATCTGAAGAGGGATATATTCCTTATACACTCATTAAATGTAGATTTTCTATCGATTTTTATATATCCTATATCCTCTATCAAATTCAATTGTTTAGTTTGTAAAACAAGAAAAACAATTAAATTAAATGTTACAAGTAATATCCTCCCCAATATAATATACTGTTCAATAACATAAAAATATCAAAGTGCCTCTAAGGACACTTCTCTAGAGGTTTAAAAAAAAACATTTCTATTGTTGTTTGTTTTGTTAATTTTAAATGTAAATTGAGTGATTTTCAAAAGGACATTATATTGTGTAATACCCATCTTTCTGTTTATTTTTATACACGAGCATAAATAGCATAGAGAAACATGGTTTCTTTTTATCCTTTTATATATTTGTGATTCCGATTATTAATGATTGATAAATTTTGGTGTGAATTAAATATATTTGAAGTGATTTTTTATATACGGGTAACGTAATAATTATTTTTAACTGGAACGTTCCTGTATACTATAATCACAATTTAAATAATTTGTAATCGATGCATGTAATTGATAATAAATTTTGAAAGAATCCGTGTTCTGTTAATTGTAGTATGTAGTAGCCTAATATTGTAGTCATAACAAACTTATTATTATTGTATTTAGCTATAGGTAAATATTCTGTTGATGATAAAACGGAATATTTCAAAACGACTGCAGGTACAAAATAGTATAGGTTTTATCAGAACTGAACTTGAATGTTTATGACTTTTAGATTCAGAATTTCATCATAAATAGTGAAGGTATTAAGGAAGGAAAATTAATCATTTTACTGAAAGGCATCATTTATAAATGGCTGGCAATAAAGCGGCACACAAATAATTAATATTTGAGATACAAAAAATTAATAAAGCGGCACAAATTTATGAGCAACAAAAAAAAATTTCGTGGCGTCATAAAATTAATTTTTTAGAACAAAATATAATAATTTGGCAACATTTATTATTTTTTGGCATTATTTGAAGGGAACACAAAAAATTATTTTTGGGCATTGAATTAAAGGTTTTGAGAGTCAACTAGTAGAAACAAAAATAATAAATAGGTATCAAATAAAATATTTGGCTGATTACAAATGTCTATACAAAAAATGTTTTTTAAGGAACCAAATAAAATAAAGTGGGGACAAAAATTATCATCAAAATTAATTTATTGCCAACAAATTAATATAGGGCAAATTTATGGGCATACAATTTTTTTTTTTTTTTTAAAGAATATTTTATGAGGTTTTCGGAAAAATTAAGTAATACGACCTCGTTTTGCGTTATATAAAATTGGTTATTTTAAATTTTCGAATCTCTTTCTTCAATTTGTTACTGAAATGAAACTTTTCTAAACGTGCTACGAAATTTTTGGTTTGCTTTATTTGTTAGACTGGAGTAATTCCTACTTTCATTTTTGTTTTTACAGTGAAAATATCATTTGAATCATTTTGTTCGGCAAATGATAGCATCCAATTTATTTTATTCTTTAAAGTTGATTACATTAAACATACAATTAAAAGTCTTTAACTGTGAAATTGTCATACTTGTAGTCTTACTTTGGGATTTTTGCAACAACAATACCGTGTATTTTCATTCCGGAATGAATAGTTTTTGTTGGTATAGAATTATTGTTGAAATTTGAATATTTTTGAAATTTTTTTTTTGTTTTTTTATTTAATTTTTAATGTCAATTGATAAGAGTAAAAATAATATTATTTTCGGTTTTTATTTTGAGCATAATTTGCATTTTTATTTTTATACCAATAACTGTTCAAGTGACCAATTAAGGCGGCAGTTGATTCATGAGTTTAGTTGTTTTTTACCCTTTGGAAAAAGCGGCTCGTTTACAATATAAAATTATGTTTGTTCTTTGTTGTTTATTTGCGATTTTAATCAACAAAGGTTGAAACATAAGCGTGAAGGTAGACGCATGCCAAAAGACTTAAGGTTTCTCGACACGCATTCTACACTTAGGGTCTTTTCCAATTACCTAATTGTTTGATGGAACCTAACTTATTCAAAGTAATTTCTTATGTATTACGTTGGGTTCCACTAACTAAATAAGTAAATAATTGGAAAAGGGCCTTAGGCTCTTCCCGTGAAACCTAACTTATTACATAGGATACATAGGAAATTACATTGAATAAGTTAAGTTCCACAAATAAGTGTAACTTTCGGAAAGGGCCTAGGGCGGTTTTCGAAACGAATACTAATTTGTGGTACCTAAATTATTCAAATAAGTATCTTATCGAGGTCTCTCCGCTAATATGAAACTACATGTATTTTAATTTCAGCGGCGCTTCGAACGGCGTCTATGTGTTTGGGGCATTAAGCGTGAAACATACCGAGCAGCGGCAGCGAGCAGCAAATTTAAATATATGTTGATTTGCTTATGTATTCATAGATAGTCGTATGTTAAGCAAAAGTAAAAGCAATTTTTATAAAAACATTAAAATTTTTGATAATTTTAATAGATAAATGTTGATTAAAAGAAAATCTATCACAAGTGGAATATGTGGAACATGTCGCGCTGCTCTTGGTGTGTTTCAGCCTTTATCCATCACATACAAAAAGTTAAGAATACATTTTAATATGACAGCAAAATTCGAAAATGCATTTTGAGAGATAATTCAAAGACATAGAAAATAATTTTTCTAAAATACATTCATATTTATCGTAATTATGAATTCTTTTTTATTTTTATTTGTTTTTACAACCATTTATTCAAAAAAAATTACAACAACTTCTAAATTAAGGCTGAAACTGAAACACACCAAGAGCAGCGCGACATGTCCCACACATTCCACTTGCGATAGATTTTCTTTTAATCATCATTTATCTATTAAAATTATCAAAAATTTTAATGTTTTTATAAAAATTGCTTTTACTTTTGCTTAACATACGACTATCTATGAATACATAAGCAAATCAACATATATTTAAATTTGTTGTTCGCTGCCGCTGCTCAGTATGTTTTACGCTTTAGCTTGAAGATATCTCATTCGTTCTTAAATAGACAGATAAGTTTAATGGTCGAAAATTGGCATGAAATTATTCAGGATGTATTTCCGAAGACGCCTAAGCTGTAACATTGAGACTGTTTTCCAAACGTAACTTATTTGATACTAATGGACCTATTTGCCGCTATTTTAAATAAGTAAATAAAATCATTCCATCGATTTAGCTTATACCCCAAACAGATTAGCGGCGCTCTACGCCTGACTGCGCTTCTCTTCATCTTTACTTTTTTTTCAACCACATAAGTGGCTTTCATACGCGTCATAATCCAATTCCGAACTGGATTACCTCATCCGAAAAAAGGTCGTGTGAAATGTGCAAATCTAATGTCGAGTGGATTATCAGATACACTTTATAATTCGGTAGTATGGCTGTTTTCCAAACGATACTTATTTACTTACTTATTTGTGGAACCTAACTTGTTCCATAAGAAATTACGTTTAATAAGTAAGATTCCACAAATAAGTAAGTAAATAAGTATCGTTTGGAAAGCAGCCTATGTAATCCACTGCGGTACAGAATTACCGTGTGAAAAGAATGACAGATATTAATCTCAAAACTGAATAGATGTTTTTGGAATTTTGATTAATATCTTAATTAATATTTTTTTAGTTGAATTTGATACGTTTATCGAAAATTATTTATTTTTGTTTAATTAAATTCATATGTATATGTAATTGATTTTTAACAAATACATTTTTGACAACCAATTTGTAACATTCGAAATGAAACTAGTTGCGCTTCAGTCAAATTAGCAATCTTCGATACGTGTGAAAAGACATACATATGAAAGCTAATTATCAAATCTACAACGGTAATGGATTACGGTGCATGTGAAGGTAGGCGCATTCCAAAAGACTTCAGGGGTGACATGTTATAACTATCACTTTTTCGCTTCGATGCATTTTCGATAGAGTAACGGTATCTTACAACTAAATGGTTTTAAAATTTTATATTTTTAACAAAGGAATACAGTTATTCTATCGAAAATGCATCGAAGCGAAAAAAGTGATGATTATAACATGTCACCCCAGGTTTTTCGACATGCATTCTACACTAAGGCTGTTTTCCAAACGATACTTATTTACTTACTTATTTGTGGAACCTAACATGTTCCATAAGAAATTACGCTGAATAAGTTAGGTTCCACAAATAATTAAGTAAATAAGTACCGTGTGGAAAGCAGCCTAAAAAGATAAATATATATTGTGTGTTTATATTCTAAAAAGTTACTAATTTTTTTTAGTTGTTGTATTATGTTTAGTAGAAAAAATGTATCTTTTTAGCGTAGAACGCGTGTCGAAAAACCCGAAGTCTTTTGGCGGGGGAATATTAAACATATTCGGACAGCATAATAAAAACTTGTGAATATAATAGTTAGCGCCGTTTACCTGTTTAGGGGGTACATCATGCGATTTTGAAGTTGGAAACATTCCGGTTTCCGTATGGATTGTTTGTTGAGAATTTCCGACAGCTTTGAGGCCCTTTCTGAAAGTTCCCTCCTGACCAGGCGTAACATAAACGTACAGTTCACGAAGACTTTTTTATTCTAAGGCCCTTTCCGAAAGTTATACTTATTTATTTAGACATACTTATTTGCCGCCATCTTAAATAAGTAGGTAAACTCATCCGAATTGATTTCACATACTTATTTTTTATTTTGACTTTTTTGTAACTATAAAATAATTTTTTTAATTAAATTTTTTATAAAACTTAATTACTACATAATATCACAATATGTATGCAATGAAATTAACAGAATTTAGGTTTTCGTTTAAGATTTTATACTTATTTTAAGTTACCTCGCCAACATACTTATTTAAATAAGTATGTCTAAATAAATAAGTATAACTTTCGGAAAGGGCCTAAGCTATTCATTCGTAAACTGTACGCTAAAACTGAACGGAAATGTAACATAAACGATAATTTCGTCTCATGAAAAATGAAACAAATTTACGAAGACTTGTTTACCATATGTATTAGTATAAATAAAAGTGTTCATAATGTGTACGCCTTAGGCGTGACATTTACGAGCCTCCTGGGCGTCACATTTATGTACGGTATCGTGCGAATTGCCCCATTTAATTTTAATAAAACAAATTTTTATAATTCAGATTTTTTATTGTGTTAATCAAAAAATTAATAAAATAATTTACAAACACAGTTTTTTTTACATGCATATATATTAAATTAATTAATACTAAGGACCTTTATATTCTGCCTTATTAAAATAAGTACGTACATATATATAAAAATTCAATAAAAAATATTAGGAGTATATAAAAATGTTTGAATTATTGGCGACGGCGACGAATTTGGCATACTAGAACTGTTTTTTTATGATGTATTCTACATCATAAATCTTCTAAAATGAAATAAAATTATTCAATCATTTATTAAATAATACAAATATATCTCAAAATACCTTTTAAAAAAGGCTACAACGATGCATAAATGACTTTACGGGAATGTTGTCGTGCTGGCCATGCCAAGAAAAAACACAAGCTATAATCACTTATCATTATTATTTAAATTGTTGAGTTTCATCAATTATCATTATTATTTAAATAAATCCACATAAAACACGCACCATAGTCTAGCTTTTAATTTCTCAACTTTATACTTAGTAGAATGATGGACTAGAATTCTAAAATCTGTAATTGACATCGCTGTGTATGAAATGTACGATTAGTAGTGTGTTATAAAAAAAAGCGTTTATAAACTGTTCGTACGCTGTACATTTTTGCTGTATACATTTTTTCGCCGGGAGGGTTATACTCATTTATTTAGACATACTTATTTAAATAAGTATGTTGGCGAGGTAACTTAAAATTAATATGTTCTTACAAAAACAAAAAAATCTAAACTGAAAACCAAGATTCTGTTAAGTTCATTGCATATAGATACATTGTGATATTATGCATTAATTAAGTTTTATAAAAAATTTAATTAAAAATTGTTTAATAGTTAAAAATTAAATGCGTTGTTCTCAAAATAAAAATTAGGTATGTGAAATAAATTCGAATGATTTTACATACTTATTTAAGTTGGCGGCAAATAAGTCAATACAAGTATAACTTTCGGAAAGAGCCTAAAAGCCATTAGAATAAAAACATACAGAAAATTAAATTTTATGTTTTTTTATTGACGGCAAAATTTTTTGTTTGATGCTGAAATATATTTTTTTTGTATAACCTTAATAATTTAACCACATATTATATTTGCTGCTTATTTCTAATTTTTTATGCTACCCTTTGTCGCTAAACTGTTTTTTTTGACGCTGAAAATTATTTGTTTGTATTTTCATTGTTTTGTTCCAAAATATTATATTTGTTGCCAATTTATTAATTTTGATGCCAATGTTTGTCGTCACAGTATTTAATTATGTCCTTCAAAAATATTTGTTTGTTTTTTCATATGTTGTTCCAAAATATTATTTGTGATGCCGATTTATTATTTTTGATGCTAATGTTTGTCGCCAAAATTGTTTTCTTGTATGCCCGTTTAAATTGTCCCTTTATAAATATTTTGTTTTGAAACACTAAAATTAAATACAAAAATTCTTTCCCGTGTAGGTTCAAAGTTTTATTAAAATTCAATGAAATTGTAAAAACAATTTTTCAGCAGAACTGAAATAGCTTAGTCTGTTAAATTTAATATACTTACACTAGCGAGTGTACTAGTTGGATTTGGCTTGAAATAATTTTGACACTAGTTTGATTGGGTTTGAAATGAGTTTTTGCACCAATCTGATTTTACTTAGCTAAGTAATATATGTATAAAATACGATTTTAATTTACTTTTAATAGAATGATTAATTAAATTCATTAAAATACATTACAAATTAAATAGTAACACCATCACTTTTGACCACTTTATACATACATTTAAAAAAAAAAAAATTGTTTTAGTAGCCACATTCATAACACCAACATCAAACCCTCGTCTCGAACACAAATTTTACCTCATTAATTTACGGTTAATTTAAATTAAAAATACAATATTTTTCTAAACCTAAATGTACATTGGGTCTCTTCCTAACCCAATAAAATTGAAAGTGGCATAACATGTGTTAAAAGATTCATATTGTAATACGTTCAGATACTGCAGAATTATAAAAAATATTTTAACTAAAAAAAAAAATCTAAAACGAGAATACAAAAAAACTTCTTCCATATAAAACTCCCATTTGGGAGTTTAACCAAGTATAAGTAATTTAAATACAATTTAGAGAAATATGTTTTAGTTTTATGTATATATCGTTTGGTACACAGTACATAGGTTTTACTTGTGATTAAAAAAGGGTGTTTGAAATTTAGTTTCTCTCAACTTGTATATCTATCTATCTATATGTTTAAACGCACTTATGTATATGTATGTATGTGATTACGTAATAAAATTACATTGAATAGTCAATTTAAGTTTTAAAATTTACCAGGGTTGCGATGAATACTCAAGTGGAATTTATGGCCAAGCACTATAAACGATTCATCGATTTTATTTGCATAACCATTTAACGATATTGGTCGTTATATGTAGGTCTGTTCGTCTTAACAAACCTGAATATATAAATTATTTGTATGCGCGCCAACCAACCACTTCGTTTAATCCACAAGTATTTAATAATTTAACTGTCTCGTCCATTAGATGTGGCCTTCGTGTGATTTATTTATTGAGGACTATGGTTCATTGTGTAATCTAACCATATCCACGATTATGTATTTTCATATTGATTTATTTTGCGGTCCTTACCAATATTTAGCAGTATTTCAGCGATAGTTCATTGCATAAATTTTCAGAAACTTCAACTAGTTACTCGTAGTCCCATATATAATTTTCCGGGCCTTACAAATTTTCAGATTTTATTGTTTTAGTTTTTAAAGACGTAAATCCAAAATTTGATCAGTTCCTCCGAGGGTTTTAACATATTAAATGGGTGTTGGTTTGAAAATTAAAACTCTATTAAAATATATGATTTGTTAAAATTCATGAATTTTTCAAATGAAATAGAAGGGGGGGGGGAACCCAGATGTATGTAATTTGCCCCTTTTCAATATTATACCATCAACCACTACTTTTTCTCAGTCCTTGTTTACCGAGTTTGACATAATGTAGCCAAGTTATTTCGGTCTAAAAAGACCAAAGTATTGAAATCTTGTGAACAATGATCAAAAATTTGGTTTGTCCAAAACCACTTTTCTCGACGTCTGGAAAGTCCCTGAGTCTAAAAAAGCAAAAAAAAAAAAAAAAAAAATGTCCGTCCGTCTATCTAAATGTCTGAATGTGTGAAGGTCTGGACGTCTTGATGTGTGAATTTCTGAATGTATGTACCCATGCTATCTCGAGAACGGCTTGTTCGATTTAGAATTTTTTTGCCAATCTGTTTCTATGCTTCTACTTTTGGAACCTGTGCGTCACGAGGGTCGAGTACCTGCCATACGAATTGACCCAAAATACCTGGTTATAGAAATATTAACCAATTTTTTATATATGCTGCGTTGGTATTGAGTTTGGGGTTGAGTTGAAGGTTAAGTTAGGGATCAATTTGCGGGTTTAATTCAAGTTGAGTTGGAGTTGAGTTGGGGTTGGGTTAAGATATAATGAGCAGTTGACCAATTTTTTATATATTCTGATTTGAGGATTGAGTTGAAAGAGAGTTTGCGGTTCGGTTGAGAGTTGAGTTGGCGATCGTTTGTGGGTTGAGATGGTGTGGGACCAGTGTTTACTGAGCAGTTGAGCAATCTATAAAATAAAGTGAGTGTTTGTATATATGTACAGCATATGTGTATGATATTTAAACAAATTCACACGACTTGACCTATTTCAACCAAACCTGATACAAATATTGTTTAAGACTTAAGAAAAGTCACTGTTAATATCTCAAACCTCAAATTGAACCTTTTACATTTCAAATTAAACCTTTAGCATATTAAATGAATGACCAATTAGGATGGAACTTATCTATTTATTAACTGATTTTAGTGAAATTTGACTTCCGCGATGGAAATGGGATTCTAAAATGAGTTTTGGATGAAATTGTACATGGCCAAGTATGATGGAACTTGCATATTTATCAACCGATTATGATGAAATTCGACATGTGCGTTGGAAATGAGAATCTAAAATGATTTTTAAATCAAGTTCTGGAATATTGCCAAGTATGATAGAACTTGGCTATTTCTCAAACGATTATGATGAAGTTCCATAGGTATGTGGCCTAGTATTGGGATTCTAAAATTTGATTAGATGAAATTCTGGAATATGACCAGTTATGATAGAACTTGACCCTTAAATCTCCGCACCAAATACATAATTACTACAAATTTTCTTTCGGGCTTAGGTCGAATTTTCCTTTCTTAGTTTGACGGTTTTGTATTATTTTACCCTAGTCTTCGGGCTTAGCAGCCAATAAAACTAATTCTTAATATTTAATTCGACGTTTTCATACATTTATTATCTTTTTCAGGTCTACGTGGTTTTAATAAGATGTACAATTTTTTATTAAAATATATAGGAATTACCATGCCATACACTGACTTACCGTTAAATATATATAAATTTGAAGAGTATTTCTTGTCATACCCGACCTTGTAAACAAAAAATAAAATTGTTTTCAACAAACGACAAATTGGAATTTCAAGAATCTACAAACGATTTATATTCTGGAAATTTATATTTGGCTAATTTTAATCTATATGATTTTAATATGTTCCGAAGATTGTAAGAGAATTTAATCCAGTTTCGAACTGATGAGCTTATGATTATGAAAAAATCAATTTTCTCATCAGGCCCCGGCAACTGGACTGATTATACCACGATTTACTTTCTATATATACAGAATGTACTGTGCGGGATGTACTAGCGAATTATACTAATACAGACAAATTCTCCTACAATTTTTTCTTCTTTACGACATTCACACAGCTCTATTTCTGTGTAACCTAATTTTACTTTAATTTTGAATGTTAATTAATTAATTCGTGTAATTTCTAATATGCAACCGGTCCTTAGACAAAAAATGTTTATAATTTATTTTAAATTTGCGAAAAAATATTTAAATTATTAAATCCTTGTAAGGAGCTCGAAATTTATGGCCCCTCGCCCCCAATTTACGGGCCCCAGGCACGTGCCTAGTGTGCCTGGGCCTTAATCCACCGCTGTGTATGTAGCTGGTTCAACAAATTTATTTGGTCTTATGTTTGGAAATTTAGTCACTGAGATTTTTAATGTAATAAATTGATTTATACATATAGTATATTAAATTTTGAAGAACATTAGTATTGGTACCGACCGTATTCACAATTTGCCCACTGTTAGTTTGATTAATTTATTGATCAAATATTTCGGGTATTTAATATTGATCAGATAATTTGATTGGTATCAACGGTGACATCTGTGTTCAATTTTTTAACTCGGTAAACGAAACCAAACCCCGTAATAATTCGCTGACTTAAAGGGTGAAAACTATTAAAATTGAGAATTCGACCGGACGATTAATTTTCCGCGTACCAAATATTTTACCCAACTAATATTTTATCCAAAAAATTATCCGCTTCTATTTCTAAAGTAAATTCTAAACCAAAACGATTACTATTAAATTTTGAAAGTATACAACCAATTTTATCAAGACGGTGTCAAGTATAGCATTTCCATTACAACATCAGCCACTACTGGAGATAGAGGTGAACCCATCGCAACGCCATTTATCTGTTTAAAGTAGCCATTAAATAGCCTGAAATATCATGATTTTAAACAAAATTCTAGAATATCTAGAAATTTTATTTTGGGTATTTTACTATGTGGTTCTATCATTGACCACCTATGTGAAATTGTTTCTACAGCCAAATCAATTTTAATATTGGTGAATAATGAAACTACGTCCAAGCTTATCAACACATATTGATTTGGAATATTTTGTTGTTTTATAAAATCTACTAATTTGTACGAATTTTTACAATTGTACCTCCGATTATCAATTGAACTTTTCAATATTTCAGCTAAATATTTTGATGTTTTATATGTAGGACTATTAACATACAATAGGCCTAAGTGGATGATCCGGTTTGTGGATTTTGGGAAGTCCGTCTTAGCTTGGTCTTAGTTTCACGATCAACATGATTATCTAAATATAAATTTTTAATTTTGTTGTTGTTCAAATTTTGTAGTGAAAGTGTGAGTTCCCTGTTTAATGTTTTGTTTGTATTTTGATCGCTCATTAAATTTTTAATTTAGTCCTCATACTCTGATCTTAGTCCTCATACTCTGATCCGCACTTAAAATAATAATAGTTTGATTATGTCTCATAAAATTTATTGTTTCAATTGTCAAATTTTTTAAATGTTTTTCTTTCATAGTTAGAATACAATTCAGATTTTAGTCAGATCAGTGTAGTTACTGGAGTGATTACGGGGCACTGTCTCATAGGGAGGCGAAATAATACGATCGGCATGGGTCGAAATAATACGATCAATTTTGACATTCAGGATTTTTCTTTTAAAATTTTCCAATAAATTCTGAATTTTATTAATGAAAGGCAGGTTCTGTATTTATGAACAGGCAATTCACGTTGTTAATAATATGATTAGGAAACACACCATACCTCCTACATCGTATCAGAAACATTTTCCTTGAAGTATAACTGGCCAATTTTCGGTTCACCGCCATGTATTTCTTGATGGTGAGACAGACGTCATTATTGAAGGGCTGTCGGATTGACCTGAAGAAGTTAATAAATTATGTGAATAAAAGTACCCAATTTTCTTTTTACCCAAAAGAATGTACAACTCTGTAGTAGAAGGAATACGAGAGAGGTTCAATTTTCATTTGAAACTATAGGATCCCATATTTCCGACTTAAAATACAAATACTGTTACTTTAAAATTTTATATTTTCCTCAGACTGAAATTCATTTACTTTGTGTAATATGGAGCTAAAAAACTAATTATTGAGGCTCGATTTCAAAATTTTATAGGTTGAAAAAATAAAATAAAATAAGAAAGTAAAATAAATAATAGACAAAATCTCTTTTATCGATTTTTATTGTTCACCAATTTATGATTCTATCAATACACATAACACATATCATATAAACCTAAAGATATCTAAATACTCTTTATTGATTCTAAATTAAATTGGTCATACCTGTGAAGTTCAATCAAAACAATAAGTGACCAAATACTACGAAAACTACGTTTTAAAAGTTTTTGTCGTTAAACTATTTTACCCGTCTAGAATCAAGGACAGCGAAATTACGCACCAAGCTTAAAAATCAGACGATAATATAAATCAATGAGATAAAATTGTATCAACGATCTGCCTAAATAAGGAAAAATCCAGTACAAAGCATAAGAAAAATTAGCTACGGACCAAGTATCAATTCTAACTCCATCAAGATCCCAGAATTATTTTCCAAAATGCTTCGATTTGGCCATCTCTTCGTGAAGAAGTTCTTCCATCCACGTCAACTCTCCATACACATATATAACCATACTATGAAATTTAATTGTATATTGCCGATTCATGGCAGGAGTTAACTCTCTCAATTCAATATGGCCTATCTTTATAAAAGTATTGGCAAGATTAGATAAACCGTTGCCCATATTCTTCGGTTTAATCTAACAAAATTCAAACTCGGAATCCTGCAAAAATATTGCGAGAGTTGAAAAAGAGAGTTTCCCGAAATCTTTCAAGTAGAAAGCGATTTTATAGGCAAGAAATTGTCAAAGAGGATCAACCAACACAACAACATTGAAAATTCATTAAAATTCACTTTATTCTTAAATTTTTTTGTTCTGAACCAGGAAATCTAGCAACTTATGCGATTTATGAAATTCACAAAGTTGCGCCAAACTCTTGCAGCCAAGTGGTTTTTTAACCATAATCTAAGTTTAGATTTATGTAACGGTCAGGAGATTCGATGGACCGAAAGCTTTTGGAAATGTTTGCCCCTAAACTAAAACTATATCCGTTTTGTCCATACTCATCCGGCCACAAACTCAAACAATGTCAGGCAATAATTCTGATTATTTCCTATAAATAGCCACTACATACAATATGATGAGATTCGGTATGAATTTGGCCTACGATAACATGTCGTACATCACCGCAAAGGACTAATTAACAATTTACAGAAGAAAATATTTTAATCGAAAATATTCGATTAAGCCCACAGTATAAAACTCAAATTTAATGCGAGTCTCCAATGCGTAACTTAATAGTTAGTTATCGAGTTGGAAATTGTAAAAAAAATTATGGAAATTGATGAAAATCGTATGTCCTATCGATTCCGAGGATTAACCCTATTCTTGTGAAACATAAATCTTGACCGATTTATGAGGTGAAAAATATTTTTTATATAAGATCCAAATTTATTTGTTTATATTTATATCAGATCTGAATCTGAAATCTAAACTAGAGTAACGTAACCATTAATGTAAAATTGACTCAATGTTATAAATGGAAATGTGTGCTGCAATCTAGAACAACGTGTTTGCTCGGATAGATTGAGCGTAACCCAACTTGTTGCAAAAATTTTACGCTTACAATTTTTATTTTTTTTTTTTAATACCAACATGTAAAAACCTTTTCTTTAATTTAAATTATATATATTTATGTATATAGTAACATATAGCTAGATTTAAGATTTTAAATTAAGAAAATATAAAGTAAATTTTCCATTTTCAAGAAAAATGTGTCCCAGTGGTATTGTTAAGAAAACAAAACTTTACGAAATATTACAGTTAAACAATGAACAAAATATTCCCTTGAGTATTTTTTTTTGGATTTTCTTATATCGTATAATAATAATAAGAAAACTGGAAAATGTCATCATCGAATGTGTATTTTTTTTCTTCGTTTAAATTGTGTTCGTATAACGATGTTTTTGCTGGTTTTCCATTCAACCCTCAAGTAAATGTTTTAATTTTTATTTTGTTGGTATTGTTATGTTCCAAGTAGTTTTCTTTTTACAGTTGTTCTTTCTTTTTTTTTTTTTTTGTTTTGTTTTGCTTTCCAAGCCAGAAATATATATATATATATATATATATATATATATATATATATATATATATATATATATATATATATATATATATATATATATAATGTATATATATATATATATATATATATATATATATATATATATATATATATATATATATATATATATGTAATGTACTGTATAGATATGTAGAAATTAGGTTTAAAAGATTAAGGGAATTTTCTTCAGTGGAGGCGCGTATTATATTAGATAAAGAGAAAAATCATCCCCCAACCATACTAACCATACATAACACACCGGTTAATTTTTATTGGTTGATTGGTTGAATTTAATGCGATTTGAACTAAACTATATTTTCCTTTAATATATTTATAGTTAGTTGTTGTTTGCATGCCTGAATTTGAATAATATCGCTACTTACGTACTAATACATTCGAGTGCTAAATGATGACGGATAGTTTGTTTCAAATTTACTAAATTGAGAATTGATTGAATTTTGAAAGCGAGCAATTTTAGGGATTACTACTTGGCAGCAAATAAAAATCCAAAAAACATAATTCAAAGCAATTTTATATAGGTTCTCGCTCTGTTCATGTAAGGAGTTTTAAATTTATGCCTTAGAGGCAGCATACATTTTAAACGAAAGCTAAAAATGTTCCGAACAAACTATTCCGAAAATTTTCAGTATTCGCTCCTAAAAAGATTTAAAGTGACAATTTTTTAATCATTTATTCAGTTGATTCAAAAATCACTTGCTAATATAGTTAATGACACTGACAGCTATACGGTTGGACTAACACGGGAAAAGGTTTGCTCGTTTTAATTTCCGCTACATAAATAAATGAAAAAAATTCTTCTGGACAAGATTACAGCGAGCCAGCAAATTTTATTATTTTATACATCGCACACTTCAAAACGCTAATTGTTGGCCATGTCTGGTATCGATTTGGTCATTAAAATTTCCGCTGCCTCTTTAGTAAAGTTTCGGTTTGCTAGTTAGAATTTCCGGCTTACCCACGAATCCATTTTGATTCACGCCACGATCCATTTTGAAAAAATCCATCTTTTAGGACATAATCCACTTTTCACTTTTTCTGAGAAACTCTCAGAACAAGTTGGATCAAGTTGGTAACAAAAGTGAATTTTTATAAAAAAAAAGACGGATTTCAACAAAATGTATTTTGTAAAGGTGGATAACGGAGGGATCCCAGAATTTCCACTACGTAAATAAATGTATAAATGACTTATCGAATTGTAACAAAAAAACTAAAAAATTCTTCCGCCCACAAGATTACAGCGTCGTAGTAAATGGTTCTATTGCTTACTTCTTAGCCAATTCTGGAACGGGTTTGATTAGATGTCAAACTTATATATTTCATTTGCTTGTAGGGAGACATAACATTTTTTTAAACTGAAAAGTTATTCCATGTTAAAAATGGGTGCAATTAAAGAAGAAATCAGATACATTTTAACAGCTGCTAAAAAAATGTGTGTTATTGTGATGATGTCGTATTGGAAATAACAGCCCGGTTTGCGTTTATGCGAAAGATGTGCCTCGCTCTGGGCGCGAAACAATATCGAAAAGATATGAAATTGAACAATATTTGAAACGTATCGTTGCGGGTGACGAAAAGTGGATCACGTAAAAAATGTATGTGCGAAAAAGATCTTGATCAAAGCGTGATGAGGTCACAAAAACGTCGACGCCAAGGAAAATGTGCTTTGTGTTTGGTGGGATTGTAAGAATCATGAAGTGCTACAACAAGGTCGAACGATTGATTCTGTATTCTCTACTGTCAACAATTAATCAGAGTACAGTAGGAAATTAAAAGGAAACGTTCAGAATTTATCAACAGAAAAAGAGTTGTTTTCTATCATGCGAAAACGCCGGACCACCGTCAGACTAACATTTATTTTGTTCACTTCAGTACTCTCTTAATGGTGTAAAATTGACTTCAATTGGAGACCTGTGGAAATTACTTAGTTCAGTTTTTCACCCGAAAATTGTAAACATTTTACCGTTACTGTAAGAACCGAATGGTTTTACCAGAAAAATGACAACAAGTTGTCGACCAAAATGGTATATAGTTTATAAAAAAAGTCCGTTTGAAATTTGAGTAAAAAACAGCGGAAACTTATTAGACCATCCAAAATTTGAGAATATTGAATGAGATTCGAAGGAAAATTTGAGTTTCTTGATTGAAACTTTTGACTAGGTTTTCGGAAATTTCAATTATTAAACGAATTTTAAATTCAAACTAATTCAACTCAAATGTTTAGTGAAATCCCGAACATTATTTTATATTCGTATATCTCATGTAATTCTTAAAATTTCAATATTTGACAAATTCTACGTTTTGTTAATCTCTGAATTCAGTTTTTAAGTTTAATCAAAATACTTAAAATTTTATTTTTCGTTTAACAAAATTCGTAAGTTTTTCGATTCTAAATATTAATTTATGAATTAAGATCAAATTTTAAAAATTAAAAATTGAAAGTTTTCAAGAAAAAAATTTCTGATAAGTTTTATCAAGTTCTTCATTAATATTTTGTTGTATTAACTAATTTTTTTTTTTTTTTTTTTTTTGTGGGGGAGGTGAAAATGCATTTACGCACATCGTGCCGGACTCCCGTTTCCGGATTACCGACTAAAAACACCTCCCCATACTTCAATAACTAGCCTGGGACCGTTGTTCACATTATTTCAAGCTAGTTAATGTTTCCTATGCTCCATTCGAGCTACCTCCTTGTCTATGAGCCGCTATCAAGGTCAACTTTCTTTCGCCGCAAGATGTTTTCCACGTAGTGTGCCACCCGCTCCCACTCGTGCAACCCCCGGAGCATGATCTCCACGGCAGTCTGCACAGACCATAGTCCCACCTCCCTCTCCAGCGAATTCCTTTGCTCCACCCAGTTTGGACACGAAAAAAACGTGTGCTCCGCGTCGTCCAGACTGCCTGGGCAGTAAAGACATTCCGCCGAATTAACCTTCTGCATCCTGTGAAGGTACGACCGGAAGTAGCCATGGCCGCTCAGAAACTGAGTCAAAAAATACCCAACCTCACCGTGCCCCCGCTCGGTCCAATCGCTAACACTCACAATGAGCCTTGCTGTCCATCTCCCTCTTCCGTCAGTTTCCCAAACAGCTTGCCAGCACTCCATGGTGCGGGCCCTCTCCTACAAGCTTGCTGTTTCTCTGCTTGTGTTTGGGTGTCTGAGATAAACAGCCCTCCGTTCCTTGGCCAGTAGCTCAATCGGAGCGACCCCAGCTATCACAAATACCGCCACTTCGGAGAGACGGTACGATAGGCCGAGGCTACCCGCAGTGCGCTCCTTCTTTGAACCTGTGCTAACCGCTTCCGGTACATCTCCCTGCTAAGCGTCTCAGCCCATATCTCTGATCCATAGAGGAGGACCGATTGCACGGCTGACATTAAGAGCCGGCGCTTACTAGCCTTCGGACCACCAACATTAGCCATCAGCCGACTTAAGGCTGTCACTCCCTTGGCTGCTTTATCCGCCGTCTGCCGGATCTGCTCACAAAAATTGAGTTTTGAGTCGATCGTGATCCCAAGATATTTTGCCGCATGTTTGGTTTTCACCACTTCCCTGCCAATCCACATGGGTATGATCGTTTGGATCCTCTTTTTCGTCAGAATGACAATTTCGGTCTTTTCGAGGGCCAATGATAGACTATGCGCCGCCATCCAGCTCCTCACGGTCCTCATGACCTGGTTCAGCTTCAATTGGGCCTGTTTGGTATCCCGGGCAGCAATAAGCGCCGCGACATCGTCCGCATACCCAACCAAAAGAGTCTCCTCTGGCATTTCAGCTCGCAGCAGGCCATCATAAAATGCGTTCCAGAGGTCAGGTCCCAGGACCGACCCCTGGGCCACTCCCGCGGTGACTGCCATCTTCTTCCACCCATCCTCAGTCTCGTAGATTATGCTGCGATCACTCAGATAATCGTTTAGAATACGCAGTAAATATTCCGGTATCTGAAACGTCTGCTCAAGTGCGCCAATCAAATCCCTCCAAGCCGCGGAATTGAAGGCATTCCTCACGTCCAGGGTCACCAAAAGCACTACCCGCTTAGAGAAGTGATTATGACTTTCAGCCCTCCTAACTGCCATAACAACTTCTTGGATCGCATCAATTGTGGACCGCCCTACCCTGAAACCATACTGCCTAGGCGAGAGATCACCCGCAGCAACTATCGCAGCATTTAGTCTCTCTTTAATCAACCTTTCCAGAATCTTACCCGCATTATTAAGCATGCATAATGGCCTGTGGGATGATGGCAAAGTGGGGTCGCCCTTACCCTTACTAATAAGCACCAAACGTGCACTCTTCCAACAGGAGCTAAAGACCCCCGACACCAAGCATGAGTTGTACATATCCAGCAACAGCTGCGGCTTTTGGCGAAAAACCATCTTTAGCACCTCGCCGGGTATCCCGTCCGGTCCAGGAGCTTTCTTGTCCTTCCCCGCCAATATAGCTTTTTCTAACTCCCCCTCAGTGAAAAGGGGGATATCTATTGCCCGTTCGCAGCCAGTCCTGGGTCTCTCTGGATGGCTAGGAAAGAGGCCCCTAATGATTCCCTCCATCATGGTCGCGTCCATTACCCCAGTCGGCTTCTGGGCTCCAAGCTTCTGCGTGACTATTTTGTAACCTAACCCCCATGGATCTTTGTCGATATCCTCGACAAGTCTCCTCCAGCAGTCAGCCTTACTGCGGTTTATGGCCCATCGTAGGTGTTTCCTAGCGCTTTTATGCTCTGCCGATGTCAGGTTTGCCTCAGAGCGGTTTTTTGCCCGTTGTGCCTTGCGCCGAAGCATAAGGCATTTCTTACGTAGTTCCGAGATTTCGGGTGTCCACCAGTATGCTGTAGGCTTGTCATGGCGTGGCTTTTTCCGTGGCATTGATTTTTCGCAAGCGGAAGTGATAAGGCGCATTGTAGAAGCCACCAGGGTCTCCGATGCCGATCTTTCATCCGTATTTCCCGTACTTCTTGTTCTCTGCACACCTCTCGCCAGCTCTTCTTCGAACCGCCCGGTGTTCATCTTTTGAAGATTCTACCGCACCGGTTTATCCAGCACTGGATTCTGTTTTTTACCGACAACCTCAAAGGAAATGTATTGGTGGTCACTCCCTGTGTAGTCCTCCATAACTGCCCATCCTTGGACGAGTGGCACTAAAGCCTCAGCCGCAAGAGTGATGTCTGGGATCGTCTCAGTATATCCCGGCCGACGAAAAGTTGTAACAGAGCCACTGTTTACAACCAAGAGACCTGTTCTTGAAGCCATCTCCAGAATGAGTCTTCCTCTAGTGTCCGGCCGTGCCATCCCCCACTCGATAGCCCTAGCGTTAAAGTCCCCAGCTACGACGACTCGTCCCGCCACTCTGACCACTTCGTCCTCTAAGGCGTCCAGCTTTTCCTGGAAATCAGCGATAGCCTCATTTGGGGTAAAGTAACAGCTGATGTAGGCAACCTCCCTGTTCTTGACCCAAACGAACCCTCTGCCTGCTCCAAAGCTCATAATGTGCTGCGCCCCCGCCGGAACCCATATGGCGGCAGTACCAAGAAGGTCAGAGTACCACGATGCAAACCCCTTACTCTGATACTGCTCGCTAATGGGCACCATGTCGATTTGCTTCTCGGCGACCAACTGGTGCAAAAGTTGATCGGCGATTTTGCTCCGGTTCATATTTCCCTGGAGTATCCGCATCATCGTAGTCGATTTTTTACGGCCTGCAGTGCTTCCCGATACACGGTGCATTTACCAGATCCTGGGATGGCATATATCTTCACTTCCTATTTTTCTCTCCGTGCAGAGTACGCATGGGATCGTGGCGGAGCAAGTTTTTTCCTTATGCCCGGGTTCCAAGCACCTGTAGCACAGCTTGCCCCTGTCTGGTCCCTTGCATTCTCTCGCCATATGGCCATAGCCAGAGCATTTGTAGCAGCGCGTAACAACCGCCCTTCTCCTCACCCGGCAATACAACCAGCCAATTTTAATCCTACCCTGGCTTAGAAGTTTTACCGCCCACTTGTCTGGGATTTCCACAACGGCCACTTTCTGGTCCCTTGAGCTCGGGAAAACACTCACTTTCAATTCCTCTGCATCAGGGAATTCTCGTTTTACTGCTGTCTCTACCTCTTCCCTTTCTGTAAAACAGTCCAGGTCGCGTATCTCCAGGGATATCTTCGACTCAAGGCTAACTACACTAGCATTGTCTCCCAGTGCCACTTTTAATGCCCCGCAAAAAACACCTTTGTTCTTACTGTTTGGTCTAAGTTCCAAAAGGACGCCGCCAGCTCTGGTCTGTCGGATGGCCGTTATATCCGCCTCGGTCTCCTCTGGCTTAACTTTACTGCGGATCTCCCTCAATATTTCTGCGTACGATTTGCCTTCCGCCGGTCTTATAAGGAGTGCGTCGGGTCGGCCTTTGCGCGGCCTTCTACGCTTTTCCTTCCTTGATCTTGCTTGGGTGATAACGACAGGCCGTGTCAAGGTGGACACAGGAGGATTGGTCGTGGACTTGGTACTCCCCTTCCTCACGTTCTCCACTGCCTTCGCCTCCAGGTCTTCCCGTCTTTTCTCCCTCTTTGACATTTGTTTTTCCCAGGCCCCTTCCACTGCACTATGTGATGCTTCGTCTCTCACCCTCTTCTCCTGCTGTTTATTCAGGTCTGCCGGGCTTGTGGCGGGTCTCTTCTGGCTTTCCTCTGGAGTTCCAACATTTTGGTGCAGCTCGATAACATTAGCTGGTTCAACTTCGGACCTCCTCAGGATATAGATACCATGTGCCATGGCGCTAAACACCTCTTCTAGTTCCACCAGTCCCAATTTAATGTCATTGGAGACATTTTTTTGCCGTCTGGTTGCATCCTTCATCTTGCTGATGATGCTCCTGACCCTCTGCAGCAGCTCTTCCTGCTCCGTCCAGTTCACAGGAGTGCAAGGCCGTTCCGTCACTGGCATCTCATCACTAATCGGTAGAGCATTATTCTCCTTCTCTGTGTTCACTGAGTTTACTTCCGTTTTATTAGGTGGAGGGGTCCTCTGTACTAATCCGCTCCTTCCAAAGACGGTTTCATCCGTATTGGTCAAATCCACCATTTCGCCATGTAAATTCATGGAGCCTGCTGCTTCTTGTGATGCTATTCGAGAAGCATCGTTCTCATTTTCGCTAATTACTTGTTTTTTTTTATTCATTTCTAATCCCACGAGTAGCACGAGAAAAAACGGTCACCTATGACAGAGCTCTGCGTTATCATAGGAAGGCTATGGGTTTAAACCGAATGTCGCCAAATTCGGAGTTCACATGCTAATGACTAAGCACCCCCTTAGCCACGCAGCTGTCGGCGCATGTAGTGCCACCTTAGCTTGGGTGTGCTAGCTTTTGGTCCGCCCCGGGTATTTGATTTCCCCGGTACCTGCCATATCTGGCGGGCTGTCCCCTATCCGCCACCCGGGGAGGTGCTCGATGGGGGAGCTAGCCAACCCCACAGGGTAACTAAATTGACAAATTTATTAATGTTAATATTAATAAATATGTCAATTTAATCAATACAACAAAATGTTAATGAAGTCATATTGATAACATCGATTTCACAAACTGGCAGAAATCAAATTTTGCACCAGTTCACGTCTAAAACTAGATCGCTGATTTTTAGACGTTAATAAAAACTTAATTTCTGCCGCACCCTCACATTTTACCACTTTGGATAAATGGCATTGACTTGCATGTAGTGATTTTCAAATAAATTCGTTTAGATATTATATGGATTGAGAACCAACTAACGACCGCAAATTTTGCCACTATTTCCACCAAAAAAAAATTGAGATTTGAATGCTCAAATTACTTCTACAAGTTGCTTCTTTGTTTTTCGTCAACTGAACAAATTCAAAGTTTTATGTTTTGCAGTTTCTCCGCCGTTTTCTTTGATGAACTAAATAATAAAAAAATAAACTACTAAACTATAATAGTGTCTTAGGTAAGCTAGCGGGCCCAATAGTGGCAATGAATTCAGGATATTATTGGACCAGGTTCAGCAATTTTTAAATTGCTCTATTGTATTTTTTTTAAGTATGCATTAACCGAAAGAAAAACTTGGTTTGTGTCCCACTAGACCATACTTACATACCACAAAGCAACAACGCTTTTACCTATGCGGCTACCATGAATCTTCAAAGCAAATACGAAATGGAATTTGGTGTGAGGTTGGTATGGTATATAGAGACTGATTTTATCTCTTTGTTTATAGCAGCCCTATATGATTCGGGTATACCGCACTTGATTTTTAATGGAAAAAAGTTAAGTTAATTATAAAAAGCGGTTATAAAATTTCGGTTTCAATTTTTGTTGCCTTAAAATTATGGTTTTAATTTTAACATATAAAAAACAACCTCAAAACCAGTGAAAATCATTTTCATTGTAGATTTTATTATATTCGTATACACATACATAAGTATACATTATCTTCTATATTCTGAAACTTCTTTTGAAGATATAAATTTAGAATTTAATTAAATTATGGAATAAAGCATAAAGTGGTTTTCCTAAGTAATTCCATAAAAAGGGAAATATGCTGATTTGACAAACAAAGCACCCTACTATACGAACATATTATATTGAGCATACCTTAATATATAGAGAGGAGCTATTTAGTTTTCATATGGAATTTTTTTTTTTTTTTTTTTTTTCGAGTAAATAAATAAATTAATAAACAAACATATAAAAATTTAACTCCTGTTTTGACAAACATCTATATATTATGCATGGTATATAACATAAAAAAGGGGACTTTTAAATGGATTATGAATTATATGCTAACCAATTACATGAATTGACGCGTATTTATTGTAATTGTTTCTTAATATTTATGAATACCCTCGACATATTATAAATCTACCTGTCAAATCAGTTAACCAAACTAGAAAGGGTTATTTAGGTAAATATTACACCTAAATGTCCTACTATTATTAAACTCTAATGGACTACCTGTTAAATTAAATTATTGTTAAATTATGTATCATGACACTAACGTCGCGATTTCTGTGTTTTTCGAACATTTATCCAATTACAATGCTTTGAATCGTATTACAAAACAGTGCTTGCTATAAATTACGCACATTAATCTAATCTATAGCAGTGGTTATTAAACTAGAGCACTGAAACTACCTCAAATGTGGTCGCAAAATATTTTATTAGGGTCACGAACATCTCAAAGATATAAAACACAAATAATTCGGCTTCGGGAATTCTAATATTTCAGTAAAAAACATTGGTTTCGGTCAAAAATTAGAAGGAAACTCAAATGCTTTTTCAGAAGGTATAGTTCAATCAAAAAACTTCAAGTTCATTCAAATTAAAGCTTTTTCATTGGCATTCTATTTGAATTTTTGGAGATTCAGTCAAAAGACTAAAACGAATTTCAGCCGAAATTGTTCTCCGTTGTTTTAATCATAAAATTTCCCATAACAATTAAGGTCAAAATTGGTCAGAAAACTGTTAGACTATTTTTTTATTGATTTATTTGACTTGAGTTCATAAATACAATACAATGGAAAAAAGGAGGTACAATAAAAATAAAATTAAAAACAATTAAAATTGACATACAAATATTTTCAGGTCGGGCATAATGTTCCTTCAGCTTCCATATAAACTTATCTTTGCTTAAGTAAAAGTCGAACAGATGGTTGATTTTATTAAAACCCTTCTATATCATGTTTACAGGTTCATTGTCGTTATAGTTTATTCTCTATTTATGCAGATGAAGGAACTCGTGATCTCTTAAATTTCTACTCGGTGCCTTTATTTTAATTGTTTCCAGTATATAGTATGTGTTAAAGTGTGTATATCTCTCGTCTATTTGCCAATGTTGTCATGTGATAGGTTTTACATCCAGTAGGATTGATTGTAACGTTCGATATTGAAAGGCCGAATGTCGAAAGGCCGAATGTCGAAAGGACGAATGTCGTATGGCCTAATGTGTCGAATGGCCGAACCTCTAATGGCCGATTGGGTCGAAAGGCCGAATTTGTTGAATGCCGAATGTCTAAAGGCCGAATGTCGAAAGGCCGAATGGGTCGAATGGCCGAACGTGGGAAAAGGCCGATTGGGTCGAAAGGCCGAATTTTCATTAAATTTTCCATCACTTAATTGATTGTAATCGGGTTGAGTATAATATCTCGACAAATGTCATATCGAAATCACAATGTCGAAATCGAAATCTCGAATTTCAAAATCTCGAATTACGAAATATCGAATTTTTAAAATTTCGAAATTAAAATCCCGAATTATCTCTAATCCTGAATAAATAATATGATTTTGTAAAATTTACAAAATTATATTAATTATTCGGAAACGAGGGTGCAAGTTTTAATTGTTTGTAGTTTGATTATTTATTAAATCATAAGATTATTAAATATTAAAATATTAAAACAAATAATGTTATACATTTTTATACGAGTAATTCTATTGACTTTATGCAAAATCATAACTGTTTACGTATACCTGTCTGCCGAAAAACACAAAAAAAAAATCAAAACATAAAATTCCGGAAAGAAATCCGAAAAACGAAAATCCAGGAACACAATTGTCAAAGTGCGTGCACACATGCTTCTACAGATAGATACACCACAAATGTTTCAAGTTGTGTTTTGGTTACCTTAATTTGTTGGGTTAGTATAGAATCGGCGAGGGTTGGGTATAATATCTCGACAATTTCGACGAATTTCGAAATATCGAAATTTTAAAATCTCCAAATCAAAATCGCGAATTATCTCGAATCCCAAAATTTTGTTTATTAATTAATACGATTACTAAATATTAAAACAAATAATGTTATACATTTTTATAACAGCGAATTGCGGATTCGTGATAAATTGATTAATGCTTCGCCAACCTTGCAGACACAGATCAAAGGAATTGTATCGCTCGTATCGATTCTACTGATAAATGTACCAAAAATGTTTCTAGTTGTGAAAAAGGTCTAAAACTGCCTGTAAAATTGAATTTCTTCATTTATTTTAAACGAAATATTTTTTCTGGATTGGTTCTATGGTAATTTCTAACTTTTTTTTCTGGATTTTTACTTTTCAATTATTCTGGATTTTAAAATTTTTGAATTTTTTTTTTTGTGCAAATGTAGTGATCCCAAAAATATATTTTCTACTTAAATTCAACAAAAGTTTTAATTTTAATTTTTTGTGTTTCGAGATAATAAAAATTCGAGAAATTTTTCAGCGATATTCTAAAATTCAATATTATGAAACTGAATCAAAAATTTTATTCGATATTTTGATTTTGCGAGGTTTTAGCACTATCCCATTAAAATCAATATTTAAAACCATTGAATTTATTTCTTAATGTAAAATGATTTAAATAAATTGAAAACACGTGCTAATAAATCCTGTTTCTGTCATATTAATGTGATCAAATTTTGTCGGAAAAAAAATTTATTAATTTTTCTTTTTTGATTATAATTAAGTAATTTTTAATTATATGACAAAAAAAACGTAAGAAAATCATAATATTTAAGGCGATTTACTATTAAACATTTTTATACAAAAATTATGATAAAAATATAAATTTTGGTTTTCATATACATAAATATAAATTTTGAAATTTTTTATTCATAAAACGATGAAAAATTAAAATCAATTTCGACACAAACAACGTTTCGACATTAGGCCTTTCGACCTATTCGGTCTTTCGACACATAAAATGACTGATTCCTAATGTTTTGTGGTTTGGACATTGAACAAAATGTTTTCTGGTTTCTGATTGATACAGGACTGCCTTTTGAATATTTGGTTTAAATAACATGCTTCAACAAATTTTTGGACTGGAATTCCTTTTGGTAAATTTGCTTTTTTGACTGAAATAATTTGGTTGGTCTGTATATTTTTTGCTCGTGGCTGAAGAGCCATTTGCATCCGATCTTTCAAATAGCCCCATAGAAAAAGTCACAGGGATTTAAATTCGGCGAATACTTTCGCCATTGGAAACCTCCATTAAAACTCCATTAAGACTCAGCACCTTCTTGCATAAACCATGCATCGTTAATTTCATTTTCTCCCATTCATATTAATGCTGTAATAAAATGTTCATCAAGCAGCTCCAAATAACTTGCTGAAGTCAACCATTACATTTACAACCATTACTATACCTTTAGCCGATAAATCACACTAAACAGTTATCTTTTGAGGGTGTAATTTCGATGCATGGAGTTTACTGGGGTTTTCTATATTCTAATATCTTTAATTTTATTTGTTCAGGTGACCCGCAATTAAACCAGATATCCCTCAAGATGTCATCTGTGTTTAAGTGTTCCAAAAAGTTTTACGCAAAAGCAAGATGATTCACTTTAGCTCTTTCTGTCAGCTTTTAAACTTTTTGGATTTTGTATGAACGATAATTTAAATTTCGAATGATTACTTGAACAACACTGGCAAGTTTTCGAATAGATATCCTTGGATTAGCTTCAATAAGAGAAAGTATTCGCTCTTGATTTTGGGGAATAGTTATTAATGCTTGCTCCTACCATTTCTCAGTCGGTTATAATTTTTAGGCATAGGTTTTAGTAAAACTCTTACTTCGGGTAACTATTTGGTTAGTATCAGTAAACGGATGTTTATATGCCTAGTTGTTTTTATATAGGACTTTCTGATAGTCAGTTTATAGAACGAATGTTTTTTTCTTACCTTCTTTCTCATTTTACTTACGGTGGCATAGTTTTGTTCGGCTTGCTTCAGGAAAATATGAGTATTCTCCAAAGATGTTTAAGTACTTGTACTATGGTGTATTTTTGTATTAGGAAATTCGACCATATTTTTCCTACTTTAGTATTGTTTTAGGGTGTAGTTTATTTATCTTTTACGAATTTTGCGTTTGTCTTTTTATTTTTAAACTCCTCAAAACTAAGCAGCCATTTTACCTTTATAGGAAGTTGTAGTAGCCTTCATTCTTCTATTTTGCGCTTACTTTCTGCCAGAAATTATTGAAGGTCATTATGTAAATCCTTCTTCGATAGGGGAGTTTCCCTCTGGAATTCAATTAATTTGGAAATTAAGAGATTAGGATTAGGGGTTGCAATTGTTACCGGTAATACCAGTTTTAGGACAAAATTTTGCAATCGTTATTACAGGTAATGGATTGGAACCATAGACTTTTTCAATGTTTTGTGTTTCTTTTTTTTAATTTTCTTTGCTATGAAAAGCGTTCTTTGCTCTTGACAAAATTTGGTCCTTTAAACCGGTAACGGTGTTGGAAATTGCATCAACGGAAGAACCTGCTTGTGGGGATGTGAATTTAGTAAGTTATACAGTTAAAAAACATAAAATTGTCGTTTTGGTTAGTAAACAGTACTTAACGAAACTTACAAAAACATTTGTTGAAGACCACAATTAGCCCGAAATGATATTGGATATTATTGGCTAATTAATAATATTTAATATATAACGAAAATTGGTTAAGGACGTACAATTTATAATAATGAATACTTATATGGATAATAATGTAAATGGCCGAAAATTAAATTGGTAAAGTAATTCAGTCTAACGGACAATCCGTTGCCAATTCCATTTATCATTAACCATTATCCATATTGGCTAATAACGGATATTATTGAATGAAAATTATATTATCAATTAACCGTGGAAAATGTATAAGCCGTTATATAATGGAAAATTAGGTATAATTGAGGATAATTACTCATAATTATGAATAGTTATTATGGAGTATGATAGAAAAAATGTAAACAATATAGTGGATAATAGTGGGTTGATTTCATTTGTCGCAGTTTGAGCTCAGTTATTAAGGAGGCTGCTTTCCAGATTCGTTAACGTAATTTTTTATTTTTTTTTTTTATTTAACCCATATTACAAATGAATACAAATCCATCTAGTAATTCATCTATATTAAATGTTGTTAATTGTTTGAGGAGTATAACCCGTTGGTTAGCTCAAAGTTTTTAACTTTATTAATTTAGCTGCTCTAGTTCTAAGGGCTTTGTTCGTCGTTTCATGTTGATTAAGGCGATATACGTGTTTTTTCGCATATTTTTTAAGCTCTTCACTGAAGAATATTATATTATATATTTATATATATATATATATATATATATATATATATATATATATATATATATATATATATATATATATATTTAGATCTTTATGAAGGTTATCATTCCTTATGTGCCATGATGCGTTGACCATAGTACTCAAAACTTTATTTTGAAAAGTTTGAATTACTTTTATTTAGGTTTCTTGGTACAGCCCCATAGCTGTATACCATACGTCCAAACAGGTTTCAATATCTGCCGATATAAGAGCAGTTTATTATGTAATGTTAGCTCAGAGTTCCTTCCTATGAGCCATTACATTTTTCTATATTTAATGTTTAACTCTTCTTTTTTCTTTTTAATATGCTCTTACCACTTGAGTTTAGCATCAAGGGTCATTCCTAAGTATTTTGCCGTGTTTACATGTGGACTCGGTTACAAATTTAATCGAACAGGTAACCAATTAAACCAGAGTTTAAAATGGGATTTCATTTTGCTCTTCGCTCTTCATTTTTGTTCAAGAGCGCTAATACAAACTATTAAAAAGCTCTTTATAAAGAGCGATATTGTAAAAAAAAAAATATCGCTCTGAAGAACTATAGCATTATTTTTATTATAAGGCTCTTGCTCTTCCACTATTGCGTTTGTGTTATCATATTTTCGCTCTTTGTTATTGCGCTATATTGAGAAAATAAATACACTCTGCTCTGATGAATAAAAATGTCATTATTATATTGCTCTTGCTCTTGTTATTACAGCAAACGGTTACATTCAAAACCTTCTAAATTTCTTTAGAAAGCCAGATTGTTTAATTAGCGAAGCACGGGCATTGGAAATGGGATTCTAAAATGATTTTTGGGTGAAGTTCTGGAATATGGCCAACTAGGATGGAACTTGGCTATTCATTAACTGATTTTAGTGAAATTTGACACGCGCGATTTAAATGGGATTCTAAATTGAGTTTTAGGTGAAGTTCTGGGATATGGCCAATTAGGATGGAACTTGGCAATTTTTTAACCGATTGTGATGCAATTCGACATGTATGTTCGAAATGGGATTCTAAAATGATTTTTAGATGAAGTTCTGTAATATGACTAATTAGGATGGAACTTGGCTATTCCTCAACCAATTGTGAGATTCTAGAACGAGTTTTAGATGAAGTTCTGGAATGTGAGCAATTTGAATGGAACTTGGCTACTTCTTAACTGATTTTATTGAAATTTGGCACGCGCGATGGAAATGGGATTCTAAAATGATTTTTAGGTGAAGTTCTGGAAAATGGCCAACTAGGACGGAACTTGGCTATTCCTTAACCGATTTTAGTGAAATTTGACTCGCGCGATGGAAATCTGATTCTAAATTGATTTTTGGATCAAGTTCTTGAATATGGCCAATTATGGTGGAACTTGGCTATTTCTTAACCGATTTTAGTGAAATTTGACATGTGAGTTGGATATGGGATTCTAAAATGATTTATGGATAAAGTTCTGGAATATGGCCAACTAGGATGGAACTTGGCTATTCTTTAACCGATTTGAATGAAATTTGACATGTGCGTTGGAAATGGGATTCTAAAATGATTTTTAGATGAAGTTCTGGAATATGGCCAATGGGGATGGAACTTGGCTATTCCTTAACCGATTTTAGTAAAATTTAAAATGCGCAATGGAAATGGGATTCTAAAATGATTTTCGGATGAAGTTCTGGAATATGGCCAATTATGGTGGAACTTGGCTATTTTTAAACCGATTTGAGTGAAATTTGACAAGCGCGTTGGAAATAAGATTCTAAAATGATTTTTAGATGAAGTTCTGGAATATGGACAATTGGGATGGAACTTGGCTATTCCTTTAACGATGTTAGTGAAATTTAAAATGCGCAATGGACATGGGATTCTAAAATGATTTTCGAATGAAGTTCTGGAATATGGCCAATTATGATGGAACTTGGCTATTTCTTAACCGGTTTGAGTGAAATTTGACATGTGCGTTGGAAATGGGATTCTAAAATGATTTATGGATAAAGTTCTGGAATATGGCCAACTAGGATGGAACTTGGCTATTATTTAACCGATTTGAGTGTGAAATTTGACACGCGCGATGGAAATGGGATTCTACAATGATTTTTAGATGAATATGGCCAACTAGGATGGAACTTGGCTATTTCTTAACCGATTGTGGTGCTATTCGACATGTGCGTTTGAAATGGGATGAATGAAGTTCTGGATTTTAGAGAAATTTGACATGCGCGATGGAACGGGATTCTACAATGATTTTTAGAATGAAGTTCTGGAATATGGCCAACTTCCTTAACCGATTGTGATACAATGTAACATGTGCGTTGGAAATAAGTTTCTGAAATGATTTTTAGATGAAGTTCTGTAATAAGGCCAACTAGGATTAATCTTGGCTATTCCTCAACCGATTTTAGTTAAATTTGACTTGTGCGATCAAAATGGAATTCTAAAATGATTTTTAGACGAGTTTCTGAAATATGAATCATTTAGATGGAACTTAGCTATTCTAAAATAGGTTTTAGATAAAGTTCTGGAATATGGCCAACAGCAGATAAACTTTGACAGCTGCATGGATTACGGAAACTGGATATATTTAAATATATCAAAATGAGTTACATAAAATAATAATTATTATAAATTACTTGTATTGACATGTTTATATATCTGCCGGAAAATTTAGTCGCGATCAAAAGAAAATAAGAAAAAATGGGTGACAGCACGCTAATGTTAGTGTAGGACCCCGGAATTAGAAAAATCATTTTAGAATCCCATTTCCAACGAACATGTCAAATTGCATCAGAATCGGTTAAGAAATAGCCAAGTTCCAACCCAATTGGCCGTATATGCCCTATTACAGAACTTTATCTAAAAATCATTGTAGAATCCCGTTTTCATCACACATGTCAAATTTTCACTAAAACCTGTTAAGAAAGAGCCAATTCCATTTCAACTGGCCATATTCCAGATCTTTATCCAAAAATCATTTTACAACCCCATTTCCAACGCACTTGTCAAATTTCACTCAAATCGGTTAAGAAATAGCCAAGTTCCACCATAATTGGCCAAATTCAAGAACTTCATCCGAAAATCAATTTAGAATCCCATTTCCATTGCGCATTTTAAATTTCAGTAAATCGGTTAACGAATAGCCAAGTTCCATCCCCATTGGCCATATTCCAGAACTTCATCTAAAAATCATTTTAGAATCCCATTTCCAACGCACATGTCAAATTTCACTCAAATCGGTTTAAGAATAGCCAAGTTCCATCATAGTTGGCCATATTCCAGAACTTTATCCATAAATCATTTTAGAATCCCATTTCCAACGCACTTGTCAAATTTCCACCATAATTGGCCATATTCCAGAACTTCATCTAAAAATCATTTTAGAATCCCATTTCCAACGCACTTGTCAAATTTCACTCAAATCGGTTAAAGAATAGATAAGTTCCACCATAATTGGCCATATTCCAGAACTTCACCTAAAAATCATTTTAGAATCCCATTTCCAACGCACATGTCAAATTTCACACAAATCCGTTTAAGAATAGCCAAGTTCCATCCTAGTTGGCCATATTCCAGAACTTCATCCATAAATCATTTTAGAATCCCATTTCCAACGCACTTGACAAATTTCACTCAAATCGGTTAAGAAATAGCCAAGTTCCACCATAATTGGCCATATTCCAGAACTTCATCTAAAAATCATTTTAGAATCTAATTTCCAACGCACATGTCAAATTTCACTCAAATCGGTTAAGGAATAGCTAAGTTCCATCCCCATTGGCCATATTCCAGAACTTCATCTAAAAATCATTTTAGAATCCCATTTCCAACGCACATGTCAAATTTCACTCAAATCGGTTAAAGAATAGCCAAGTTCCATCCTAGTTGGCCATATTCCAGAACTTCATGTAAAAATCATTTTACAATCCCATTTCCAACGCACATGTCAAATTTCACTCAAATCGGTTAAAGAATAGCCAAGATCCATCCCCATTGGCCATATTCCAGAATTTCACCTAAAAATCATTTTACAATCCCACTTCTATCGCTCATTTCAAATTTCACTAAAATCGGTTAAGGAATATCCAAGTTCCATCCCCATTGGCCATATTCCAGAACTTCATCTAATAATCATTGTAGAATCCCGTTTTCATCACATATGTCAAATTTCTCTAAAATTTATTTATTTATTTATTTATTTATTTACTAGTTACAAAACAATTTAGTTAGTACACCAATCCCACTTACACAATCCACTTTGAGCTTTAAGCTCATTTATAGCAAATTCTGTAAGATGAGGTATGAGTCTTATTGGTGGTATCTTTATTGTAAAAGATCTAACAGCGTTATCCTGAGAATTCAGCCAAGACTGAATTTTTGGATCTACGACATCATTTGCAGGATACCTTTTTCCACGACTTTTGAAACACTCGAAACGGCACTTCAGTGATCCACGGCTGACGCATGTTCCCATTTTACTCAATTCAGAATTTTTAAAATTAATTTTTTTCGTACAATAATTTTCAAAATTATATATAATTATAGTGTAAATTTTAATTTAGATGCCAGAATTTTTTTTTATTTTTTATTTTGTGAAAGAAATATAAAAACGACGTCCGCTTGACTTGAAAGTCAAATCGTTTAAGGAATAACCAAGTTCCATCACAACTGGCCATATTCCAGAACTTGATTCAAAAATCATTTTAGAATCCCATTTCCAACGCACATGCCAAATTTCTCTAAAATCGGTTAAGGAACAGCCAAGTTCCATCACAATTGGCCATATTCCAGAAATTTATCTAAATATCGTTTATCAAACTTTCTTTATTTATTGATATTCAAAGAGCAATTCCTGTGTTACAAAAAATTTTGCTCCCTAATGTATTTTCTACAATGGCTACAACTTGAGCATATTTTTTTAATTTTCCAGAGCATCCTCAATTAAATCTGTGCACTTCTGTGCACTACTTGATCTGTAGAATGTCTCTCTATAAATCTAAATAGGTAAGGAGGAATGAGTTTTCTTACTTCTATTACTGATTTTAACCTTTTGAGTAGTAGCTTTCCAAATAATTTTGAAATTGTAGGAAGTTGGCAGCTTGTTAGGTTTGTAGTTCTAGAATCATTCTCACCTTTGCCACCTTCCGGTAGTATGTAACATATCTTAGTCTGAACGCTGTGTTGATTACTTGCAGCAATTTTCGTAATCATTTTTCTGGTAGTACTTTAAATATATAAGTCCAGTGCTTAGGTCATAACCAGGGGATTTTTTTGAGCTTAAGTTGTTGTTATTTTCATATTTTAGCTCTTGTAGTGTTACAGGTCTTACGTTTTGGTTATCCACTTTATTTACTGGAATTATATCTTATTCAGATATTTGCCTTGGAGAGCCTTTTCTTTGGCACTTCTAGGCCAAGTTCCATCGTCATTCTTGATAGGAGCTATTTGTATTTTAGGTCTTTTAAAACCAATAGTTGCTTTCCAAAGGTAATAATTAGTGTCCTTGTACCAGAAAGGCCAGCTAGGTATTTGCTAAAAAAATTGTTTTTGATTTCTTTGATAATCATTTTCAATTTGTTCCTTAAATAATTAAGTCGTGATTTGCTTTGTGGTGCTCGGTTCCTCTGCCGGATTTTCCGCGCTTTTCGTTTTTCTCTAACTAGATCTCTCACTTCTACTGGATAGTTGCAGGAGGAGTACTCTGCCATGCTGCTCGTAGTACACTATTGTTCATCAGCGCTAATTGAGCATCAAGTTGTGCCGGAGCTTTAATTTATATTTGTAATTCAGTATTGTCTTCGACTAGGTTCTGGAAAAGATTCCAGTATGTTTTATTATTTGTTAACATCGCCAAATTTTATTTTTTGATAATGGTATCACTGAGTGTCATAATGACAGGCGTGTGGTCAGACAAAATTTCTTCACTGTTTTCCAGTATTCTGAAGGTAAACCAACATATTGGCCAAGCAGATACAAATAAGATACCAGGTTTGATAGATTTCTTTCAAACGAAAGGAATACCTGAAATGAAAATATTGAAGTTTCGAATAAAGCAGTAACTAAACTTAACTTGTTGAGATTTGTGTGTAAAGGATAACGTTTTCGCTAAGAATGAAAATTATCTTGTTGATGTTCATGTCTGCCCTTTGGATACTTCAGGTAATTCAAATTGTCCAATTCGTAAATTTACTGTCATCCTTATCCTTCCACGCTGAACATGCCAAACCATCCATCAGAGTTAGTCCGACGCGAATACTCCACATCGATCTACAACCGGCTTTCGCCTCAACCGTTGCTGGTCTGAATATCATCATTCGATACTTTCGATGTTTTCTTTAGCTGTTACCTCTCTGCCTTATTCTTCTCGTATAATGCTACTGTCATTTCTATTTTCTCCAGAACGCCTCTAGTATTTGAGGTAAAGCCAAAAAAATCATTCGCGAGACCAGGCTCACAAAAATAATGAATCAGAAAAATAATTTCCATCCCATTACATACATCTTAACTAGAAAGGACAAATGCAACTTTGACACCAGCTTTAAAGATGGAGGTACGTTGATTGCTGTAAAGAAAGCAGTTTCTAGAGAATTGATCGCTCGCCACCCTTTTCTCCCTAGTTGGAAATTTTTATAAACTCTGTTGTGATACCACTAGTTCGTGCAAATTAAAGGCAATAGTTACATTGAATTACTGCGCCAGTACTTCAACCTCTCATTCCGATATCTCATCTCTATGTGGATTTCACCGACGTATGTACGAGCATTTATCACATCCCAATTATAGTATGATAAATATTTGTTGATGATCCTCGTATGGGGAATACTTTGAGGGTGAAAAAAATAAATTTTTGTGATTGAACTTAAAATTTGTATTTTATTTAACAATTCCCGGTACTTTTTTGACAGTATGTACTAGATGCCTGTGATCCCCACGGATCCAACCCCATACGTGTTAATTAAAATATTGTAATAAACATGAAGCAAAATCATTCAAAACTGGCACAGATTAAAATGTTGAAAGACAGGCTCATCATTTAATACAATTTAGCAGTAAATAACTTATAAGTTAAACGATGAATCATAAACACGCGCAGTCTGGACGGTGAAACTTTATAAAAAGTTATTATGTTTAACAATTTCGCTTCATTAATATTCTTCCTGTAAAACTTGTTGTTGAAGTAGGACCTATCCCCAATCTAAATTTCTGGTGATTGTAAGATCTTTAAAGTAAACAGCGACGAAAGTACGTGTAAAGTAAATAACTCATCATTCCCTGAGTTGGCGTAATTTGAAGGATTCCCTAATCATCTGCCAATACCAAAGCCAACAATACGATATCATATTTACATTTGTCTTTTGGATCGGGACAAATTTGTAAAACCAATAACTTATTCCCTGAGACCAAGGGTCTCGCGAATGTTTCATTGGATGAAAATCATAGATGATGCCCATTTTTAAAAAATTCTCAAATATTTCTAAGCACCCTAAATCATGTTTTTAGTGTGACGCATTTTTTTAAGTCGAGAATTCATTCCCCGGGATCGCGTAAAAACTGGGTTTCGCATCTAACACCTGAACTTTTACTATCGCGGTTTAGGGTCAATTTTGTAATATCGAGAACTATTTCCTAATTGCCATTAGTACTCTATAAAGGAGGTTTTCTCTTTAAAAAAAACCATGAATAATGAATGTCAAAAAATCTTTGGTGTTCTGTCTTTAGTGTCTCCGAAAATTCTTCGAAAATTTCAAAACTAATAAATTATCATGAAAATCTCGAAAAATTCCTAAAAATCTCAAATCAAAGCAATGCACACATATCGAATCACCAAAAATGTAAAAATAATTTCAGAAGCTAAGAAAATTATATGAAAATAAATTTTTAAACAATCAGCAGTTGGAAAATTTTAGATTTTCAAATTTGGTAGAAGTTTCAAAGAAGAAAATTTAATGCTGAGCACATAATACCAGCGACAGTATATGTACAATTATAATCGTGTGCATTATGTCATCATGTGCTAAGCCCATACTCTAATTAGATTACATTAATGGGATCAACAAACAATCCCCTATAATATAAAAGCAACCAAATATAGGTAATCTTAGCTAAACACAGCGAAAATATTCTAATTTAACACAAAATTGATGTTGGATTAACGCCGAGAACGAGAGAATTTCTATTTTTTATTCACGCAGAGTTTGTGTGCATGAATCTTATCAAATTTGTTCACCCCTAAAAAAAATGTATTTTACTTGTATATTTTCATCCCTTATTTTTCAACTGAACATAATTTTTTCGTAATATATTTTGATTATTTATTGTTTTCTGTCTCAATTTGATTCGATTTATGGGAATCATTCAGAATTTTTATTTGTTGTTGTTGCTGCTGCGATGATGAATTGTGAAAATGAACAGCACAAAATTGTGTGTCTGGATGTTTGTTAATACTAAAACCACACACTTAACGGAAGTTGCGTGGTTTTGCTTTTAATTTTTTTGTTGTTATATAAAAAAAATTTAAATTAAAAAAAAAAATTATTGCAATAAGTGTATGAAAGGGGCACGTGTTTTGCAATGATACAATGTCAATTTTATATGGAACGCACACACACGTGACACGTTTCTATCGACAATGCGAATGTTACGACAAGAAAATATAAATATTTTCATCATTTGCTAAAATTGAGTGTTTCGAAAAATTGAATTTTTTTTTTTTTTTTGATACAAAACACGTGACCACATCTTTTTTTTTAAAGTTGCTGTATATTAAAGAAGACTTTTCTTAATATGTATATTATGTTTGTAACCCTCTTTTAATAGAGTCAAGCATTTTATAAAGTTGAAATCATGCTCCTTCGTTATATTTTCAGTATAGGACTTAATAAATCAAAAACAGGAAATTTGTTGTTGTTGTAAGAAAAAGAAGTTAATTTAAAATTGTAATTCTTGAAAATTATATTATAAAACGGAAAATTATTGGTATACGCAGCGAATTACTTAAAATTAAAATAATGATACCCTTAACCCAGTTTGGAGAAAATATGGTCACTCCATTCAGAGCATTGCACTATTGGCAAGAAAAAGGTTTTCCAAGCACCGAGAGGGCACTGCCTTGGTCGGTTGTTAAGAAGCTTATTTTAGTAGCAATCTGGTTGATTATGAGATGTTTGCCACCACGTTGCAGTATCTGAGGTGTGGCTATCTACAGGAATACAGAAGAATACCGAACTCACATTTTGAAACTTCGATATTTATTGTTATATATTTTGAAGTTCTACACTATTCCAAGTTGATATTCAAAAATTTTTTTAAAATAGATTCACCAGGCCATTCGACTAAAAATTTTCCGACCGAAAACTTTTCAGACAGAGACTGGCTTTTACTTCTATACTCGACTTATAGTTATTCCAAAATGGTATTTCCCTTATTTTTCCATAAGACGGTAATTTCTAATTTGACTTCCTTTTGGATATTAAAGAAGATTTTCTCCTGTTCCGGGTTTTAAAAATTGACCTGATTTTGCAAAATATTCTTGGTCCAACAGATTTTATTGGTATACTTAACACCCAACTCTTCTAAAAGAACGTTTCTTCTGGCAGCTATAAATTTGAATGCTCTTCTACTATATTGTTTAGTTTGTATTTTTTGGTATTTTTATGAGGATTTTTTTTTTCGGGAATACGATGGTCCCAGTTTTATACAAACACCTAAGTATTCGCTAGTTATTATGTTTTTGTTATTAATATATTTAAAATAGGGGTGTACTACGAAATCCCGGTTTTCAAAATCCCGAATTCAAAATCCCGGCTTCCAAAACCCCGGTTTTCAGAATCCCGATTTTCAAAATCCCGGTTTTCAAAATCCCGGGTTTCAAAATCCTGGTTTTGAAACATATATTTTTTTAAAAATTCTGGTGAAGGAAAATTTTAATTTTGAAACGGGATTTCATAGTACACCCTTGAAATAAAAATAAAAATCGGGATTTTCTGAAAACCAGAAATTTTATTTTTGCAGAACCGGGATTTCTCCGGGAAAATTCAAATCGAAATCAATTGATTATCGCTAAATACAGGGTGGGTCATTTCTTGGTTTCTGTTCTAAAAAATTCTTTGATATATGAAAAGTCAAAAATATGCCAGACCATTTAAATCGTTGTCGTTTTGTTAATTGGATGATTGAACGAAACGAAGGTTTTTCATCAAAAATCATCTTTAGCGATGAAACTCATTTTCAACTTAATGGGTACGTCAATAAGCAAAATTGTCGAATTTGGGCAGCCGAAAATCCACATGTTATTCACGAAGCAGAACTTCATCCTCCAAGAGTCAGTATTTGGTGTGGTTTATGGGCTGTTGGCATCATGGGGCTGTTTTTCTTTGAACACGAACAGGAAAATGCTCTTACAGTGAATGGGGAACATATCGCAACATATTAACAGGTTCGAAGGGTAAATCTAGCTTAATCAGAAACAGCTTAAATTTCATTTAAATTGGCCGTTCATAGCTAGATTTGGTATAGTTATTAGGGCATCCAATTTTTGGCCAAAAAGTAATTCCGGAATTTTCGAATCAATTCTGGAATTGTTTTTTTTTGAAAATTAAAAATCAAAATTTTACAAAAAACAACAAATTTCTTTTATTTCGTTTAAAATATAAGATATTTCTATAATTAATGCTCATATGTATGAACGATACTAAATCACGTTACGTTTAGGATATAAACAATTTTTAGAATTAAAAAATTTTATAGAATTTATAACGTTTATGGAATTATGGTATATAAATTCTTTAAATTTAAAAATTCTTTAAACGCTATAAATTGTATCAATCCTATAAATGCAGTAAATTCTGCAAATTCTAAAAATTCAATAAGTTTCTTAAATTCCTTAAATTCTGTAAACTCTATAAATCCTATAAATTCTGTAAATTTAAAAAATTTAATAAATCCAATAAATTTTATAAGTTTTATTATCCTTATAAACTCCATAAATTTGGCTAAACTTTCTGAATTTTATAAATTATATCAATTCTATAAATTCTACATATTCTACAAAATTTATAAATTCTCTAAATTTGGTTGGTTCTTTGAGTTCTGTTAATTGTTGTCAAGTGAGTCAATTTAATAAATTCTAGAAACTCAAATTAAACTTGTTTTATAAACACAAAAATTTCGATAAATTATATAAATTTTAATAATTCTTAAAGTCTATTAATTCTTAATAATTCTATTATTTAAAAATTCAGTAAGTACTTTAAATTCTACAAATCTCATAAATTCTTGAGTTCTTATAAATTCTGTAAAGTCGATAAATTCTATAAATTTTATAAATTCTCTAAATTCTACAAAGCAAATAAATATTAAAAATTCAAATATGTTTATAAACTCTATAAATTTTATGAATTTTATAAATTCCATCAATTATATAAACTTCACAAAATCCATCAATTATGATTCTATGGGTTGTATAAATCGTTTCAAGTCTGTCAGTACTATAAATTCTAGAAACTCAAATATTACTTATTCTAAAAATTCCATAATTTATA
This sequence comes from Tipula vernalis, assembly GCA_958295665.1. NCBI lineage: Eukaryota > Metazoa > Arthropoda > Insecta > Diptera > Tipulidae > Tipula > Tipula vernalis. Next base: position 788,702 of record OY282561.1, read on the forward strand.
TAAATTTTATAAATTTATATGAATTATACAAATTTTATAAATTCAAAAATTTCGATAAATCCATGAATAATTCTATAAATTCTATGGATAAAGTTTTAAAATTCAGTAATTTCTTTAAATCCTACAATTGTGACTGTTAATTCTACAAATCTTATAAGACTACTGCGCTAAATTAAAATTTTATTTTGGAACGCACTAAAATAAATAATTTGAATTCTATAAATTCGATAAATTCGATAATTTAAATTTTAAAAATCCAAAAAATTCTATAAATTCTACAAAGTCTAAAAATATAAAAAATTCTAATATGTTTATAAACTCTATAAATTTTAAAAATTACATCAATTCTATAAATTATATAACTCCACAATGTCTATAAATTGTATAAATTCTTGAAATTTTATAGATTTAATGGGTTCTATAAATAGTTGAAGTTTATCAGTTCTATAAATTCTGTAAACTCAAATTTGACTTATTTTAAAAATTCCATAATTTCTATAAATTCAATAAATTCGATAAATTCTACAAATTTTAGTATGTATTTCTAAATTTTTTTAAATTTTTATAAATTTTATAAATTCAATACGTTTTTGAATTCTATAAATGGAATAAATTCTGTAAATCCTATAAATTCTATGAATTCTGCAAAGCCTAAAACTTCAGTAGGTTAGGTTAGATTAGTTGGAGTAGCACAGAATTTATCCCCTTCACCCTTACTGGAACCATTCAGAGCTACTGAGATAGCAAAGAACATCTCGCACTTTACTATTTTCGAGATCCGACAGGTTGTCCATCTTAAACTTACCTAAATATTTATGCATTTTGTGTGCTAATGCCGGACATGAGCGAAGGAAGTGAACCAAAGTCAATTAATTCACGAGAGCTTAATGTTTTTTGGTGCGCCCCGAGTCTATTTTTGGCCAGACTTGTCTTAGAATCCCCAGACTTGTTCTTTCCGATTGCAGCTGGTGGTTCTAAAAACTTTATGAATTCAATAAATTTTATGAATTTGTTAAATTATTTAAATTTTGTAGATTCTAGAAGTTGTATAAATTGTTTTAACTGACAGAGTTCTATAAATTCTACTAAATTTAATTATTTTCCCATTTTTTATAAATACCATAAATTTTATAAATTCTTTGAATTCTGAAAATTTTATAAAATCGATGAATTCTATAAATTTTATTACTTCTACAAATGGCTTAAACAATGTAAATTCCATAATTTCTTCGTTTCGAATAGCGTCGTTTGGAATGTACTGAAAGAAAACATTTACCTGATAAAAACTAGAGCCATGATGTAAAATGTAATTCCGGAATTTTCGAATTTGAATGTTTTCGATTTCAAATCGAAACAAATTTCTTTGTCAAATCTTATTCTCGAATATTTTCTCTGTTTGACAAATGTTCTCGAATTTTTTCTTTTTAACACCCCTATTCCCTTAGTCGTGTCACTTGTCACTTGTACCGACAGTCAAATTTTGATATTCTCTTAGTCGATCGATGCGACAATTGTCGTTTAAAGTGACAGATATAGTTTTACGTCGCATTCTCTTATATTATCACTTCGATCGACTAAGAGAATACCAATTTAATGTTGAAGTGACACGACAATTGTCACATCGAATGAAGTGACACGACCAAGGGAATAGGGGTATAAATAATCTCTGATACAAAAAACATCAAATTTCTTTTATTTCGTTTAAAATGTTAGATATTTTTATAATTAATGATTGAAATCAAGTGTTTCCTGATACATCGAGCAAAAACGTGTAAAATCGAGCAAATTTTTCATATTAGAAACATTAAAGTGAACTAAAAAAATTAAATATTTTTTTAATTATGAACGTTTTGCTATCATAAATTTAATTAAAAAAACTAGGAATCGCTAATTTTCTTTAGTGTTAAACAATAAAACGATTTTAAGGAATTTTGACAAGTTTGCATCGTCACCAGCGATATGTTTATTTATATATGATATGTTTATTCTTTCCGTTTTTGAAGAACTGGTGAAATCACAAAATTTTTATTGAAACAAAGTTCCCGCAATGAGCATTCTGGACTAAGGGACAAGATTATTGAATTCATCGCCGCCCGTGCTTGAATTGCTCTCATCAAATGTATACGTAAATAAAATGTATGGTATTGGACGACGAGAATTTGTTTGTTTGAGTCCGAAACCAATATATCTATTATGTGTATAGTTATTATGAAGTAAGCACCTTTTATCAGTTTAAAAACTAAGAAACAACACAATACTTATTTGGCAGGTGTATTTTAGAGACCGATAAAATTAAATATGTGAATGCATTAGGTAATTTTCAGGGACGAGCATTTATTGTTTCGTAATCCGTTTATTAGGTGTCATGTCAAAGCAAAACAGAAATACTTTAAAATTTCCAAAAGTAGCCACTTCTCGATTTTGACCAGCTCCCTAACTTGATTACTTTTTATCAGTCTCTGAAAATTTACGTATAATTTTTTGTTAAAATTGAAGAACATTTTCCTGTTTAGCCTAACTTTGAATTTTCAGATTATTAGAGTTTTTATTCTTTAAGCCAACAACCACCATAGATTGAGTAACATTTCTGGGTCCATTGAATAGTGACTTTAGACAAGTTTCCCCTGTATATATATGTATATATTTTTTTAGTACAAGGAAAACTATAGTTACACAAAATTATGTTGAAATTACTTAAATTAGTGTGACAAATAGAAATTCATTAATTTCGGCCTAATCGAAACCAAAATATGGGCCGGTATTCCGGAATGGAATGCCCTAATAGTTATAAAACATAGAAAGGAAATTTCATGAGTAAAAATAGTTTAGTAAAGAACTGCGTGTTAGTAAAAACGTCTCGATAAGGTCTAAATGGAATTCACCGATCAAAGTTATTTGTAAGATAGCGATCATGAATATTTCAAAAATTATATTTAAAACTTATAAAACAGTAGACTACCTAAAAAAAAATCCAATTAGCATCATTCACCTATTGAAGAGATCTCTGCCACACCATTTAGCAATCACCACTTAAAAATACAAGTCAGTAAAATAATAAATCAATGAGAGGAAATATAAAAATTATATTCTTAAAAATTTTGTAGGTGTACCATATAAGTAATATTGACGTTTGTATGTGAAAACTGCAACCTAAACTTCAATAAATCCCTTAAGTAAATTAATTATACATTTAGCATCTCGATTTTCATTGACATAATTCCACGTTGTTCACATTTATTGAATCAAAATTTAGCATGCATAAATAGATACGTCATTATGTGTTGCAAACCAAATCTCAATTCAACTCAAAATTAATATTTCCATATTAGTATTTATTATCTTTTAATATTAATTAAATTAATTTAATATAATTCAATGCAGTTTATAATACCCTGTAAAAAATATTAATCATACCTAAATAAACAATTAGCAATTTCCGATTCGATTCAAACTTACTCGATTATACGAAGTATAAGAATCCTATTTGAGTCGAATACATTAAAATTTTCGTTGTGTTTGTGTAGTTCATGTTTTACCAAGAACAGTATAGTTGCCTAAAGAATACAAAAAACACAAAGAGAGAAAATAACACCAAAATAAAAATAACACAATCGTATATACTGAACCACCAACACACATAGAAAAGGTAAATATTTTCAACCAATCAATCTTACATGTGCGTAGCAGGAGACGTATCATGTTTTCATTATACTACATATATTACATACAAATAATACCCTTATAGCTTACATTCCTGTTCTATGTATCAAGATAGAGGAAAATATTCGTAACGATTATACCAAAATCAACAAAAATGTCTCTCTGTTTTTGTTATTTTTTAGATATTATATGACAAAAACCAATAATATAGAGTAGATTTTTCTGATAGGATCTGTGTAACGAGTGAACGAGACGGCCTGTATAAACATTTTTGTTGGTTTTTCTATGTATCAAGCTTCAAGAATATATGTATGTATGCATTTGTGTCAGTTGTACATAAAATACCAAAATATGGTACATACGAGTATGTTTAATTATAAGTAAAAATAAAATAAGAAATGAAAATTAACTGCGTATATAAATTTGGGTCAATTTTAATTTTAATTCTAATTCAATCTAAAATATGAGACATTTGTATTTAGATTAAATTAAAATCAAAATCATGCAATTAATCATGAAATCAAGAAATTTGATTTATTTCACTGTAAATTAAACACATTGCCTGATATAAATACCAATATTCAAAAGCAAAACACGTCTATCCTCTTTGAATGTTCGCTCTCTTGGCCGAAATATAAACACAAATGTAAAAAAATCGAATTTTCCTAGTGGAATTCTGACTTTTCCGGAAACGCGATTGACCAGCTCCTCTTTCATATTAAGCTTTGCCATTGAGTTTACATCCTATAACTATTTGGGCGGATGCCGCAGTATAACATATTTAGATGAGTTGGAAAGACTGATATATGTATAATATAATAGATTCACTAGAACATAGACAAAAGGTTGGAGCTCTTCTTGAAATATTCTCACGGAAATAAAATAACTAATTTTCGTTTTGCAATTAGATCACAAGAGCACACTCTAGTTCAATCATTTTTAGCATAACGCAAGGCAATATTTCTCGGCATTTTTTTCTTAGAACCACGAAATTTTGAAATTATTTACTTTCTTCCATCTGGAAATCCTTTGTTGCGTACTTAATTCCGGAACAATATAAATTACATACAGATTCTGATAAACAGAAAATGTCTATAAATCGAATGGCCTAGATATAAGGAGAAGTGCTTTAGTTCTGATATACATATGGTGCAGGCAATTATTTCAAATATCGATCTTTAAAGTTAAACAAATCCCTAAATGAAAAATACACTAAAAATTCAATGTTAAGGAAATTCCTTTTGACTGTTTAGTAAAGTTTTTGGCACTAAATGTTAACGCACAAGTATTGTGAGTAATATTGAATTAGTTTTGGAAAATAAGTTCATTGAGTCGGTCGAACCATAATTAAACGACCATGATTGTTTTACTATTGTATATTTACATAGTTATGTTAGTGTATTAATAATAGCCATGAAAATTAAATTTTAATTTTTTTTATTATTATTGTATGTGTGGTTTTTAATTAAAACTATAGAATTTTTAATTTTTTTTTTTTTTGTGTTATTTTTTATTTTAAACTGGGTTATTGATTTGTGAAAATTAAAAATTAATGTTCAAGAATCAAAAGACTTAATTTGTATTATCAGGGTCTTAAAAGGTGTAAAACTATATTTTATTTTAGTTTTATTGAAATTTCTGGAATATATAGTAAAAATTTTATATGGTTTTGTGTTAAACCCATATAATCCAATTGTCCATGAAGCAGTAATAATAAATTAAAACTAGAGCAAACAGTTTTTTTGCTTTTCATCAAGCAAAAGTAAAAGCTATAAGTATTTTTATTATTTGGCATTGAGTCATATTGTCAGATTCTTATGTAAAATTGTTTGCAATATTTACTTATTTATAAGTATATATGACATTAGAAGGTAACTCTTCTATATTAAAAATTATAAATTGAAAATTTGTTTAAAGAATTGTTTCGTTCCATCTTCTGTAGCTGCCAATTCCTCAGTTAAAAACTATGTGTGGCTAGTGTGGCAAATGTAGTATTGCAGGTAATCAGGATGTAACCACACTCAATTTCGTCTCCTTCAAAATAGGAGTATCTAAATTTATATTATTTTATCGAAACATCTTGAATTAATTATTAACTGTACAAAATTTTAATTATGTTAAATGGAATGTTATGACAGAGGTATTGTTTAACCGGAACTCGGGTGGGTGTCTATAGGAATTTTGAAGGTCGAGATGCTAGTGAAGGTGTTTTAATCGTCATTAAAAATGGAATTAACTCCAACTATGTTAATTTTGAGTTGAGTATATAGTTGTGTTGCAAAGCACAGACCCAAACTGAAACCAAAACGCAACCCAAAAACCGAAAAAAACTAAATTCAAAACTGAAACCAAATAAATAAAACATGTTGAACCGTAACCAGGACCTTAACAGTATCTTCATTCTGTTTATTTTGTTCTTTTCCGTTTGAGTTTTTTATTGTTTTTTTTTTATATTTACGATTAGTACTCGTTCACTTGTGTAATGCTGAGAAATTGTATAATTTGAGAAACAACCTTCGTTGTCCGGTATTTCAAAGTGCGTTGCAGATTTAAACGTAAGAACGTTTTCCAATTATGCGACAATAATTAGAATAGTTTTCAGTCGAAAGGGAAAGGCTTGAATTTATTAAAGGAGGCTGGTCAATTTGGCTAAACTACTTGACACCGTATGATATAGGTCTTAGTGAATTCATTAATTGTTACTATGAGGTCTAAGAACCTACTTCTAAGGTTGTAACGACATCTCAAATATTGGATAGGTGCAACATTTATATCTGGACAAAAAACAAATGAGTAACAACATAAACGAAACCATAGAAACCAAAAATATCAAAAATTGAAATGGAAAAACGAAATTTCCCTTATTTCTTTACAGTGAATGTTATTTTGATTGTTTTACTTGATCCATTGGTACCAAACAGTAGCGGTAGTTGTGGAGGCAACAAATAATCTTGCCATTAAAATAGCATTTTGTATTAGGTATTGGTTGCCTGAGCCGTAACGCTATTAGAAGAATTGCAGACTTCGCGTTATATTGGGCAACGCTGCGGGATATCCCAAGCCGGCATAAATAGGTTATGAAATAAGTACCTCAGCAGAAAACTTGACCTGAGTCACTTAAGATCTATCAGTTCCCATAATGACCGATTTTTAAGCATACAAGCCCTTCGTATACGACTGCTAAAAGATCTTTCCAGTTCCACTGGTATCGAATTGTAAGAAATAGGCTGCGGAAGGGTAATCTATGTTCTAGAATACCGAACAAAGTTGTCGGTAAACGACAAGCATGAAATGAGATTATTTATTTATTTATTTATTTAACCTACAGTAAATATACAATCGGTATGCAAAAAAGATTAACAGTTATTATACAATATTTTAGCACTAAAATAACATTTAACAACTATTTAATGATAGACAAAAATCTAAACAACTCATTTCTAAACGAATTTCTTGTCATGTTAAAATCGAAAACGTCATAAACCGAATTAAAGAGTCGCGACATTCTCAAAACTGGTTCTGAGAGTGCGAAGTTTGTAGAAACCGGATCAATATGTAACAAACGACGACGGCGCAAACAACGTGTAGGAGCGTAAAAGTTGAAACGAGCCAGTAAATCGACACAGTCTATTCGGGAAGTCAGAACATCTTGAACGAAGATAGCGGATGCAACATCTCGTCGGTGATCTAATCGTTGTAATTTTAATAATTTACAACGATCATTATAAGGAGGTAGTACACATTGGTGCACTCGCTCCGTAGGTAAGCCGCGAACCGCATACAAAAGAAACTGTTTTTGAACGCTCTCAATTCTGTATGAATGGCAATGATAAAATGGTGACCAAATCTGAGAAGCATATTCTAGAATGGAACGAACAAAGGACACATAGAGAGTTTTCAGTGTGAGTGGGTCGCAGAAGTCTTTACAATTGCGCTTAATGAAACCCAGCATAATATAAGCTTTTGAAATAACAGAATCAATGTGTTTGGTAAAAGTAAGATCATAAGAAAAGGTTACACCTAAGTCGGTTATGACCTCAACTCTGTCAATAGCGGTATTGTATAGAAAATATTGCTGAAGAACAGGTGAGTGTGTACGAGAAAATGATAAAATCCTACATTTACCCACATTCAACAATAATTTGTTTTTAAATGACCAACTGCAAAAGTTACTCAAGTCACCTTGTAATTTAACACAGTCAGAAACTCCATTAATAGGAGCAAATATCTTCATATCATCTGCGTAAAGCAAACATTTTGCGAATTTAAAACAATCAACAACATCATTGATAAATAATGAGAATAAAAGTGGACCAATGTGGCTACCTTGAGGAACTCCAGAGGTAACTCGAAATAAGCGAGAACTAAAATCATTTATCTTAACAAATTGGTAGCGATCAGACAGGTACGAATGCAACCACCTGATGGGGATAAACTGACAATTTAGTTTATCCAGCTTATCGATAAGGATCGAGTGATCAATTTTATCGAAAGCTTTCGAAAAATCGGTGTAAACAGCATCCACTTGTTGCCTATGTTCTAAACTACTATATAAATGTTGACAAAAACCGACTAGATTAGTAACCGTGTACCTACCCGTGTAAAATCCGTGTTGAGCAGGAGAAATAAAAATTTTTGCATGAAAAAACAAGAATTTCTGTACCATTGATTCGAAAAGTTTTGGTATGGCAGCAAGAATAGCGATTCCGCGATAATTGCTGATATCACTTCTTCTGCCAAATTTAAAAATCGGACGAATGAAAGACAGTTTCCAGGGATCGGGAAAAATCCCAGTACGTAGGCTCTTATTAAAGATTAGAGTCAGTGGATGGGCTAAACTCTCTGCACAATTCTTAATAAGGATAGGTGGAAAACCGTCATGTCCTGCTCCCTTATTACTATCAAGTTGAGATAAGCTATCATAAACTTCTGCTTCAGTAAACTGTAAAAAATTAAAATCAGAGCAATCGCGATTATTTATAAGCTTGGTACCAGAATCCCCAGATACTTCATAGACGGACTCAAAAAATTTTGCAAATAGATTAGCGATATCAGAGGGTTGACTTGCGGAAGAGTTCTGAAAGGTCATTGGAGTAGGAAACCCAACAACCTTCTTTTTACCATTTATGAAATTCCAGAAATTTTTTGGATCGGAAGTCAGATCCTCTTCTATTTGCAAAATGTAGTTGTTGTAAAGGAACCAATTTAAAGTTTTGAACTCTTTACGAGCTAAGTTGAATCTGGAATAAAACTCAGCGCCCTGTAACTTATACAAAGAATGGAACTTATTCCGTTTTTTTCAAGACGTAGTAGTTCTTTGTTGTACCACGGCTCACGAAACCTAGGTCCATTTTTATTTGATGGAACATATCTTTCAATACCAGTCTTGAGCAGCCCGTTGAACAATAAAATAGAATGGTTCAAATTTTCATCTCGCTCGAGAAAGTCCCAATTAGAACCGACAAGAAATTCGTTTAACGAATCGTAGTCCGCACGCCTAAATTCGAAATGCAAAGAATTACTAGAAGTACACGTAGTGTTGCAATTCTCTAAAAATATATATATGGTAATTGGAGTGTGGTAAACGCTCGAACATCCAGTAAAATCTTCACAAGGTGAAATCTCCGAAAACATAAGATCAGTTGAATAAACCAAATCGAGAAATATGCCCCGGCTATTGCTTATCCGGTTCAACTGCATCATTGCTAAGCTAGCAAAATAATCAGTAACTGCTAATTCTTTCTGGCCAGAAGAAAAGGATGTGAAAACTCCATCAACATCAAACCAAGTAATATCGGGAAGATTGAAGTCCCCTATAATCATTAGTTGTTCCTTAATACGAACCAATGGCATGACCGCAGAACTGATGAAATTAACAATTCCCATATAATATTCCATAGTAGATCCAGAGGGAACATATACAGCCACCACGAGGATAGATGACTCGGATACATTAATCCGAACAGCAATTACATCATAAATTGGATGACATGCAATGAGCTCGTTTGGGATCGAACTCTTAACAGCAATCAACACACCCCCACCTTTAAGGCTGGTACAAAAATCATGTCGATCTTTTCTGTGGACGACGTAGTTGGGTGGGAAATATTCCTCTGAATTAAACCCTTTAGTAAGCCATGTTTCAGATATGATAATCACATCGTAATCGTTATCAAGAACGCCAAGCAAGAATAATTTAGCTTTCCCCCGAATACTAGAGGCGTTGTGATAGTACATCGAAGTAAAAGTAATTTGTCCAGAACTTTTGGGCCGACGGATCACCTTTGACCCTGCGTTATTTAAATTTCGGCAGAATTATAGAGCTCTATTCTGTTTACAGACGGATGGATACTCCCCAATTAATAAACAAGACCGTTTTGTGTTTGGAGGATTATCAGAAAACAATCAAGAAGAAATTTGTATTGGTAGAAGGACCATCCTCATCGTATTATGAAACGGCTCGTTGAAATACACGTTACTTAAATAAAGTTCTGAAGAGCGGTAGCACGAATGGACGATTTTATTTTATTCAAAGACGTTTTCGATCTTAATCCCGTTAAACGGACCAATGTTTATGAACCAACTTGGACTCCTTATTCGACGTAAAGTACATCATCCTTACACTCTGATAGAACTGGAAAAAACGATGTTAGTTGAATGGCAGCTTATTCCTCAATATTACATTCGCAAACTTATCCTTAATATTGCTACGACTTTGTTAAGCTTGTGGAAGCAACATACGCTTTGAAAAGTGTAAAACATTAATTTGTATTAAAAAAAAAAACATTATTTTGTATTATTATTTATGTTTTCAATATTTTTGACATCCTTTAACCTATTATATTAAACATTTATTTATATCTAAAACGAAATGTTAATGAAAATCACCTCTCGCTGGGTTGTAGAATTCTTTAACGGGCGTCAAAATCGTGATTTCAAGATACATACTCCGCCAACAATATTTTAACGTTGTTTCGTTCGGATGTGCTAATTAAGGTTTTTCATCCTTGTTATGAGCACTTTGTTAGAGACTACAAATAACAGAATAAATGACGAAAAGAGATGGCGAACTATAGTATGGCGAAAAATTTAAACCGAAAAGGAGCAAAATTTGAGATAATGTCTGCCAATTTACCGGCATTCCAAGATTTTTCCAGTTTTAGATGAAGCTAGTCTCATTTTAATCGAGATAAGCATTTATCAAGTGAAACTAGTTTGAAGCTACTATGGTGAGCATTTGTATAGATATACCAAGACATTGAAAACCTGAGTGAAATGGTGCAGTACGACACTCCTGAGCGAGAATTTACGACTCTTATATTCTTACGACCACAATATTAAGCGGACGACAGTCTATTTCGATATATTATTGTTCTTCTGAATCTGGAAGAAGAATATTGGGTTACTGTGCCCATATAATGTCAACTAATGTTGATGAAATATTTACTAATAAATCAGTGCACAAAAATGAATCCAAATCGAAACTGAACCGGAGCGAAAAATAAAAAAATTAGTAAGCACTATCCATTTTATGTTAGTACCTTAAAAACTGTCACAATACCTTCAGTACTTTCAAAAAATACTAATTCTTATGATATCGAAGGAATAAAATGAACTGATTTCAAACTTGTTTTCTTGACAAATGGCAGAGTTTTTAGATCGTCTAAAAATAAGGATGTTAAGGATTAAATCATTTCCCAACATGTTTTGTTTTATTTTATTAAAAAACCTTTTATCGGTTTAAATATTAAATAGCATTGTTATGTAGTGTCAAGTTATAGCACCTACAAAAAATTGTAGTTGGCAACACTGTCTAGTGAGGGCTGTGTAATTTCAGATGCATTATTTAAAATTTAAACGATTCAAACCGAAAAAATTTTAAAAAACAAAATTTTAAAACAATGCATCTGAAATTATACAAGAATATTCCTGTTCATAATTTTGAAGCACGTTTCTGTACATAATAAATTATCGCGAACGGAAATAGAATTAGCTCCATCAAATTAAAAATTAATTTAATAATAAATCCGGATCATTTAGTGAAAAAATAATAATAAGTTGAGAATAATTAGCTCGATTACCTTAATTTTGAATTGTTTTGGGTAAATTAGGCGAATGAGATGAGGCACACCCCTAACGGTAGAGGAAAGCAATATAATTGTGTAAATCGGCTAAGGTAATTATAATTATAATTAATAATATTATATTTCGTCGCTCTCGGTTTAACAGTAATTAGAACGCTTGCTTTATGACTTGGGTGCGATTTCCTGTTATGACAAGTAAAAATGTCAGATTGGGTGTGTGTGTGTGTGTGTGTGTGTGTGTGTGTGTGTGTGTGTGTGTGTGTGTGTGTGTGTGTGTGTGTGTGTGTGTGTGTGTGTGTGTGTGTGTGTGTGTGTGTGTGTGTGTGTGTGTGTGTGTGTGTGTGTGTGTGTGTGTGTGTGTGTGTGTGTGTGTGTGTGTGTGTGTGTGTGTGTGTGTGTGTGTGTGTGTGTGTGTGTGTGTGTGTGTGTGTGTGTGTGTGTGTGTGTGTGTGTGTGTGTGTGTGTGTGTGTGTGTGTGTGTGTGTGTGTGTGTGTGTGTGTGTGTGTGTGTGTGTGTGTGTGTGTGTGTGTGTGTGTGTGTGTGTGTGTGTGTGTGTGTGTGTGTGTGTGTGTGTGTGTGTGTGTGTGTGTGTGTGTGTGTGTGTGTGTGTGTGTGTGTGTGTGTGTGTGTGTGTGTGTGTGTGTGTGTGTGTGTGTGTGTGTGTGTGTGTGTGTGTGTGTGTGTGTGTGTGTGTGTGTGTGTGTGTGTGTGTGTGTGTGTGTGTGTGTGTGTGTGTGTGTGTGTGTGTGTGTGTGTGTGTGTGTGTGTGTGTGTGTGTGTGTGTGTGTGTGTGTGTGTGTGTGTGTGTGTGTGTGTGTGTGTGTGTGTGTGTGTGTGTGTGTGTGTGTGTGTGTGTGTGTGTGTGTGTGTGTGTGTGTGTGTGTGTGTGTGTGTGTGTGTGTGTGTGTGTGTGTGTGTGTGTGTGTGTGTGTGTGTGTGTGTGTGTGTGTGTGTGTGTGTGTGTGTGTGTGTGTGTGTGTGTGTGTGTGTGTGTGTGTGTGTGTGTGTGTGTGTGTGTGTGTGTGTGTGTGTGTGTGTGTGTGTGTGTGTGTGTGTGTGTGTGTGTGTGTGTGTGTGTGTGTGTGTGTGTGTGTGTGTGTGTGTGTGTGTGTGTGTGTGTGTGTGTGTGTGTGTGTGTGTGTGTGTGTGTGTGTGTGTGTGTGTGTGTGTGTGTGTGTGTGTGTGTGTGTGTGTGTGTGTGTGTGTGTGTGTGTGTGTGTGTGTGTGTGTGTGTGTGTGTGTGTGTGTGTGTGTGTGTGTGTGTGTGTGTGTGTGTGTGTGTGTGTGTGTGTGTGTGTGTGTGTGTGTGTGTGTGTGTGTGTGTGTGTGTGTGTGTGTGTGTGTGTGTGTGTGTGTGTGTGTGTGTGTGTGTGTGTGTGTGTGTGTGTGTGTGTGTGTGTGTGTGTGTGTGTGTGTGTGTGTGTGTGTGTGTGTGTGTGTGTGTGTGTGTGTGTGTGTGTGTGTGTGTGTGTGTGTGTGTGTGTGTGTGTGTGTGTGTGTGTGTGTGTGTGTGTGTGTGTGTGTGTGTGTGTGTGTGTGTGTGTGTGTGTGTGTGTGTGTGTGTGTGTGTGTGTGTGTGTGTGTGTGTGTGTGTGTGTGTGTGTGTGTGTGTGTGTGTGTGTGTGTGTGTGTGTGTGTGTGTGTGTGTGTGTGTGTGTGTGTGTGTGTGTGTGTGTGTGTGTGTGTGTGTGTGTGTGTGTGTGTGTGTGTGTGTGTGTGTGTGTGTGTGTGTGTGTGTGTGTGTGTGTGTGTGTGTGTGTGTGTGTGTGTGTGTGTGTGTGTGTGTGTGTGTGTGTGTGTGTGTGTGTGTGTGTGTGTGTGTGTGTGTGTGTGTGTGTGTGTGTGTGTGTGTGTGTGTGTGTGTGTGTGTGTGTGTGTGTGTGTGTGTGTGTGTGTGTGTGTGTGTGTGTGTGTGTGTGTGTGTGTGTGTGTGTGTGTGTGTGTGTGTGTGTGTGTGTGTGTGTGTGTGTGTGTGTGTGTGTGTGTGTGTGTGTGTGTGTGTGTGTGTGTGTGTGTGTGTGTGTGTGTGTGTGTGTGTGTGTGTGTGTGTGTGTGTGTGTGTGTGTGTGTGTGTGTGTGTGTGTGTGTGTGTGTGTGTGTGTGTGTGTGTGTGTGTGTGTGTGTGTGTGTGTGTGTGTGTGTGTGTGTGTGTGTGTGTGTGTGTGTGTGTGTGTGTGTGTGTGTGTGTGTGTGTGTGTGTGTGTGTGTGTGTGTGTGTGTGTGTGTGTGTGTGTGTGTGTGTGTGTGTGTGTGTGTGTGTGTGTGTGTGTGTGTGTGTGTGTGTGTGTGTGTGTGTGTGTGTGTGTGTGTGTGTGTGTGTGTGTGTGTGTGTGTGTGTGTGTGTGTGTGTGTGTGTGTGTGTGTGTGTGTGTGTGTGTGTGTGTGTGTGTGTGTGTGTGTGTGTGTGTGTGTGTGTGTGTGTGTGTGTGTGTGTGTGTGTGTGTGTGTGTGTGTGTGTGTGTGTGTGTGTGTGTGTGTGTGTGTGTGTGTGTGTGTGTGTGTGTGTGTGTGTGTGTGTGTGTGTGTGTGTGTGTGTGTGTGTGTGTGTGTGTGTGTGTGTGTGTGTGTGTGTGTGTGTGTGTGTGTGTGTGTGTGTGTGTGTGTGTGTGTGTGTGTGTGTGTGTGTGTGTGTGTGTGTGTGTGTGTGTGTGTGTGTGTGTGTGTGTGTGTGTGTGTGTGTGTGTGTGTGTGTGTGTGTGTGTGTGTGTGTGTGTGTGTGTGTGTGTGTGTGTGTGTGTGTGTGTGTGTGTGTGTGTGTGTGTGTGTGTGTGTGTGTGTGTGTGTGTGTGTGTGTGTGTGTGTGTGTGTGTGTGTGTGTGTGTGTGTGTGTGTGTGTGTGTGTGTGTGTGTGTGTGTGTGTGTGTGTGTGTGTGTGTGTGTGTGTGTGTGTGTGTGTGTGTGTGTGTGTGTGTGTGTGTGTGTGTGTGTGTGTGTGTGTGTGTGTGTGTGTGTGTGTGTGTGTGTGTGTGTGTGTGTGTATTGTAAGTGCGTTCACCGTATTCTGAGTAAACACCATCGGCCCAGTTGAACGCAGGAAACTTTTGGGCAAGGTTTTGCCAACTTTAATTTTGTATATTAACAAACCATTTTTCATTAGAAAATTTCGGATCATATGATAACTTCTTCCTAAACGCGATATTTTCCTGGGCTTTTGAAATTTCGCTTATTAATAGTTGTTAATTAAGGAATTTTTCTATTTTATATGCAGTTCCAAAACTATTTGAATTTATGGTTTGGGATATTATGTTCAGCGAACTACAATACGTAAAATTAGTATTCCACATAATTGGACGGGTTATACCCTGTGAAGTCTACGGCTGCTAATATCGTGCAGTGTTTTTCTTTTTTTGTGATAAATTCTATTCAATATGATAAGCAAGTGGATGTGGTGTTCACAAAGTTGATATGGAAAGAATTCAACATAAAACGTCACCAAATATATTCGTCGTAGTCTATTTTTGATTAGTGATTGATCAAATTTATCATGATGAACGTTATTCCTTGCTCAAATTGTAATCGCTTAAGTTCAGGAGGTAAATACATTCAGCTTGTTTCGTTTTTGTTTGTTAGATGCTCCTGCACTGCACAATTCCTGCAAATATTCTTTACTTAAATATTCTTTTTATATTCGTCGCTGAATATATCCAAGCTAAGAAGCGCAGTGCGTACCTAAATTTCATAGACAGAATTATAGGGCTGATTATTTCTTTTCTGAAAAAGTTTAACAAAACGAGGACAAGTTAGGTTGAGAATTTTTTTAACAAATTCTGCCGTCGGCGCTTGGTGAAACACACCGAATAATATTTTTAGTATAAAACATTACTTATAATTTCGCAAAATTTTATTTTAGAAAACCTCAATTCATTTTGACTTGTTAGGTCATCATCAGGAGTAAAACTAAAGGTTACTGTGACTAATACCTCTAAAAATAAGTTGCTGGGAAGTAATTTATAGTTTTACTCCGGATGATGACATAACAAGTCGAACTCGATTGTTATTTTAAAAAAATGTTGCGAAACAATAAACAATTATTTTATATTAAAAATGAAATTAACAGTAATCACCGCGATAATTTAGTCATGTTTGAGGATCATTAATGGTCCTGATAATTATTTATTCAGTATCCTACCAAACGTGAAATTATTTTTCATCAATAACCGAAATCTAAATTCTACAAATTGTGGTCCAATTGGTACTAATTTTAGAAAATTGTATTGGAGGAAGTTCTGGAATAAAATTAATGAGACGTGTACATATGAACGTATTTTCTAGGTAGTATTAAAGGAAACCAATTTGTCTTTCTCTGAATTGAATATACATACATATAACTGAATCCAAGCATTATGAATCGTAAAGTATTGCTCCTGATTTTTTTTTTTTTTTTTTTTTCACCTTCCAAATGAACCACGTACATACATACGAATATTATATTATAATCCTACGAAAATATGTCTATTATTTATTATTCTGAACTATGAATAAGGAATAGGTGTATGCGCTCAGCATCTGTGCCTTGAAAATAATATGTTTCCGTTTTTCTTGTTATAATAATTTTTCTTAATTTTTATTGTAGCGTGGTGGTAAATCCGTTTCCTGATAACAATGTAAAACAGCGTAACAAAATAAATCGCAGAAGAAAATTTCATTTCCACTGTTTTTCTGACGAGATAATTACAAAAAAAATGTACAAATATGTATGTATAAAATGTTGCTTTAAAAATGTTTAGTTAAATTCAACTCATCCCAGCTCACTGTACATATGTTTATGAATACGTAACAATAATTGTTTTCACTTTTGGAAACCTGTATGTTGACGTTCTGAGCACTGCCAGAAATCACAATAACCTATACCTAGACTATACCTCAATTCCTTTCTCAATAACTGTCACATTCAGTTATTAGTCGCTGAGTTTTACGAGTACATCATTTTAAAGATATTAAAGGTTTCTGTAAGATAAAGTTAATAAATTCGAAAAAGTTTTAAATAAAAATGTTAGGGTTGAACAAATTGAAATGCAAAAAAATTCCTTTTTTATCATTTGCAGAGGCTTCGGGTGCGTTTTAAAATCAAAAATATTCTAAAAAAAAAATGTCCAATTATTTCCTTAGGCCAAACCTAACGTTTTAGGGGGTGGAAACTAAAACTAGAGAACCATCAACATAAATATATAGGATTTTATGTCGTCTATTGTAATCTCGTGTATTCCCCTTTTGAATCTTACTTATATTTTGTTTAGGCTCATAGCTTAGATACTAAGGTTCCACGTTCTCTCTTTTCGCTTACTTCTTCCAAAAATGAATATCTTGTTATTATTACAACTTAGTTAGAAATGATGGCAGTTTCATTAATATGATAAACCTTAAACCAATTTTCTTCTACATTGCGATTACCCGGCTCTTTCGGATTGCACCCTTCATACCACTTTAAGAATATGTGTTATATTTAGTATTATTGACCAGGTTACCCGTTACACAATTTTATCCATCACGCAGCTGCCTAATACGTGACCAGAACAGCTCACGTGAAGCGCACTCTACTGGAAGGTTACTGAGCTGGTAGATTAATCTACTCAACTTTGGTCTCTCTCCCCCCTCCCCAATAGACGCCAAACCACCGTTATATTTAGTAAATTTATTTGTTTTTATTTCAGCTATAACTGTGTTCAAAAATTTGTAATAATTTCCTTTATTCTTAGTATACTGAATACAATATTTTCAGATGGTAACTTACTGGTATACCGCAAGTGTAATGGCCGCATTCCATATTAAATAATTTAAGCAAAATTTCCTGGATTTATTGAATGGTATGAGGCCTAAATAACCTGAATTTAATTAGAAAAAATATACAGATTAAAAAAATATATCAGTTGTAGTCACACAGAAATATATAAAATACTGTAACATACAAAATAAAATTCGAATAAAATTATAATAAAAGATACGCATATTTCAAATGTGTACATAAAGCTAACTAAAAATACATCTAAATAAAAACTAATAAATATGTTAATTTAACCCTCCGCGGTCTCACTGGGACGATTTCGTCCCAAGCGAAATTACACTTGGAAATTCCCGAAAAACGGAAAAGGAACAGGGTCTGGCGGCTCCCTTTTCTAAAAAACTTAGTACAGGTATGGTCCTGTAAGCATTGTTTGCCCGCTCTCCACCAGTTAGTTCCTGAGCGATAGCGGCACAAAGTGGTCGTCTGGACGAAAACGTTCCAGTGCAACCGGCATAACGGCATAAAAGTTTAAGCTCAAATTCAAGAGTTAGGAGATATTTGGTCAAAACCTGCTAAAATTCTCTCTAGAAAGCCTGCTTGTTTTACTGATACGCAGATACATATAATATCAACCTTTAGGTGTATTAGTTACTATGAAAAACCATATAAAAAAAATTAAATTTAGTAGTTTCTCACTCTCACCACCACACCCAGTATACTAATGCCGATTGATATTTGAGCATTTTCACTCTCTATTCTTTGTTCTAATTTATATACGAAATGTCAAAAACATGTGTTTTATTTTTCGTAATATCATTCTTATAGTGAAAATGATCTTCGGTGTATTTTTCATAAATATCTTCGATTTCCCTCTCTTTGAAATTATGCATTTTCAAGTGGTCAATTTAATTTTACTATGGCGCTTTTTTTAATTGTTGAAGTTTAGGCCAAGACACGTTTCCTACCTGTGTATTTTCATTCTAGAAGGGTTCAAGTGTGTTCATGAATTTTTTTAGATTTTTCAAAGCGATTTAACACGTTAAAAACTGTGCGTGGACGCTTTCAACCAACTGCGACCGCGAAAGCATCGAAATTACAGGGAGATATTAATTATCATAAATATTGACTTTGAACTTTATGTAACAATATATGTACTTAAAAATGTTCATGTTAAGATGTCACCATATTTATTCGGTGTTACTGACGTCAGTGATGATGCGGCGGGTAATCAAGATTCGACTATCTGTCCATTTTAACCAATTCGCATAATAAAACAATAACAAATACGGATTAGTTTACATACATAATTTAAAAGAATTTTACGGAAAAATAAAAATCGCTATATGTGCGACACGAAAATAACAGTATAAAACGTGTTTAATATAAAAAAAAAACAAAGTGAACATACTACAAAAGTACCGGTATACCGCTTAGGTGTAAGTTTCGTTAGAATTTTATACTTGCTATTATTATTTAAATTATGACTAGCCAATGCTTTCGGTTCTACATGTTCCACAAATTCTGTCCATGTAAAGTCCCCCGATATGTAGTAATACCATTATATGGTTAAAAAAAACGCCTTTGGCAGATCCGGCTTCTAAAGAGTCTCCTTTGAAGTAATATATTTTGCAGAACAGAGCCAATTATATTTGGTAAATTTAACAGTCACGCTTACGATATAATTATATTGTTCTCTTGTAGATGTCAAAGACCCCAAATTGTCAATATGATAAGTGAATAGCATTGGATTATCATTCGGTAAAGGGATCAGCAGGCCATTATTTTAAATAACTTTTCCTCTACCCCAACGCCAAACTTTCCGAAAACGAGGTTACATAATGACATTAGTGACGGATGTCAAACTCGTTCGATTAGTAGTACATTGTCTTTCTTTTCGAGTACACTTTTTGTGCTATTAAAGCCTGTATGCCTAAACGGAAACGATGATCCTCCCTTTCAATAAATGCTCCTTTTCTCAGTGAACCCTCTCTTTGCTGTTCAGTTTGCTCACGGTTTCTGCGAACTGTGAAACGACCAATGTGGTCGACATGACCTGGAAAATAACTAATAAATATACCTAGATAAAAGTAAATGGAACGAGAACTAAGAAAACTTCTTGTTTCCCAATTTTGCGTTCAACTAGGATACTCGGAGGGCAGTTTTTAATAATAAGTCCGTAATCTATCTTATTACAAAATCATGTACAAATACGAAAATTGGTTACACTTGTAGCACTTGGGTGCTTTTGATTTGTTTAAACCATTTCGGCCGACATGTCTAAACCCAACAATTTATTATTTCACATAGCCACTACGTATGTATATTTACATAATCCTTTGGCACTTTATTTTGAGTAAGAACTCATTATTAATAGCATAAACCAAAAGAGGTAAATTTGACCACATAATAAAAATAATATTGAAAAACCGCACATTTATTCTACCAAGAACACAAAACACCCGGCCCGGTAACGTAACCTGTTCATTTAGGCTTTTAATTTCATTTACTCTTGTTGACACGTGTTACATAACTTACTCGAATATATTTTTGGAATTAGAACAAAAGTTACAAATATATATCTATAATTGATTTACGATCTGGGAATTATTAATTTAGAATGTATACAGAAAATAAAATAAAATTCATCCTCTTTCCTGACTGGCTGAGCCCACCCTACCCTAGTTCAATTCTGGAAAATTATTCAACCCAATTTGTTCAAGTTTGCGCTAGCTATACTGTAATCTATTCGTTTAACATTAGAGTTATTCAGTGTTCATAATTTTAATTTTGATTATAAATGATGGTTCCTTAAAATTGTGTTTTAGGTTAAATACCGGCAAAATTATAAGAACAATATTTTTATGACAAAAGCCTTGGATGAAAATTGTAAGCACCATATGATTTTGTTTTACGATTATACTAAGGGCAGCTGAACCTACAATAAATATAATTCGCTGTAGCATCTATAAATGTTTGCCTAAATATAAGCTATCACTACTATACGCAATTTTTTATTCAGAATGAGTAGAAAGAAGGCGGAATTTAATAATACGGAATTTTTTTCTCAGTTCTTTCACAAAAATATCAATGGAAACATTATGTTTTACCTATTTAAATTGAAATTCTTAAAAATTTATGGTAAATGTCATTCTTTATAAAATAGAGTAGTTTTGCGTATTTAGTTTTGGTTCGTTAATAGCATTTTAAAGAGTGTGTAATCAAAGAGACGATTATCCAGCGCAGAAAATCGAAAAACAACCATGTTGCTTAAAATTTTATTTCATAATTTTCAAACAAATCACCCAATTTTGTACAGTATTCATTTCTTGTTCAAGCCTGTTGAAACATAAACAGAATTTTACTAATGTAAATGTCATTCCTCAATTGTTTTCATTCATACATTTGTTTGGGTAGATGAGACGTATAAGACAGACAGACACCACTTCAAAATCACTATTTCCGACTCAAACGATTGATTAGACCATACAGATTTCTAGGATTTAGCTTTGTGCCTCAAAGGGTTAGCTACCGCGTAATATTTTCTCATTTTAGCGGGTAAACATTTTATCCTTCTTTCTTATGACTGTGGATTCCGGATTATCAAAAGTCCAATTATTTGTTGTGCGTTCTTATAGGTACAATGTTTACGATAACACAAAAAAAAAAAAATACGTCGGGATCTATAAACTTTGACCTTCTTGGTTGTGTTTATATACAAAATGCAAAATATGCCTCAATCATTTACAGAGATATTCTTATCGTCACTGGAGCATTACTCCCTATATATGTATGTAGAGGAATTTTTTGATAATAAGTCTCTATTAGTTTTAATATATGTTTATATGAAATATATGTTGTATTCTATATACATACATATGTATACCTACTTTTTACGTATATATTGTATATGATTATCCTAAAAATATCAGATTTTGTAATAACTTTGATTCATCGTTCGGCTGTTATTTTATATTTAAAATCACCAACCGTGACATTTTCACTTATATATGTAATATAATTATAAAAAAAAAAATTAAAAAAAGTAAACTAGAGTGGGTTCACATTGAGTGTCTGTCTCTTTATGTATACATATTTACCTCAATGCCATAAACGCACCAAAAATTGTGTTGAATATGCAGACAATATTACGTACGGTGCGTGCGGTTATCGGCGGTATATGATCTCAGAGTAGTATACGTCCGTGTATAATTATTCGGTATTTTTGTGTCGTTCCGCTATTTAAAAAGGGTTGTAGTTTTACAAGTACACATATACACATACATATTGTATATATATATGTATATACAATATATACAAGAAAATTTAAGGAGGAAAATATCGTAACTCATATTTGCAATAATTTTTATTTTGTGTATATTTCCAGAATTGTTAGAAATAAAGCAGCAGAAAAAGCAAAGCATGTACATCATCAACAACAAAATCAAAATTCAGGTAGTGGTCATCAAAATCAAAATGGTGGTGGAAATGGTAGCAATAATAATAATGGAAGTGGAAATAATAATAACAATAATAATAATAATAGCAATAGTAATAATGTAATCGGGAGTACAGGAAATGTATCTGTTATAACTCATACGCCTGCTGTTACAGCGCATTCACAGCAACACCAGCATCAAACACAACAACATCAAAATCAGCTACACGGTAATGTTGTTGGCGGTGAACAAAGATCTGGCGGTTATAGTATAAATGGTATATTAGGAATACAACATACAACCGACCCAAATGGAAATAGCATTAAACGAAAACGAATCGACGATCATGGTATGTATATAACTCCAAATATTCTACTATCAAGTGTAAAAACAAGAAAATTCGGTTTTCCCTAATTTTATATGAATTCCTTTATGCAACCCCATATAATGTATACAATTCTTATAAGTTAATCAACTAACCTATCGCCATCTCGGTACTCTGCTTAGAAAATCTTCATATTACTTAAGAATCCCCCAATTTTTGTTGTATTTTTTTACATGGTATTTGGTAACCTCCCTCTTTCTGTGTTTGTGAAAATGTACATATATTTTCGTTTGAAATTATAACATCTTTGCTGGTTGGTGTTAAACATAATTTTCTTTAAATACAGATAGAAAATTCAAAAAAATAAAATAAAATAATTTTTTTTTACATATCCGCATTATACAAAAAAGAGGAGTGGAAAATGCTACAATAATGGATTTCTTATTATACCCTTCTTCTATCCAGAAATATTTATATTATGTAGATATATATATATATATATATATATATATATATATATATATATATATAAAATTGGTTTGACCGGAAGTTTTAGTAATCATAAGGCCGGAAATGATATCATTTTTTTGCTTTTATTCAATTTTTTATTTATTTAAATTGTTTATGTTGTTCTTTGTAGGAACTTCCTTTTGGTGATGTTGTTGAGTCTTTAGAGCAGTTAACTTTAAACACAAAATTTTATTCCATGGGCATAGAACATAATAATATCTTCATAGAATTCACACGCATCGTATAAGAAGAATGGGAATTGGGAGAGATTATTATTTGTATGCGATTTGAGTATGAAGGACGAGCCATTCTCTTTACCTAAGTGCCTATCAGAGCCTGTAACTCTGACTCTCATTTTCACACAGAATATAGAGTCACATCTGGAATGTTTCCCCCACCGATTTGTTTTTCTAATTTTGCTTCATTGACCGTTGAAACAGTGAGGAAAAATTGAAATGAATTCATTTCAATCAATTATCTCGATCAATTTTATCAAAGTTTCTTTACCTCATGGCAGCTATTTATATTCGCAACGGTATCGTCTTTTCCATTCCTATATAGCTTATAATTCTCTCAACTTATGACCTAAATTGCTTACGGTTTAAATTAAATTCCAGATCGACAGAGTGAGATCACCTGTTCGATATATTTTTGAGGATATCCAATTATGAACCCGGTCCAACAACAACCAAGAAACCTCACTTTCCATCGTCTCGTAGTCACACTAACTAATATAACCCAGTAATATTAAATTCAAAGTGATTTAAAACTGGAAAGCACTTAAAAACGTTAACTTCCTGCGAAAAGCCTCTTCAACACATGCTTCTATATGATGTTGAATGAAAGTATTACATTTAAATGCTAGTTAAGACGGTATCCCTGCTTTAAATTTCTTGATTTTGGATCGACAACAAGAGTTTCGAAGGGTTGATCATGAGTGAATCAAACACAGGGAAACTCATCTATTTAAATTGAAAGCGTTTCGTTAACAAAATTGATTAAGATGGTTAGCAAACCGTAAAGTGTATATCGTTGTGGATGGTCTGATATCTGACCTTTCAATTAATGCCAAATTCTTTTCAAGACACTTTCAAAACCTTCCACGTTCACAATCTTGTTAAATAACAAATCCTGAGAAAAAAAACGAATATGGGTCATTAGTATAAGAGAGAATAATTTGTTTCATAAATTTGTGAAATATGTTTCATTAGTGAGCGGCTCAAAAAGTTTGTTAGTTGTAGGTTGTAGCCTACTTGATTTACTTTTACGTCAGGTTGGCTGATCGAATAAATGTTTTTATACTAGAAAGCACTAATAGAGCAATTTTGATTACTTTAGCTAACATAAAATAAAATGAAGGTGGGAAGAGAATGAATGAAGGGGTAGTATTTGATATTCATTTAAGGTTTTCCAAAATTTTACCTTCTTGTACACAACATATTATGTTTGCTATCTCATCAACAAATTATTTAAATATAAAATTAGTTTATTAGAAAAGCCGAAAATTATAAAAATATGTACAAAAGCAACATTTTGCCTTAATCCAACAAAAAGATTAAATAATATGGTTTTATCGGGAAAAACTAAATGCGCGTATTTGTACACACATTTTCTATATAATATTATGTTGTCAATAAAATAAACAAACTAATTTTTTTGCCCCGTTAAAATGAAAGCGTAACTTTGTTGTTTGAGTATTACTATGGTTGATTGATTCGTATTTGATTAGATTTTGATTTATTTATCAGTCACAAATATTAATACAATACAAATTAATTGATTTAAACTAACAAGATTAGTTACGTTTTTTTTATGTATTTTTTTTTTTTTTTTTTTTTGTTAAAAATTTTCCATGTTTTTTTTTCTTCGCAGATGAAAATCGTGATATAAATATTCATTCTGATGATGAGATTAAACGGCAGCGGATACATTACAATGGTGATCAATTGTACTCAAATGTAAGTAAATTATAAATACAGATTAAGTAAATAGTATTTTTTGAATCACAATTTTGTAAAAAATGACGCAGCTATGGTCGGGAAAATGGTGTATCAAGGATGAACATAAACTACTGTCCGAACTAAACACAGCAAATGGTCAACAAAGTGGGGTTGGCGGTGGAAATATAACTGGTATTCCGAGTGACTATTATGATACAAATAATGGTTTCCCGGTATCTAGTGGAACTGACTCGATTTTATACGAAAGCATTACAACGATATCACCCGCTCAAAGTTCATTATATACACCTCCAATTGCATCGACAATCGGTTAGTATAATATTTTACTAAATTTCCAATAAGAAAATCCTTTTTTTTATTTTCATTTTTTTATTTTTTTTTTTTTTTTTTTTTTTATTTAATTTTGTTTTTATGATTATTTAGAATCAATAAATTTAGGAGCAAGTTCATTAACGCCGTTGGCCCCCATTAGTATGCAAGAAATGAAAATGGGACCGGGTCATTTATTAGATCAAACAATTTCTCCATACCACACAGGTGATTTATATACAATATAGATATCTGAACACTACAAAATTTTCTGAGCACACACTTATAGAATTATAAATTATATAAGCTTAGTTAGATAAATTTGGTGAAGGAGACTTTTATATTTTTGTTCCACAATATATAGTTTATTTATGGCACGGTGATTGGGAAAACAAATTTATAGACAAAACGAATTTCTCTAATCTAAAACCATAATTATTTTATAGAAAGCGGTACATATATTGCAAATATAAGTACTGTTGTTAGTCCAGTTGGTGATTCTGAATCACCTGATCTACCGGTAACACTTATACCCGATAGTAATCAGAATGGGGGTGGAACTCATTCGAATGGACATGGTAATATCGTAATTGGCCGGACACGTACAAACAGTAATAATACTAATAACACATCGAACAGTCATAATAATAATAATAATAATAGTAATAATAACAATAATAATACTCAAAAATATAATAATAATCATAACACCGAATCACATGATCAGTCGTCATTAATTGTATTACAACCAAGTGGCACAGGATATTCATCTATGCTTCCTAGTTTTAATCATTATACAGCAGGTAAATTTTAGGAAAACGTAACATTTTTGATTCAAAATCAGGATCTATAGTAATTTTTAGGCACACTCAAAAAAAATGTATTTAATTGTTGTTATATATTTTAGTAATTTTATTTTCGATTTCTTATTTATTTTAAGGTGGTGGATCGGTTGTGCCCACATCTGATTATCCATACAGTCCTGCCTATTCACAATATGGAAGTGCATATAGTTCTTATGGATATACAGCAGCTGCAGCGGCAAATGGTCTACTTAGTAAGTAAACAGTAAGTATTGTATAAAGTTACACTACTTACTGTAAATTTAATACAAAATTTTTCAAAATTCTTCAAAAATATGTATAAACTTTAATATCGTCTAATATCGTCGACACTTCATAGGAATTAACCTACTATCCTTCCATTCTATTCATGTTTTTATAACAGCTTCTCGCCAAGTATCACTCCAATTAGATTGGTGCTAAGCTGAAACCTAGCTAGTTTCGTTTGAGGCGGCCAGGTTACTATAATCTCTATATTTACAAAGTCATTGTTTTATAATTTAGTTAATATTATCATTTTGCTAGGTGTCTACTGCCCCAAGAACCGGGTCTACAAATATTAATTAAATTATTTAATAAAAATGGATCAAAATCATTCAAAAACAGTTTCTGGCAAATTTTTCTGGCACAAACCAAATTTTGCAGAGGCAAATATGGCAACCTTAGCACTACAACACAAATGCACAATTCCTTGTGCAGAAACAAAATTAGTCTGATATTTATAAGTTTCTATTATTTTTATATAATTTTGAATGAATTCATTTTTTCATTTAAATGAAAAATTTCATGAATTTTTTTAGACTACACGTATTAAAAAAGCGATTTTGTGAATTAAAAATATGCCTTCGCAAATCATTTTACAAATGATTTAAAAATGTGAAAAAAAAAAAAAAAATTAAATGAAATACGCCTTTTTGAATTCATTTTAAAAATGAAATAAAAAGAGTTTTTTTGAAAATTTACCATTTATAATTCAATTTTTTAATTTTAGAATTTTTTTTTTCAAAAGCATCAGTTTTAATTCAGATTGTATTTTTTCAAAATGACTTAAGCTTGTTTCCAATTTTTCAAACAAAAAATAGCATTTTTAATTCATTTTTGATTCGGGTAGCCAATTTTTGTGTTAATACTAAACTCGTAAATTTGATTTTTGAACGTTGCAAATATTTTATGAATTTATATCGTGGAGTTGTAGTTTCATGCAATTACTTTTTAAATTAAGATTGAATATGGAACAGTACAATTTAAAACTACATTTCGAAATGACATCAGGTACAGGCAGTATAGATGCAATTTTAGTTTTTAAAGTTATAAGGCAATTTACGATACATTAGAAATCTGTGGTGGCTAACGCATTTGTGCACGAATAAATGCGTTCTCCGCCGCACAGAATAGTTCAATCGCGAACAAACTAAAAACTGAACTACTGTCTCTTCTACACGAAGAGACATCAAATTCAAGACAATTAAATAAAATCAGTCTCGTCTCGGATTTCGTAGTAATAACATTGCGCGCTTGTGTTGATTTCTAACCGCGGCGGTCATATGGCGGTAAATTAAAATAAAATGGTGATAAGAAAATAGGAAATTTTAATTGTACCTAAATAAATATATTAATAAAATAAATTACATTAAATGAAAAAATATAAATTAATTAAAATTTAATTTTGGAACACATTAATAAATAAATAAACACAACATAAATGTTCTAATAAAATAAAAGTGCAGGCTTTTATATTGGTGACCCCGACGTGATTTTTATCTACAATAGATGGTGTTGTACTAAATGTGTCTAAGATATTTATTTAGTACAAAGTAGTGAGTACAGAAATAAACCTAGAATATGTTAGTTGTCAGAAGGCTCCGTAGCTGTCACTACTAAACTGAAAAGAGCTGTTCAAAACATTTAAATACAATTATATTTAACAGTCGAAATGGGTTATATTTCGAACAATTGTAGGGATGAATGAATGAAATAAACGAATTGAATGAGTGAATCACTACATGACTCCCCCGCAAGATAGATCCCTCCATAAAAATGTTTATTCGGCTGAAATACGGACAGTTTTAGGTGTTTTACAAACTGATTTTTTTTCAGTGGAACACAGTATGCCGTAAGCCGGTTTGAGCCGGTCGATTGAAATGGTTTGATTTTTACCATTAATCAACAGGTGAATTGTTTGCAAAGGCGTCGAATGACTTTAAATGGACCTTCGTATGGAGGTGATAATCCGGTGCGAACCTTGTCTGTTCTTACGAACACAAAATCGCAATTATTAAGCGATTTTGGAATGAAAACGCCGTCTTGTTTGGACTGACGAGTGGATTTTGGTACAAGGTTTTGCATTGTATGTCGTAATTGGTCGATGACTGTGTCGACGGTCGGTAGAGGTGAAAGAGGATTTTTGACAAAGAATTCACCGGGTAGTTTGATGGTTTGACCGTAAACTAATTCTGCCGGTGAGCACTTTAGATCTTCTTTCACTGTCGCTCGGATGCCAAGTAAAATTATTGGTATTTCCGAGCTCCAATGAGTTGTATTGCTTCTGGCCATTAACGCGGCTTTGAGTTGCCGGTGGAAGCATTCGACCATGCCATTGGCTTGTGGGTGGTAAGCCGTTGTACGTATTCAGTTTGAGCCAAGGAGTTTTGTTAACTCGGTAAAAAGCTTGGACTCAAATTGCGTTCCTTGATCAGTTGTGATCGTAAGGGGTACGCCGAAACGAGATACGTAATTATTGACGAAGGTAATGGCAATCGTTGCTGCAGACATATTAATCATGCAGTACGCTTCGGGCCAGCGAGTGAAGCGATCGACACAAGTAAGTAAATACGTGTATCCATTAGATGGAGGAAGTGGACCTACTATATCTAAATGGATATGTTCAAATCGACTATGTGGAATTTCGAATTTGCCATGGGGTGATTTTGTGTGACGTTGTACTTTTGCGCGTTGGCAAGATAAACAAGACTGAGCCCAATTGCCTACGTCTTTGTTTATACTGGGCCAAAAGTAACGAGCAGCGATCAATTTACGAGTAGCTCGGACACCAGGATGCGAAATGTTGTGCAATGTGTCGAAAATTGTTCGACGTAGTGTTTCTGCAATATATGGTCGATTGTACCCAGTGGATGTTTCGCATACGATTTCAAGGCCAGGTAGTTTAAAAAGTTCTAGTTTCAGTGATGAACTATTGTGACATTCGGAACCAGAAAATAAATTCTGAAGTTCTAGGTCAACTTTTTGAGTATTTGCAATTTTGATCAAGTCGAAATGTGTTTCGACTGAGGCCGATTCGTTGTCCATAGTGCGAGATAATGTATCCGCGTCAACGTTGTCATGTCCGGAAACATGTTGTATGTCCGAAGTAAATTGAGTAATATAATCCAAGTGGCGTGATTGCCTTGGATTACGTTCAGTTTTTGACTGAATCGCTCGTGTCAGAGGTTTGTGGTTGGTGTACATTGTGAAATCTCGACCTTCAACAAAATATCGGAAGTGTTTGACTGCCAGATATATGGCAAGTAATTCCCTGTCGAATGCGGAATATTTTTGAAAAGAATCCCAGTGGCTCCCAACACTCGTTATGGTACTGTTGCAGTACTGCCCCGACGGCAGTGTTTGATGCATCAGTAGTCAAACTAAGCTTTGAGTCGCTAAGTGGGTGTGCCAGAAGTGTTATCTGTTCCAATTCATTTTTCAGCGACGTGAATGCTTGTTGGCATTCGTCGGTCCAAGAGAAGTTCTTGGCGGTCTTGGGCTTTTTGAGTAAAGCTGCCAAGTGACCGTGAATTGGTGCGAGTGTTTGTGCGAGTTTCGGTATAAAACGGTGGTAGTAATTTACCATACCGACAAATCGTTGAATTGTTTTAATTGATGTTGGAGCTGGGAATTCTCTGATAGCGTTAATTCGTTCTTCTGATGGCAGAATACCATCAGGTGTAATCTTGTGGCTGAGAAATCCCTAATTCCACCGACAAATCCCTAATTCCACCATGTGCTGAAATTCTGTGAATGCAGCTTTGTGACGGATTGGATCTAGCCTACGTGGTCTTGCCACGGGCAGATGGCCTGCGGTGACAATATGGTGAACCACGTTGTGTCGGACTGGTAAGTTGTAGTTCGGCTCTGCTGTTAGAGAAGGAAATTGTTTGAGCAGAGTGCCGAAATCATTGTTGACCGTGAAATGGATCGGTGTCGGTGTGTCGACACGAACCATGGTGGCATTGATTGACAGCTTTGTCGCTGAATCAACCAGCCGTTTGTTTCTTAGGTCAACAAGAAGTCCGAATTTGCATATAAAATCGGCGCCAATGATCGGACGATTCACAGCAGCTAAGATAAAAGCGTGCGTGAAAGTTCGTTTCAGTCCGAGATCCACCTGCAGCAATTTTGTGCCGTACGTGTGGATGGGTGTACCATTGGCGGCCGAAAGGACTAGATCGAGGTTTCGTTTGTAATTTGAAAATTCGTTTTTGTAATGTTTTGCTGGGATAACCGACAGGTCAGCGCCCGTGTCGATTAGATACGTTAGTTTGTTGATTTTATCGAATAAATGTAATCGTGTAGATAGTGAAATATTGGAAGTTGCGGCAGAACTAAGGGTGTGCGACGTGGTAGTCATGACTCGTTTCTCTATTGGTTTTTTTGATTTCGGTCTACCTCCATGCTGGCCGTTGTGCTTGGTTTACGCCAGTTACATGGATTGATACACTTTTTGGCAGCTTTGCCGAATTTTGCGTGATACCAGCAAATACCTTGGTGGTAAGTGTTGGTATTTCTGGTGAACCGCTGGCGAGATGGTGAACGCCGATTTTGCGATAGGCTTCGGCCGTCCCTAAACAAGCCGTCTAATCGAGCCTCGATGCGAGCTAAGCGATCCTGTATAGTTCCCTATTTTCTGGTGATCGACGGTCTCCACTGCGGCCCCGTTCTGCTCGTTCTATGGTTCTTCTTTGTCTCTGGTTGTTGTTGTTATATTGTTTCGATTGTGTTGAGTGAATTTGGTAGTTTGGTTGCTTTACGTTCAGTGCGTCGAACATACGGTCTGCCGTCTTTGCGAGGGTTTCTATCGGTGTTGAGTCTGGTTGCGCCATGAGTCCAATCTTGATGATTTCTGGCATTTTGCGAATCCAGATGGTTCGTATGAAAGTCTCGCTTACCAGCTGCTTGGTTCCTGCGAGTGTACGAATGTGTCGTAAACTATCAGAGGGGCGGCGATCTCCAAGATCTTGGATAAAGTAGTGGCTCGAGCTGACGCTCATCTGAAGGCTCCAGACGTTCTAACAATACTTGCTTCAGAAAGTTGTATTGGTTGGTTTGTGGCGGTTTTTTGCAATATATCGGAAATTATGTCAAACGTTTGTGGAGAGATTGTTGACCATAAATGCAAATATCTTGTCTTTTGGGATGTGATACATCGGACAGGAGGGGCAAAATCCCTGGGCCTCACCATTATAAGGGCCTCTGATTTTTTTCTCAAGTAACAAAAATTAACAAAAAAAAAAATTATGAAAGTAAAATTAGTGCCTCTAATGCGTTGAAAAAATAATAAAATGAACTGCATGTGAATATTATAAAAGTTAGATAAGCGCCTCTCTCGCGACAAAAATGGAATAAAATGAACTACATGTAAACTTTAACCATTTGATTTTAAACGTCAAATCGAATAAATGCCATTTTTGTTTTATTTGCATTGTAAAATTTAATATTAAATAAATATAGTCCTATTAAACAACTAAAAAATATTCTAAGGTAGGTTTCCAACGAATTTGTCGATATATTTCTAGTTTATTTTGTAATGAATCTTCGTGTGAAGATATTTTATTAAAATCGTGTGCCGTACACTTTCTTCTATGTAGCGACTGCCATACTATTTTTTTAGATTGCAATTCGATTTATGCTACTATCACTATGTTACTATGTATTTAATTTTATTAATTCTTGTAAATAAGAATAAAACAGCAGTTTTCACGAAGAAATAAGCGTATAAAATCAAATTACAATACGTGCCGGCAGCCTGAGCGACGAATTGTACACTCGTTCGAATCGTATTGCAAGATAAATAATCTTTTTTATATTTGTTTTAAAACGTGTGTATTTTTTTTATGATAAACAACCCATTAGGAATGAAAAGACATTTTGAAAGCGGCGCTAGCAAGAGACAGAAAAAAAAATTGGAGGAGAATGCTGTTAATAAATTGAAACCCATTACGAGCTTTTTTGACAAAGTGCAAACACCTGATATTGGTGAAAGCGAGCAAAACATAAATTTAGGGATAGAAAGCAATAACCTTCATATCGATGTTGGTGTTGAAATACAAGATGCTGTTAATTTTAATGAAGATCGAGACACTACAAATTTGACACTTTGTAATACCCCAAATTCAGAAACTGAAATCGATGAAGAGAGCAAAGCAATCCAGTTACAGACGTTTCTGATATAGGACTTCTTGATAAACATAACTCCGATCAATTAAATTCATTTTTTAAAATTATTCGGTTTGAAATTCCATTAAATATTGCAAATGATGATACAAATCGTCGTTTTCCTTATAATTTATTATCAAAAATGTTGACAAACGGAGAATCATGTAAAAGAGACTGGATGTGTTGGAGTAATAAATATGAAGCGATTTATTGTGCTCCTTGTTACATTTTGAAGAACAGCAAATGTAATGCATCACACTTAACAGACAAATTTGGTTATAATTCCAAATACGGTTGGAAAAAGTTGTATGATCGTATACCGTCACACGAAAGCTCAAATTTACATAAAGAAAATTATATCCAATGGAAGAACTCGCAAAACACGGCTTTAACCAATACAGGCATAGTTAACCTGCTTTACAGAGAGATTGAAAGGGAACAGAAAAATTGGACAAAACTATTGCAAAGATTTCTAGACGTAATATTATTTTTATCAGAAAGAGGACTTCCTTTTTTTGGATCAGATTATCGTATCGGAAGTCCACAAAATGGTAATTTTTTGGGTTTAGTGGAACTATTAAGCAAGTATGATCCAGTCTTGGCAGAGCATGTTTCGAAAGTTCGAATATCACAAGAAAACGGTGAAAGGATGCAACTTCATTATCTTTCAAATAGAACTCAAAACGAATTTATCGAAATCTGTGGTTCGTTTGTTCAAAATAAAATCATTGAAGAAATCAAAGAAACCAAATATTATTCAATTATTGCCGTTGCTACGCCAGATTCATCTAACAAAGAGCAAACTGCAATAATTATTCGATATGTTAAAATGGTTGAAACAGATTTTTCAATTGAAGAACGCTTTATTTGCTTCGATAATTTTTCAAATAAAACCGGGAATGAAATTGCTAAGCGAATTTTGAGCCTCTTAATGGAATTAAATTTGAATTTTGAAAATTGTGTTGGGCAAGGGTACGACAATGGATCTAATATGGCGGGAAAATATAAAGGGGTGCAATCGATTCTTTTGGCCAAAAATTGCAATTGTGTGTTTTGTCCTTGTGCAAATCATACATTAAACCTAGTTGGAGTTGATGCTGTTGAATCTTGCAAAGAAGCAGTTACTTTTTTTGGAACTATTCAACAAAATTATAATTTCTTTAGTGGTAGTCCAAAGAGATGGGAAGTTTTAAAAAATCATTTCGGCGCAGCCTCATTACACAATATATCGAAAACCCGATGGTCTGCACGGATAGACGCTGTTAAACCAGTAGCATTGCACATGAAATCATTAATATTAGCTATAAATGAATTTGAAGTGAATAGTCTTTCGGCAGAAGCGCAAATTCAAATTCGATCTTTTCAAAAATATTTATCAAAATTTGAAAGTGTGCTTATGTCCACAGTTTGGATGAAGTTGCTGGATTTAATTCATAAAACTAATCTCATTATCCAAGCTCGAAAAGCCACTTTAGATGTAGAGAAAGATAATATAGATGGCCTAATTCGAGCCATACAAGACATCAAAAAACAATGGATATCGATCCTTCAAGAATGCAAAACTACTGCTGCTGCAAATGATATTACTTTAGAATTTGCAGAAAATTGATATTTAAAGTGTCAAGCAGCTGCTGAATCACACTTTCACGAAATATTTAACAAGATGGCAGATTCAATAATAGATGGACTAACGCGTCGATTTCAATCCATTAATTCCTTATGTAATCTGTGGTTTTTTGGAATTTTAATGAAATGAATGAAGATGCCATTGTACTATCGGTTAGATTATTCCAAAAAAAATACGAAAAAGAAATTAATAATGATATTGCTGAAGAAATGTTATTACTTAAACGGGTTTATAAAACCAACTTCAAACTCAGCACGAAACCAGCTGAATTACTGAAAGAAATTATCCATTTAGGACTGATAAATATTTTACCGAATGTTGTGATAGCTCTTCGGATTTTTTTAACTCTGCCGGTAAGTGTAGCGGAAGGCGAGAGATCTTTCAGTGTGCTAAAACGAATTAAAAATTGTTTAAGATCTACAATGAGTCAAATTCGATTAAATGGCCTTGCAACATTAAACATTAATGTTGATTTAGCGCGTAAATTAGATTACACTGAGGTGATATCTGAATTTGCTTCCAAAAAAGCGAGAAAAGCAGCAATATAACAAAAAACAAACTTTATTAATGTGATTGTTTGATTATTTTATGAAATATATGATATAATTTTTGAAATACAAATATTTTTTTCTACAAAAAAGGGCCTCAAAATATTTAATGCCCTAGGCCTCACATTTCCTCTGCAAGGCTCTGCCACTACTATAAGAAAAATTGTTTTTTTTTTTTGCTATGTTCTTCATAGGCATGTTTTTTATTCTTTTTTTTCCAAAATTTATACACTAGCGTTAAAATCTAGTATAATGAATTACCGCCCACGGGCCCTATTTCCTTTTTTAAGGTATTAAGGTCTATGGGCGTTTTTTCTTTTCTAAAATGGCATTAAAGTTCACCGTAGAAAGGAAATAAGGCCAAAAAGTCGTTATAACTTTTTCGAATGACATTAAGGCCCATATGTGGTAATTTTAAAAATGAAATTTGCATTATAATATTAAAATTAAATCTCCATTTTCAAGAACCTCTTAAAAATAAACCTTCCTTTACTTGAAATTCTAGAAAAGGAAGATTTAATTTTTTAAATATTTTGATAAATGCAGATTTGAATTTAACAGTATATTAGCAGTAACAGTGGGCTTTATTAGTTTTCCTAATTGGCATTAAACTCACAACAAACAGGCATTAAATACCTTAGACTTTGATGACATTTCAGAAAAAAAAAATAACGCCAAATAATAAAAAAATAATGTCAAATAATGTAAAATTTGTAGTAATAATTTTTTAGTACAAATTTTTCACAATTATATGAAAATTTCGGACACACTTAAATTGTCGTAGTCAATTCCTATGATCATTTTTAACAGAATAAATTTATTAGGTAATTGATTTTATGTGCTGTTTGTTGCTGATTTTACGTAACGTAATTAAATTATGCCATGGTCAGTATTTAAAAACTGACTGAGATTTTACACATATATAATTTTATACTAGCGCCCAGCCGAATAAAATATTTTAAAATTTAGTGTTGTACGGCAAGGGAATCCTGAAATCGGAAATTCATATAACACGGTCACTCTACACATTTAAAAATGTTCCATCAAAGTTTCCGACCGATTTCTGTGAAATCAGTAGCTTAAATTACAAGTGAGCCATTGTTTGACCCGTGTACCATTATCTAGCCACAATAATAAAAATTTTCCTTTTGGATACCATTTTGCACCAGTTATGCAGTGGATCAAAATCAGAAGCCACTAATAAATCTTCTTAAACCAATTTTCCAGTATATAAAAATCGATCATACAAGATTTGTTCAACAAATTCCCGGAATTATTATTTATTTCCAAAAATATTTGTTTAGTCATCATTGATCGAGGGTATTGCATCATGAACTGTACACATACAGAGAGCATATAGATATGCGACGCACAGTGGGCAAAAAATGACATTTTGTGAACAAAAATCTTCCTCCACCTCAATTTTTAAGGGATCTGAGTAATTTGTTTTTTAAATCATTCTGGGAAAGTTAGGCTACAACACGTCACTGCTACTCTTCCATTAACCTGTAACCTAACCTCAAAAAGGCAAGGGATTACTCTATGAAAATTATTAATAATAAAAATGTAAATAAAAACATAGAATTTTGTTCTTTATTATTTCAAAGATCTATTCCAAATATTTAAACATTTGATCATACATAAAAAATTATTAAGAAAGAAAACCTTGATGTTTTCCTGAGGCTTCTAAAAGCCAAGCTATGATTTTTATCGATTTAAGGCATAACTCAGACTTGCAAGTTCTTTCGTTTTGATAGTGGTAAGTAATTTTCGACCTACTTTTGTGTGCTGAACCCGAATCTAATGACAGAATCTTTCCATGATGTTAGAATGCAACAATTCCCAAAAGAATTTAAAAAATTACAGAATTAAATTTATCGTACAAAAATCACAAATTTTTTTAATTATAATATTTTATAATTCATTAATTCAAATATTTCATTATATAATTTATTAATTCATTAAAAAATTTTATTTCGGCATCATTCGGTATGTTTAAAGATTTCGAATAAATCTTTGAAATAATAAAGAACAAAATTCTAGGTTTTTATTTACATTTTTATCATTAATCATTTTCATACAGAAATCCCTTGCCTTTTTGAGGTTAGGTTACAGGTTAATGGAAGAGTAACAGTGACATGTTGTAGCCTACCTTTTCCAGAATGATTTAAAAAACAAATTATTCAGATCCCTTAAAAATTGAAGTGGAGGAAGATTTTTGTCAACTGTGCGACGTGTTCGAAATTCGTTACCGTTACGTCGTTATTAATATCTCGAAAACTAAAAGGATTATCTATTCCTTTTTAGCTTTATTCGATTACAAAATATCTGTTGTTTTAAATATATGTGTACCCAATATTTGATTTTAAAGAAAAAATTAAAAAAGATTTACTATCAAATTGAAAGTAGCGGAAAAAATTATCATAAAATTAAACTAATCATTTTTTATTCGAAAATGAAGTCGCTGAGTTGGTTATTTTTTACCAGGACTGTAGCTGATGGTTTTTTCTACAAAACAGTAGATTCATAAGTCTCCTGGATTCCTATATATTGTGAATCAAATCATGTATCTATGACAAATTGATCGAACTGAACGTAATTCGAGAAACAGTAAAACAATTTTCTCACAACGTTAATGAAAAAGTATGCGCCGATTTTATTAAAAGCATCTAAAAATCCGCAAGACCTATGAAACTATAGGTTTAAAACCATCAGCTACAGTGATTAGTTCAATTTTTTCGTTATTTTCGATCTCTTTTAATTTCTTCGGTCAAATCAAATATTGGCTATACATGTATTTAAAACAACAAATATTTTGTAATCGAATAAAGCCAAAAACGAATTGATAGTACTGTTAGTTTTTGAGATATTGTCAAGAGAATGAAATGCCAGAGAACCAGAGCGAGCAGGGTCACTCGGTATCAATCATTCCGTGTGCACAGAATACAGTATAAATTAGTATGGTGTACATGAAAAGCAAAACAGTGTAAATACGTTTTTCTAAAAAATGTAGCTTTACCATTTTACAAAATATTGAAATTAATTATTTATTAAATAGTTTGCCTACTGTTGACATCTGTTTATTAATTATCGATTGTTTTTGTTATAAAAATTACCATTTATATATATATATATATATATATATATATATATATATATATATATATATATATATATATATATATATATACACTACCGTCCAAAAGCTTGGAAGCACATCTGTTTTAAAACAAAACAAAAGATTTCCGACTATATACGGTAAAAATTAGCAATAAAATTAAATTTTACGACCTTTTACGATTGTTTACACAAAAACAAAATGATTATCATCCCTCATTCATCAATTTTTAACAAATTCCTTGATTTTAACGAAACACGTGTTTTATGACTTAATCCGTACGGTACGTTCTTTTATGCAATGGTATGGTTTTATTGAAAATATTTGGTGGTTTTAACTTTTTTGGACCCTATTTAGTCGCACTTGAGCATTGGCACGCGAAGGTTGTGTTATTAACATTTGAAAGATTTCGCC
This sequence comes from Tipula vernalis, assembly GCA_958295665.1. NCBI lineage: Eukaryota > Metazoa > Arthropoda > Insecta > Diptera > Tipulidae > Tipula > Tipula vernalis. The sequence goes on from OY282561.1 coordinate 826,688, forward strand.
TACTGCTTTGACCGTATTTTTTCTTCTGAAAATGGCAAAACGCAAAGGGTGAGAAAGGATACAGTGAACGTCAAATCGCAGAAAGGCTTGAAATTTCTTGTAAAGGTGTCCACTACACCATTGCTATAAAACAAGAAACTGGGAAAAATGAAGATAGAAAAAGATCTGGTAGGGCCAAATCCACAACAAATCAAGAAGATAACTTTATCAGAGTTCTCTTTAAACGGAATCGACGCTTAACTGCACCACAAGTTACCGCAGGTCTGAATGATACACGAGAAACACACATTTTAATAGCAACTGTTAAGACGTCTACTGTCTGTGGGACTAAGAGGATGTGTTGCTAATAGACTAGAATGGACAAAGGCGTATAAAAACTGGATTACAGACTAATGGGAAAATGTCCTTTGTAATAATGAATCAATGTTGCAAATTCTCGGATCCAATAGACGTGTGTTTGTACGCCGGTCAAAAGAAGAGAGGTGCATGTGCAGTACCCACTATCAAACATGCTGGTGGTAATGTTATGGTTTGGGGGTGTTTTGGCAACAGTAAACCCGGAAATCTTGTGAGGATAACCGAAAAACTAAACAAGAAAGTCTATTTGAAAATTATTCAGGATTCCGCCTTACCCAGTGGACATTTTGCAACAGGATAATGATCCTAGGCATTCATCAAAACTGTGCCAGAACTTTTTGAACAAGAAAAAGATGAAAAGATTTTAAAAATCATGCAATGGCCGTCTCAACCACCTGATCTTTCTCCCATTGAACTTGTTTGGGATGAACTCGATAGAAGGGTGAAAAATCGATATCCTACTAGCTCAGAACATTTGTGGCAACTATCAGAAAACGAATACAAGTTAGATGAAGATTATTTTAAGAAATTATTTAATAGAATCCAGGCATTCGAGAGATGATTTATGCGAGAAGATAATAAAAGAGAAAGGTGAACACTTCGATAAAGCTAAAATTTAATTTTATTTTCATATTGTATATTAAATTTTTATTTTGCTTAAGTTAGTTTTTGTTTAATTTTTAAATTTATATCAATACAAATAAATTTAGATGGATTTGTTTTGTGTTATTTGATTTTACCTTGCTGTTTCCAAACTTTTGGACGGTAGTGTATTTTGTTTCGCTTTCAAATTTATTTTGACTATTATTATTGAGATAATAACGGGTGGTCCATCTAACGTTTGCTATTTAATTTGAATTCAAGGACGAATGAATATTTATCAAAGCGGTTTATTTTATTAAAAAGAGAATACATTGCCATTTAGTATGAAATACAATTTCTTGCCAGCTCCTATCTCATCCATGGCAACTTCGATTTAATCTTTCTAGTGTTTGATAGTCTCTCAGTTTATAAGTTTCAGTCTATCCAATAACAATCCAGTTTCACGAACTCGGTTCACAAATTGATCCACAAATTGCCTTGTAGGCATTTCATTTCTACTTAATTTTCCACGTAAATTTCTTACAGTTTGGGTAGAAGACTCACCACTTTGAAAGTAAGTTTTCAATATTTCCCAATTTTTGATCAAGCGTAAAGCGATCCATTTCGTAAATGTCAAACAATAAACTAATTTTCTGTCATAACACGAATGACGTAAGTGTTGCCATACTCGACATAATCGGTAGTTTAAATTGCAAACGCTATATGGATCACCTGTTATTAACATCTCTATTCTCACATTCATTTCAAAGCAAAAATTTGTCACCGTGGGCGCACAAAGCACAGAAAAAATAATACAATATTTAGTTTACTTTTCCTGTGAACAAAGTTTGCTCGGTTCACTATAAAAAACAAAGTGCACAGAATCAAACACCGAAGGTTGAATAAAAAACGCAGAGTAAATTGTTGACAACGCACTGTTCACTCATTACCCTTATGAATTTTGAGAAATCGAAATAATGTTTTTTGTTCAGGATTTCGTCTTCTACACGCTCCTTGCGTGTGTATATATCGTTCAACACCCTGAATATAGCAGTGAGTTTACTATAAAACACCAAAAATTTCGGAAATTTGAACTCCGTATTTAATTTTTGGAGTACGTAATTGATATAGGGTGCATGTTGTGCAAAGGGTAGCTTCAAAGTTTTACAAAAAGGGAGAATGAAAAACATCGTTTGGGGTAAAGTTCGAAGACAGATTTATAAATTAAAGAGTTAATCGATTAAAAAAATGTTTTCTCGTTTATTAGAGTAAATATGGATAAATATAAAATTTTAATCAAAATTAAATTTCTTCGACCCCAGAAATATAACCGTAAAATATTAAATGAGGTATTAAATGAATGTAGTTTAATACCTCATTTAATCTTGTTTTTCATTTTTATATGGTGTTATTTATTGTTTTTAAAACACCATAATTTAAATATGGGTGGTTTTCCTCTCATCCTTGTTTCACCGGCTGAGGACCAATAGTCAGATTTATCCTGACTAATCGGGTAAACGCATTTACATCTCTAAATAGAAAGGGTAAATGGAATAAAAACTCTAAATAATTGTGTTTAGATTATTAATTTTTTACTGTTAAACGAACTTTTTATTTATTTATTTATTTTCAGAGAAAAACTTTACAAATTTGAGAAATAAGAATAATATTTAAAATTAAACAAACAAAATTTAAAAAAACAATAAAAATTAGAATACTTTTTTTTTTAAAAAAAGAATTAAAATTGAAATAAAAATACTTTCAGTTCGGAGCATAATGTTGCTTTAACTTATGTTTAAAGCTATCTTTGCTTATGTAAAATTCAAGAAGAAGAGATGGTCAATTTTATTAAAACTCTTCATTGTCACCATAGTTTGTTCTCGGCCCGAATTGGTCCTCACTGTGTCATTCCACTAAGTCACATGGCTGACTCAGTGGAATAAATTACATGTATGTGTATTTTTTTATATAATAAAACACAATATTTTGGTTTTGTCACTTTCTTTAACGTGATATTTATTTTATTTGAAAATGAAATTACGATCGTTTCGGATGTTACTCCTTTATCAAATATATAATAAACACATCACACACATATCACAAACACATCATTCCATCCATTTTTCCTCGTTATATAGCGTATAACCTTTTTTTTGAATACTCTCAATATTTTGGATATGTACATCGTAAAAAGGTCACCAGGCATTGACAACATATTCAAGCCGAGATCTGACGTAGGCAGGATCTTAATTGCCTCGAGGTCATAAATATCTCTCGTTCAACGCTTAATAAAACCAAGCATGGAGTTAGCTCCAACGGCGCATTGCTCAATGTGCTTAGTAAAGCACATGTTTTCAACGACATTAACCCCTAAGTCTTCAACATTTCGCTATTGTCGCTATTGCTACTGAGGTAACATGATATAATTCTGATCTTCTATAACTAAGCTCAATATACTGAATGCGGTTACTCAAATATGATTTAAACTATGCAACAAGCTGTTCAGAGAAACCGAATCTGTATAGCTGTTCCAACGTTTTATAATGATGATGGAGTCAAAGGTTTACGCAAAATCTTGCTCCAGTTTTGAAAATTGGTTTTACTCTGGTTACCTCCCATTTCTTTGGAAATACTGCTAGTTTAAAGATTGATTAAATAGAAGACACAAAGGAATTGCCAACCTCGTGAAATATTTTAACAATGAAGCAGGAACGCCACCAGGACCACATCCATCTCCGAATACTTCTAGAGCTCGATGAATATCCTCGGTTTCAATCCGTGATATTAGTATGGTTACATTTACAATTGGTTGGATTTCCACACTTATCTATATTATCTGGCTTATATCCCGATTGAAAAAATATAAGTAGTACTGTGTAGTAGTAGTTATAAACATTCTACATCCGTGTATAGATGAAGTGACAGTGAATAGTAAAAAAAGAATCTTGTTTGTGAATAGCTGACTGAAATTCTGTTAAATTAATGTGTTAATAATAATTTTCATAATGTCTTCTTATTATTGTTGAGAGTTGTTAATCAGTACATTAGAGACAGAATTGTGTATTTGAATCCAGCACGAGAATTAAACACTTTATTAAAATTATACATATGTTAATATTATATGTTTAGTTTGGCAGGTGCAACTATCATATTAGGCAGTTCCTTCCAATAAAAAGAAAATTGTATGAGAAGGTGAGATATGTTAAACGAAAATCACACAGCAATTCATAAAGTTTTAAATTGCGACGACGAAACAACGTGCTCCAAATAGAAAAAGAAGATTTCGTATTACGAAGAAATTATGAAAAATTGCAATTACCAGTTCGATGAAGGAGATTATGAAGACAAGAAGAAATTATTAATACTACTACCAAAGCAAATGAAGCCTCCGGAAATACAATAATATTGTAATGAAAGTGCTAATCATCATTTAATTGATCATTGCAAGGATCTTAAAAGACAAAAACGTACGCTTTCATCAATTACTAAAAGCGGTATCCCTAAAAATCTGATATCAAACATAGCACGAAGCTTAGTAGAAAGCTTTTTTGAAAATAATGACGAGGCAAGATGTTCTTCAGAATCCTCAAAATGGAGAACTACTATGTTCTCTAAATAAGGCCCAAGTCCAATTTAAAACTCGTCTCCCTAGGTCGAAAAAGAATCATTGTATAAAATTTGGTCCCAAGAGTCGACATACTGTTTGTATTTCTCTTATGCACCAAAACAGAAAGCTGATGATTGAAGGTATTATAAATGTGGCTAACTCACTAATGATGAACAAACATATTCCCGCTGTGTTTTACTGCTGTACGTTATTAATCTACGAGATATGAGTGAATTGTAAAACGCGGTTCGAACGACCGTAAGTGAAAATACGAGTGATCTTCTCCTCCGAATTATTAATTTCATACCTAAAAGGCTAGAAAATCATTAACAGTAGAGATGAATGGTTGAGGAAAAATTGTCATCCTTTCGACCTTTTGACGGGCAGGTTGAAAGATAAGTTTCTATTTGACTTTAAATCATGAATCAATCAATTTACTACATTAAGTATTTTAAGCGAAATATACAACGCCTAGGAAATTTGATGATTCCGACATGAACTCGGATTTTCGTCCTATTGAAAATTCGAAAACTGATTAGCCAAAAAATTATAAAACATTTAATAGACAAAATCATTTTAAAATATTATAACATTATTGCAAAAATGTAATGCTTATAATTTAGATAATTATAATAATTTAACATTTTTGTAGGTGTCGACAATAAACCAAGTGAAATCGTTACCACCATATTTTTTTCAGAACCAAGTGATGGTGTTTTAGGCCAAGTTTTTATTGAAAGTGTTGTAAATCATGTAGTCGTTGGTGATTTTAGCGCGCTCGATGCAACACTATGGAAACACATTTATGGCTAATTTTTAATCCTTTCGCCTCAAGAGTAAATTTAATTTATGAGCAGTCAAACTTCGCTCAAATCAAGTATCAAAACGCTCATAACATTGCCATAGTAGCTTCAAGCTTAATTAAGTTGTCGCACAAACGTAAAATTATTTCCAAGCGTACAGATTTTGAATTGTCCCATTAATACAAAAAATCGGGTTTTGAAAATTCGGACTCCTTTTATTGTATTTCCAAAATTTTCTTCGTATATTTTGAATGGATTTGGTTATTCTACATTGGTGTATCTCCATTATTTTTACAGGTATATGATGTACACCTAAAGAGATCTCAAAAACAATTTTCTCGTTTTCCAGAGAAACTGTTCAACAGAATGAAAACATTTTAATAGTAGAAAATCAGGAAAGGTACCATTTATCGATTTTATTAAACATAACTCAGTTTAAGCAAAAAAAAAATCTGCTGTTATAACTATATTAACTTATACGCATAAATATGTATTTTCTTGAAACTCGAGCGACGATATGTAGAAAGTCCCCTTCAAATTGATTCCCATCTGATATAACACACTTATGCCGGCGACCTTTCCAAGCCTGAAACTCTTTTGTAACACCGTTTTGGATAGACTTCAGATCGTTCGCCTCTGTAACACTATTTTGGGTAAACATCTTCTGTCGATTGTATCATTACAAAAATATTCCTTTCTTGGATTTCATTAAATGTTACCTGGAAATTTTACATTATTTGCTTGATACGAATAGTGGAAATAGCACTACGACGTTATACCAGCTCTCACTTCAACTTAAGTGTTTGTGTCAGAGCACAACAAATTTAAAAAAAAAAACACTTTAGTGATACCTCAGAGATACCTCTGAGCTTATCAAATTCCAAAAGACAAAGGAAACCAAGAAAGAAAAAACGTTTTGTGGCCATAGCGATTATAAAGGCAAGTTCGCCGAACAAGCTGATACTTTACAAAACTGATTCATCACATCTCCATTTTTACATTATAAAAAAAGCGCGTAAATTATGTTTTGCATTGGGGCGCTAGTCACTTAGTTACCGTAATTAAAATAAAAAAACAAATATGTCAGGCAGGGAAATGTGCCAAAAAATGATTACACTATTCGGACAGTATAATAAAAAATTGTACAGAATTTCGTTCAAAAATTAATTCGGCGAATGGCTCCTCGAATTAGAATAGCAGGAATTAAACTCGTAAAAAAAAATTATTTCTGAGATTAATTCCATAATTTTTCCAAGTTTAGTTCCACTTTTTGCGTAATAAACTCGGAAACATATAATGTTTTGCTGCGACCTTATTTCGTTGTCCCGTTACGGACAGAGACAAGAAAATAAGGTCGCAGGAGTTATTATCGTAAAAAATGGAATTAGACCCGCAGAAAATTGAAAAAAGTGGAATTAAACTCAGAAATTCGAATTTTGTAACTGCATGATTTATTCCATACAGTCCGGATTTTTCGAAATTTCACACGAGCATGAAAATATAAGTCAGCAGAACACTATTATGTTTCCTTCTTTAACTCACTTATTCAGAGAAATAAAGTTGGAAATTCCATATAAATTTCGTGAGTTTTAATTTAATTCCAGTTTTTTACGAGGGTAGTTCCTGCGACGTTAATATTTGTAAATATTTGATACGCAAGCTTTTGCTTTTTTGTCTGACTTAGTTGAATACTTTTATAATGTTAATATGTCAAAATGACATTTGTATATCAACTAAAAGTATACAATTGTAAAATTTTCGCACATAAATTATTTATTACCGAAATTAGTTACAAACATTTACTTAAATTAATATTTTGTCCAAATCCAGCATTTTCAATAATTGGAGCCAACCTTCTCAGTATTGAATTTATTCACTGGCCTTTTGGAGCAAGTTTCATTCAGTTTAAAACTTTCATTCGGTTTGTGGCAGTAATTTAGAATGTCCACGAATGGCTGCATTCGATTGATTGAATTCGTTGAAGCTGGGAATTTTCTATTTTGGCATTAATTCTTACTTTTAAGATGGCATGATAAGATTAAGGAGTAATTTTATAACTGAGGCAAACACACTTTCGCGTTATGGGCTCTTTATGGTAACTTCTTAGTCTGCTAATTTTTGCAATATCATTGATATATCTGATACCAAATGGTATTAGTTGAATTCGAAAGGAAATGGTTAAAGACCTTCAGGTGCAGCGATAAACTCTGACAAGATCTATCTTGATAAAAATATTGCAACCATGCTTTAGAAATTTTATCGAGGTGTGGAATCCAATCTTGTACCGGTCAGGGGTTGTGGTTGTGTTTAGTTTACGATAACCGCCACATTATGTCTATAATCAACATGTTTTATTCTAAAACTATGTTTAACAGATATGATTGCGAAATGTTATTGTCTCATGTTTGTTCTCTTTGTGTACCATTTGGCTGTCGTTGACATGAAGTTACAATCCCTTTTTCCTTCACACTACGGGATATAGAACAATTAACGCAATTGTGATTTTGTCGTACCGAGATCGAACAATAAGGGCGGATGTGACAAGATATTTCATGATTAGACTACTAACTTCCTTACATCCGCTGGCGCTACATCCCAAAAAGGGATTTGGCCGCCTCAACGATGCTTCTCCAAATAGTTCAATCCACTGCAAGAGAACGCCAGACACGGTGACCGAATGTATTTAGGTCCCTTTCAGCATCATCTATCCATCATATAGTTGGTCTCCCGCGTGGTCCTACTTTCGTTGGTGCCGATTCCAAGGCCGATGATATCAACTTTATCGAGATTTTTTCTGATCTGGTGATTCATTCGCATTCTGCACATACATAGTTCCTTCTTTGATGGGACCGAAAATTATTAGAATTATTTTACGCTCATACCTCAGCGACATATGAGGAGACTTGAATATTTTGATGTTGGCGTCACATACTCGGTAGCCTGCTGCGGTCCTCGCTGAAATGTACACAGAATCAGAGTTTTGCTCAGTATCAGTGATCTGACTGATTACTGAGACTAGTAATCTCATTTACCTTCTAATATTGTGTATCTCCTGAAATGAGTCTCCGCGCCGTCTGGCTTCTCGCGGTGACCATGTATTTAGTCGTCGCTTCATTGATGTGAAGGCCGAATTATTGGTCTGGTAATTCTAACGGAAGGGGGGCTTATTTCAGGGAGACGATTTTGCAATCCGTTAGAGTATGTCGTTCGTCAGGGCTGACGAATGACAAACTCGAACGATAGGTTGAAGAGTTTTTGAGATGTTTGGTCTCCTCGGCGCACTCGGGATGTTATCTCGAAGGCCTTCTATTAGCATAAAAGCCTTTTTAGCCCAATGGTTAAGGGGGGCTTGCGTTGAGGTTTAGTTTAGAACCACACTTAAAAGTTAATGATTAGCTTATTGCGTTTTAAATCATGTTTAGTGACTAGACAGGATTAGTCAACTATTCTCTGAATGTTCTGAAGTTTATTTAACTGAAATAATGAGTTTAGTGAAAGAAAGTACATAATACAAAATTATATCGCGATTTAGTAGTCTTTAAAATCGATGAAGTTATCCTTAATCAAAAATTTAGTAATTTATTCAGCTTTTCTAATCTGACTATATGAATTTAATTTTAAGATAATATTGTCACTGTTTTGGCTACTGAATATATACGAGTGGCTATAACACTAAAACTATATTCATCAAAATTTTTAAATTTGATCATTCTTTACACCAATTTATGATATCACAAAATTTTATTTCGGAATTTTTTCTTTACAGATTCATCGTATTATTATAGTAATGAGAGTTTGCAACAACAAAATCAAGCAGCTTTATTAAATCAAGACGTCCGTTCACCATTAGCGGCGACCAGAGCTAATTCATTAGCTAGTGCGGCATCGCCGACTGGTAGCGCATGCACCAAATCTGAATCATCTGATATATTTTTAGTTTAGTTTAAAGGTTTTTTATTTTTATTTTTTATTTCTTACTAATATTGTGTAAAAAGAACAAAGATGACGAAAAAAAAAAACTTCAAAAAATCAAAAGTAGTGTATAATATTTGAATTTATGTTATGTATTTATGGTAAGGTCTTGGAAAATTAAGATTATGACATTCGATCAACAAAATAGCTCAAAGCCACAAGTGTTAATTTTTATTGTTATTGCTATAAACACAACCAACGGATCGATATAGTTTTTCAGAATTTTCAGACAAATGAAAATCGCACACGACTTATTTATATTATGATTTGAATTTGATAAATTCATTTCCCTTTCTCTTCTTAGCTACATATATACAGATTTGCTATGCATTTTATAAGAAAAACAAGACAATAGTGTTGTTTTTTAAATATAAACGTAAATAAATCGGTAACTAAATCACGTAAAGTTGTAGTTTTATTATTTCAAGCAAAAACCGTGGAGAATAAAAAACTAAAAAAAACATAACACTAAATTTTAACCACAATTTCACATACACACCTGCATCGAGCGCGCTGGTTAAACTTCTTAAAATAAATATTATAAGAAGTTTCATTGAACTGGATATAAAAAAAAAAAAATTTAAAAAAAAATGATTGTTGCTTACAACGTTTAGGTATATATAAATATATAATAGTTTTTATTTATTTAATTTTTTTTTTATTTTTATATTTTTTATTTATTTAGTTTTATTATTTTTAATGTTATAATATTCAATAAAAAAAAAAATTGTGGTCATAATTAAAAAACAAATTGATTTGAAAAATTATACTTTTTCGGATATACGAGTATATACGGATGATGATTTGCTCACATATGACCAACATACATGAAGAATTATTTATAAATACATGAATTACATCATAATCGATTAAATATAAGAAAAATTGATTTAAAAAAACAAACCTAATTATTTGTACGTACTTTTGTTTGTAAGTTAGTATAGTTCTATAAAACTAAATATGTAGCATGTATATTATTAGTTTTAAGAAATAAAATTTTTGTATACACACCCAATAATAAGATAAAGTGCGGTAGCATCATAATCTAAACCACACGCAGAAAGAGTTGTAAAAACAATATGTACTTTATATGATGAATATTATGTATATATATATATATATATATATATATATATATATATATATATATATATATATATATATATATATATATATATATATATATATATATATATATATATATATATATATATATATATATATATATATATATATATATATATATATATATATATATATATATATATATATATATATATATATATATATATATATATATATATATATATATATATATATATATATATATATATATATATATATATATATATATATATATATATATATATATATATATATATATATATATATATATATATATATATATATATATATATATATATATATATATATATATATATATATATATATATATATATATATATACATATATATATATATATATATATATATATATATATATATATATATATATATATATATATATAAATATTGAATTCAGGAAAAGGTAAAAAAATTATAATTAATAATACCAAAGAGATAAAAATTAAATTATTTATTATGATTTATTAAAACAAAAAAATGGAAAAAATATCGATAATATGAATCTATCGACAAAATACACAAATTACTTGAGATTATTACTCTAAGGCAGATACACAAACATACACCCCATAAATAGTTCAGACCATAATCCTTTATCACTGCCCAAATTACCCATTTTTTAAAAATATAAAACTAGTCAAAAACTCACATGATTCACACACATACACACAGACACACACACACACACACGCAAAAGCAAATACAAACTTAGGCTTTGGACCATATTTTAAACAACCAAATTTTGACTGAAAATTTCCAGAAAAAAATTTTAAATGTTACCAAAACGACCATCTACACTTGTAGATGGTTTATTAATATCTTAATATTATCTCTAAAAAAAAACCTCAACCAAAGACTATTTCTCTGCGAAGCCAAGAAATAACAGAAATTACATCTAAATCGGAGATTGAAATAAAAATTTTTGCAGAAATTAAACGATTGATTATAAAATACCCAAGAAAAAAAAATGTATAAACGAGTTTTTCAAAATTTCTTTATTATAATTTATTTATATAAGTGTATGAAATGAAATATTTCTTTACATATTTCCATTAAGAAAAAAAACAAGGAAACAAATTTAAATCATAGTTTTAAGGCTAAAGTTAAAATTGTATTTTAAAAAAAAAACAAAGATAAAATTAATTATGTAAATCAATAAAAACATTATATTATATATGTACAATATACATATAAATATGTTTATATATATATATATATATATATATATATACAAATATATATATAAATATTTATACAGGGTGACCCATTTTAAAGGAACCACCCAAATAACTCCCAGGGGAAGGCCTAAATAAGGAAGTAACGATACAAAAGATCACAATATTTAGGGGGAAATCAAAATATGACCTTGAATTTGACTTTAAGGTCAAATTTCAAGGTCACGTCGTTTTTTTAAAATGGAAATACCTGTTTTTGACTCTGGATTCTGAAAAATGATACTGTATGGCTGAACGTAGAATTTCACGTGCTTTCAGAATCCAGAACCAAAAATAGGTGCTTCCATTTTAAAAAAACCGACTTGACCTTGAAATGTAACCTCAAGGACAAATTCACGCTCATCATTTGATTTCCCCTTAAAAATTGTGCAACTTTTGAATTTACAATTTTTTTGAATCAAGCTTTCCCCTGGGAGTTATTTGAGTAGTTCTTTTAAAATGGGTCACCTGGTATATATGTATATATATATATTTATATGTATATATATATATATATATATATATATATATATATAAATATACGTATATATATATATATATATATATATATATATATATATATATATATATATATATATATATATATATATATATACATAAACTTATATATGAGGAGTGTCTGATCAAAAGTCGCTATTTACATCTTACGTTTTGCTACTTACTTTTGATCACTTTTTTGTAGTAAATAGCTTGTTTTGACCAAAATCAAGAATTTTAGGAATATTTTTCATAGAGAAATTGGCAGTTTTTGGTCCATGCTGGAAATAACCACTTTTGGTCTATTTCACTTAAAAAATTGTGCCGTGATAGAAAAAAAAAATCATTTTGGAAAATGTAAATAGCGACTTTTGATCAGACACTCCTCATGTGGAATAGAAAATTAAAAGAAACAAATATTTTAATTAAAATTATAACAAAAATAATGATAAATAAAGTGTACCATTTTATTTATTCAAATTTATTCCTATAAAACCATTCGTACTCCTGGATTCTGCTGTACATCATCAACATTTTTTTAACTAAATGGTTTGTTTACAAAATAGGAAGTGCAACCGTATATTATTCGTAAGAACCCATATATATCCGTCCTTCTCCAATTATCTACGCTTGAAATAGAAGATTTTATATGGGAAAAACTTTGTTTCAAATCTATAGTATTTTTAAATCTTGAATCATAAATGAATCCGGCTGTTCCAGACGTGTATTTACTATAACAGCCAGCGTTGCCATTGGGCCGATATTATCGTCATTTTGACGTTTTTAGATCCAAAATACGATGAGACGTTTTTTTATTTCTCGTAGAACAAAATAGACGTTTTTGAAAAAAGTTCATACAAAATCACTTGGAGTCAAGTTTTCGTGGTAAATTGGTTTTAGGACAAAGTTACGAATACACTTTCGAAAAATCACTTGGAGTCAAGTTTCACAAAATCACTTGTCAAGTTTTCGTGGTAAATTGGTTTTAGGACAAAGTTACGAATACACTTTCGAACTTTCGACTTACATTTTCCCTCTTTCTTCTTTAATCATGTTAAATGTAAGTACTTACAAGACCTCTAATATTTCTTCGCGTTAAAAACAAGTTTCCATTGAAAGAAAAGGAATATTTTAATTAAAAGGTTATTTTTCTTTGTTAAGCATGAAACACACCGAGCAGCAGATTTAAATATTAACTAATTTACCTATTTAATGAATTCAAATCATAGTTTGAGCAAAAATAGGGGGATTTTTTAAGAAAATAACCAATTATTTTATATTTTTCAATTTCTGAAAAATTTCTATTAAAAGAAAATGATTTGAATGAAGTTGGTTTTACCGTCGCATCAACCGATTCCACACCCAGCAGCAAAAAAAGAATGCTCTTTGCAGCTAATCATAACCTCAATAAATATGACATATTGTTTAGTTTCTGGAGTGCGTTCATAAACTCAACACTGTAGAACAATGTTACAACTGTCATTGTACAAATAACATTCCCACTTACAACGAGCTTTAAACGTCAAAGTAAAAACGTCAAAATAAAAACGTGGAACGAAGACAATTGAAGAATCAAAACACAAAACAACAAAATATTTACAGATGCTTTATAATATTATAAGAATACATGTAATGTTATGTTGTGAATACATTTTTATTTCGTTAATTCAATTGAATTTTTGTTTATTCTTACATTTGACAGCTAGAAAGGCAGCATTGAGTAGGATTGAAAATGACGTTTATAACAATAAGGGGAAATTTTGGTTTAGGTTTATGAACAACAAAAAGCACGTTGCTGTGGTTACAACCGAGGTTTATGAACGCTTTAGAACTGTCATTGTTAACAATATTGTTACAATGTAGAGTTTCATTCTTTCTCGAAACTTTATTGTGTGAGCGTCCTTTTTTAGTGAAGTGTTTATAAATTAAAATTTTCATTTAATTTAATTAATTGTTTTTGAATTTAAATAATATCTTAATAATTTTATTCTGTTTTGTTTGTTTATTTTCGGGTAAGTCTTTTCATAGTTTTTTTCCATCCACAAAATAGTAAATCCATCCAATACAAGCAAGGAGGGGCAAAGTACGCAGTACTTTGCACCTCTGCCAATTTCCGGTGATTTCTCCGACTCTGATTCTGAAAATGTAATAAATAAAAATAAAAAATCCAAAATCGTCATTAATAATAACATAATAGAAAACAGTGAATATAATAATATGCGTAATAAGGACTTGAAAAGAAAACAAATTAATAAGCAAGTCGCAAATGCGTCATATAATGAAATAACTCCCACTTTGCCTCCTTCAGATATATCTATGGATCAATCTAATATTTCAAACATGACGCTTAACACTGAAACCAAAATCAATTTATATAACAAATTAGACATCGGCCCATTTGCCGTTTTCGTGAGTAAAGAGAATTTAAATTTAGTTTTATTAGGTAAAGCAATCAAATTTAACAAGTTCAATGACGTCAAAAATATCTCAATGGTTAGTAAAAATGTGGCCAAAGTTATTTTCAACAAATTTGAAGACGCAAATAACTGTGTCAAATCTGAAGCTTTCCATAAATTTGATAATTATACAACATATATACCAAAAAATTTCACTTCTTCAATCGGTATTGTTAGGAATATTCCTATTGTACTCTCAACTGATGAAATTAAAGAAAATATTAAATCAAAATATAATATCTCAAAAATAGAAAGGATGACTAAATGGAATAATACCACCAAAACAGCCGAAGATATCGAATCAGTTAAAATCACTTTCGATTCAGGAATTATTCCACACAATGTCTCCCTTTACGACAACATTTTATTAAAAGTTGATTATTTTATTCCTACCCCGTTATTCTGCAAAAAATGCTTGAATTACGGTCACACAGCCACTAGATGCAGATCAAAAATTAATAGATGTATTACATGTGCTAAAACTATAGAGGCCGACCATGATTGTGACAAGATAGTGTCTTGTAAATATTGTGGAACGGGCCATGCTACTAATTTTTTCCAATGTAACGAAAGATTCAGACAGAAACAAATTAGAGAGCATATGATAATAAACAAGTCAAGTTATAGAGAATCTAAAAGCCACCATTAGGGTAGACAACAAAATATTCCAAAACCGATAGATTTCAAAAACGACATAAGTAATAATAATCAAACTTGGCCCAATAATAATTTAATGAATTTTGAAGCTAGAAAAATTAATGTCTTAAATGAATTAGTAAAAGAGTTAAGAAGTCAACTAAGTGAAAGAGATTCAATCTTTAATGACGTCAAATTACTCTTAGATAATTCCGATGACTTTAAGAAAAATCCGGCTAACATAGACTCTCTAAAAATTAAACTAAATACACTTATTAAAAAATAAATTTTTCTTGCCATTTTCGTTTTCTTTTCATTTATCCATTCATTATGCAGTCTTTAAAAATTTTACAAATTAATATTCGTAGTTTAAATAGTAACAAAGATTTACTATACCATTATATTCAATCCAATCACATTGATATCGTTATTTTATCCGAAACATGGACAAGTCCAAATAGTAATTTAATTTTTAATAATTACAATCTCATTACTGATGACAGACCAGATGGTTTTGGCGGAGTAGGTTTTTTAATACATAAAAAACTTTCTTGGAAGTCTATTAATTTAAATTTTCATTATACCCGTTTTCAAGCTTTCAAAATTAACATCAAATTTAAAAATATTGATTTTAATATCTTATCTTTTTATAATAACTCGGTTATTAGGCCGCAGGAAATCATTAATGAATTTGAACACCTCATCACTCAAAATCTAGATAACTGTTTAATAGCGGGAGACATAAATATTCATAATAGTCTTTGGGATGGTTCATTACCCCCTACTCACGACAGAGTCGGCGATAAAATTGCAGATATAATCACTGCTAATAACGTCTTTTTATTGAATGATGGATCTCACACTAGACTAGATCTTTACAGAAATAATTCTTCAGCATTAGACATCACTTTGTGCTCAACCAGTTTAATCAGAAAACTCTCATGGAAAATTGATCCCATCAATTTAGGAAGTGATCATCTCCCAATACTTATTGACTATAAACTAAACTATTATCAAAAAAAACAAATCACAAACTGGTCAAAAGTATTGAGAGATTTTGATCTAAATAATATTGATGATAAATGCAATGTTGAAGAATATCTAGAAAAATTAATTTCTGAAAACACTTCTATCATCACAAGTAAAAATACATTCAAACCTAAACCCTGGTGGAACGACCTTATCCAGAGACTATGGACCATCAAAAAACACAAACAAATAATTTACAATCAAAACAAAAATATGTTTACCGCTATTGAACTAAAAAAATCGGTACAAAAACTTAAATTAACAATCAGAAGAGAAAAGAAAAAATCTTGGAACATTTTTTTGATGAGTATAAATCATAAAACTAACAATTCCGATCTCTGGAACAATATCAGTAAAATTAAAAATAAAAAACAATCTAATTATAGAATTCTAGAAGACCCTATACTAGCAAATAAATTTTTAAATTATAATTTTCCTGTCTCCTTTGAATCTCATTTTAATCTCTCTAATAATTTCAATCCTATTAATCCTGCGGAATTTAATAACTCTGAAATTCTTGACATTATTAAAAACTCCAATAATACTGCTCCAGGATATGATAAAATCTCATATAAAATCATTAAACAGTTAATTTCCACTAATCCTGACTTAATCAACATTATTACAAACCATTATAATAACATCTGGCATAATCAAATTTACCCAACTAAATGGAAAACTTCTTATATTATTGCCATTTTGAAAAAGAGGAAAGATGATCGAAACATTATTAATTACCGTCCTATTTGCATGTTACCAATTTTCTCAAAAATCTTCAATAAACTCATTTTAAAACGAATTAACGTCCATTTAATCTCCCATAACACTCTCAACTATTTTAATTTTGGTTTTAGGAAAAATAAAAGTATCACTGATTATTTTGTAGAAATGTTTAATTTCATCAACTCCCTTAAACAAAAACAAAAAAAAATTGTTTTAATTAACATTGATATTTCCAAAGCTTTTGATAATGTAGATAAAAATATTTTATTAAACACCTTTAAAAACTTCAATTTCCCTAATAACATTACACATTGGATTTCTCAATTTCTCACAAATAGAATTATTTCTATTCAAAATATCAATCAAGCTTCCATTCATTACACTAATAAAGGCATTCCTCAGGGTAGCTGTTTGAGTCCTACCCTTTTTAATATATATACCACTTCTTTACACGACATCAATAACCCCTATTCACAAATTTTTCAATATGCCGATGATATTTGCATAGTAATTTCTGCTGATAACCATGATAACTTACAATTAATAGCAAATTCTACTTTACTCTCATTAACTGATAAATTACAATCTTTAAAACTACAAATTAACACTGATAAATCTCATTTTTTAAGACTATTCACTAACAAAAATAATTCCAAATCTCTAAATTTAAAAATTAACAATATCAATATAGAAGAAAGATTAACTACTAAGATACTGGGTACAACTTTAACAAATAGACTTTCATTATCAAATCATTACACAAACTTAAAAGCAAATATTTCCAATTCCATTAATTTACTTAAAACTCTCACCCATTTTAATGGAGGTGTAAATCCCGAAACAATGATCAATATTTTTAAAGCAATAGTTAAATCAAAACTTGAATACACTTATGTTTTCACAGACACTAAATATAAAAAAGATATTAATATCTGTCAATCTATTAAAAATGCTTGTCTGAGAGCTTGTTTAGGCTTCTTAAGAACCACTCCGATTCCGGCTATTTTATCCGAATCCCTAGAAACAACCTCAGATCTAGATTTTACTAAAAAATCACTAATTTATATTACAAAAAATCTGTATAATAATTCCAAAATCGGTAACGACATTAAAAACAATAGTTCTCTTCCTAAACTTAATGACTTATATTCTAACTATTCTTTTCTTTCCAAAATTAAACCTTTTCATATTAAAAAAACTTCTCCTTCTAATTTTAGCATTATAACAAATATTGATGGAATTACAAACAAAAATTTCATAAACCATTCGGAACAATATGCCTTATCCATGGCTGAAATTAATAAATATTATAATTTCGCAAAAATTTACACAGATGGCTCCATAATTAACAATAAACCAGGAATTGGAATTTTTGTTGAGGACAAAAGTTGGAATTTTGCCATCCAACTAAATAACCCTACTTATATTAAAAATATCGAAACCATTGCTATTAAAATTGGAATTACCATATCTCTAATCATCAAAAACAAAAATATCATCATTATTACTGACTCTCAAAGTTCTTGTATCTCATTAAAAACAGCTCTATTACACTATACAAATAGACACTATGAAAACCAAATTATTGATACTATCGGCCATAACCAAATTAAAAATGTTGTCATTCATTGGTTCCCGGGTCACTGTGGCTTAAAAGGAAATACTATAGCAGATAGTATAGCAAAAAAAGCAGTTTTTTCACCTACTCACTTTCTTAATAATGAACCTACCCTCACAGACCTATTTAACGATATCTCCAGGTCCATAAATAATAAGTGGAAGGAAAACTACACATTAATGTGTAATTCATCCGGCCACTTTTATAAACAAATTTGTCCTTCTCCAAGATCATATTTCCTATTCAAAGACTCCAACTTTACATCTTGTCAAACCAGGTTAATTTACAGATTAATCTCTGGTCATACAGTTAACAAGAAATTTAAATTCCTTTTGGGACTTGAATCTACATCTAATTGTGAGATTAGCAACACCGTAGAAGATAACGAACATATTATTAACGATTGTGTTATATATAACAATATAAGAAATAATTACCCTCTTTTATACAGAAAATCCTTATTAGACATCTTAAAGGATCAAAGAATGGAAGAGTATAAAATATTGTGTGATTTTGTGGATGGAATAAATTATAAACTATGAATTAAGACTACACTTATTTTTATTGACTTTTTTCACACAATGATCTTTCTTTTAGAATCATTTCATTTTATTTCATTTTATTATAATATTAAGATTTATGAACTTTGTTTAATTTAATATAAACACTTTTTTTTTTAAAAAAAAAAAAAAAATTAAATTAAGAATTAAAAAAAAAAAAAAATTATGAATTATAAACTTATTTTTAATTTCAATTCTTTTATTTTTATGTATCCTTTATCTTCCCTCTAATATTTTTATTTAATAACTTTAATTTAATCTAATTTAATTATTAAACTTTGTTTTATATAATTATGCTTTATCTTATTTAATTTATAAATCTAATTAATTTATGTACACTTCATTCAACCCTCCAGAACCTCCCCTGAGTGGTCTCTGGAAATTTTGGGCTGTTCTCAACTCACTGGTCTTATGGATTGAAAGATCTGACCTGAGCAAATTTAAAGACAAACAAACAAACAAACAATGTAGAGTTTATGAACACAGTCCTGTTATTTTCTTGTGTACATATTTTTTTGCAATAAAATATTTTGAAAAATAAACCTCTTTCACAAAACACAGTATTAAGTCTCGAATAACACAAAACACACGTTTGGTGTGAATGTGTTACGAAGCACACCTCCCCACCATAGTGTATGAAGGGTAGCGTGATTCGCAACAAGAAAAAATTCCTTCGCATGGACTACTACTGCAGCACTTTTCCTGGACTAGGTGACAGTCGTGGGGTGGGGTTAAAAAAAAATGTAGTAGTGTACGAAAGACTAGTAGATGCTGCAATGGGATGTTAAGGTTCAAAAAGTATGATAAACCCTATGTAGATATATAAAACAATACAAACCAAAAAAAAACCAAAATGTAGGGTTTTATTGTATAATACCAGCTTTTAGCTTACTGTCATATAAAACAAGACCGTTGATGGATTGGCCTTAGTGTCTACGCCTCCCGAACGAAGTGTTATATGATTGGACACTTCCCTCCCTTACATTGAACACTAAATCACGGCATTATTTTTAAGGATATATTAAAATAACATAATTACGGCATTGACTAAGTAGATGTAATACAAACAAATGTAAAGAACATTATTGAATTAAGTAAAGATGAATAAATAAATAAGATTCTCAACACTGAACAAACGAAGACATACGAACATTCCTCTTATGCATATTAATATTAATGAACGTAACCAATAAAGTAAATCAACAACGAAAAGAAATTAGGTAATAAAATTCAAGAATTAATTTTACTAAAATTTAAGAACATTTATTGCCAAATAAATTAATAATAATCATAATTTAATTAGACGAATTAATCATGCATGCCAAAATTATTGATAATAAACGTAGAATTAATAATAATAAAAAAATAATAATTTGATAATGAAAACTAATACATCAATAACGGATCGATCCCCCTAACACCTCAACGCCATAATAATAATATTATATATTAATACTAATATCTCTATTGATATACTAATTTAGAAATTTGAATTATTTTCTGAAAAAATGTACTTTAACATTTTTAGCAAATTATAAGATTCATAAAAGTTTATACATTCTTCATGGCAATAATATGAATAATTAATAAATTTGAATAAATAGTAATTTATAAGTTAATAAATAAGCATTATGCGCTATATGAAATAATTTATATTATTTCCATATAATCTAGATAATTAAATAATAAATTTTTGTTTTGCACTTAGCTGTAACACCAACAGAAGATCATAACGGATTAACGGCCCTCCTAAGCATGACTAATTCATTTGGTCCAAATTTTGTTCAATAGGCGGAACCAAATAATGCCGCAATCAAAATTTCCTAGGAAGAGTCCAGAATCCTAAGTTTCTGAAACAGAAACCGTACTCTTAAGTCTTCCGTATCTAAATTGTTCCTTAGCCGGTTCTCTCTGTTTCCAAGAAATATTAAGTAGGATAAAAACAGCTCAGTTGTACTGTGAATGTAAAAACAACAAAAAACCATATAATTATGACTAAGGTTCTACCTTTGAATTCCAAAACGGTGGAATTAAAGAATTACATGTATAAAAGTATCTTTACCGTTTAACTTTCTAGAAAAAGTTGAAGAAACCGTGCTAAAACGATCACGGTCTATTCCTTTTCTTAATACTTGAAATTTAAGGAATCACTGTATTTATAAAAAAAAACTTGATTAAACAAAATCCCGCACTGTGACACAAAAAAAAATTAACCAAATGTTAATTTTAATTAATTACTTAAACTTACGAAATTTTTAATTGTATTTACATATATTTCACTCACAGAAATTTAATTTCGATTAACATAAATATTTTATTATTTTTTTCCAATTTATAACTACACGAACACTGAAATGTTCGATACTTGAAAACAGAATGAACGTCGGAGCAGATTTTGATCGCTTGCAATTATTTGGTAATAAAGATTACCCGCTATATTATGGAAGTACATAATATAAAACAACAATTACATAGTCAACAAAATATATGACCAGCAAGTACATAACGTTTGATGATCATCAAACGACATCATTTGAAGGAAAAAAAAACAAAAAAATTTACATTTTTATGGCCATCCAGTTAATGGTGACAACAAAACAAATAATAATATGTTCAACATTGAATGTTCTTACCATTCAACAAAATTCTCATATCTAAATCAAATTTATTCAACATAAATAGGGTACATGTAAATAATATGCATAAGAGAAAATCACGTAAACCTCGATTTCACGCGTATTAGGTCAGTGGTAAAATACAGCAAAACAGAAATTTCAAACTTCAACCATGTAGCAATTTTGAACAACCAAAATTGTCACATTCGTGGGGCAGACTCACACCCATGAGACAGTCTCAGAGCCGGGCACAATATTATTTTTACATCTACTTATAACAAAATATTGGAACATTATCGTATATCCTTGGCATGATATATTCCCAGTTTTTTCCCAGCGGCGTCTTTAACCTCATATAATACAGTACCAATCCTTCTTTCGATTACAGCGGGTAAAAATTTCTTTGATAATTTTGCTGAAATCTGTTTTACTGCACAGCTTTGGGTAAAATTTCGAACAAATACTTTCTGTCCTGGCAGAAAGCTTCTTGGTTTGGCGCGCAGATTATAACGACAAGCAGATGATCTATGAGCAGCTTCTAAGTTACGGAGTACTATTTGTTGAACAATTGATAAATTATCAGTTGGGGTTAGGACGTTGGTATTGTAATCATCAATAGATTGGATTTTCCTTAACAGTTCATAAAAGGACCCGTGAGTTATCTTATGTCTACCAAATAATAAGTAATGTGGCGAAAATTTAGTAGAATTATGTATTACGTTTCTCAAGGCTCCGGCTATTTCATCAATATGTTGGTCCCATTTCCGGTGATCGTCAGCAATATAAGATCTGATGGCAGCGAGAATAGAGCGATTGACTCGTTCGGATGCGTTGGCCTGGGGCGAATACTTTGCGGTGCGCTCGTGTTTAACTCCATATTTTTGTAATAGGTTCGACAATAATATCGACTCGAACTGTGGGCCGTTATCGGTAAATATTGTTTCAGGAACGCCATAAACTTGAAATATTTTTTTCTCAAGAAATTCAACCAGTTTAGTTGCAGTTGCAGATCGCATTGCCTCTAGAATTGGAAATCTGGTGAACTGATCTAAAAGAATAAAAATGCAAGTATGCCCATTTAAAGTTCGAGGGTAAGGGCCTAAGAAATCTAAATATATACGCTGAAAAGGTCTCGAAGGATACACCTGCTTCCCCATTTCTGGTCTTGTTTGGTAATTAGCAGGCTTGCTCTGTTTACAAATAGTGCAACTACCAACGTATTTCGTAATATCAGCAGCCATAGTCGGCCAATAAAAATATCTTTTTATGAGTGAAATAGTTTTGGCAGTACCTGGGTGAGCAGCTGATGGAGGCTGATGGGCTTGTTCTATCAAAGAGTGTGTTAAGCTGGCTGGTACTAATAATTTCCAAGCAGAAATGTCACTGGTATTTTCAACCGGATCCGGCAGGTATACATAAATTTTATTTTCTTGAATCCTATAGTTGGTTTTAACATCTTGGTTCTGGCGGAGAGCTGTCATTTTCTCCACATAGTCTTCATCATGAAACGAGGAAGAATTTAAATTCAATTGGAGCGGCGCGCTTTGTACGTGGTCTATAGCATCTACGTTGACACGAGAAAGGGCATCAGGTACAACATTGTCACTACCTTTTCGATACACGATTTTAAAATTATAACTCTGAAGCTTAAGGGCCCATCGTGCTAACTGTCCCTCCAAGTCCTTTTGACTCATAAGCCATTTCAAGCTATTATGGTCGGTTATGATTGTAAAAACATAACCCTCAATATAGGGTCTAAACTTCTTAACACTCTCCACTGCAGCGAGGCATTCGAGTTGGGTGGTGGAATAATTACGTTGAGATTTCGACGTCTTTTTACTCATATAGGAAATGGGATGTTCTTGGCCATTATGAACCTGATAGAGGACGCTACCTATGCCAGATTTACAGGCATCACACTGTATAAAAAATTCTTTGGAGAAATCTGGATTGACCAGTAAAGGTGCAGAGGTTAATGCCGCTTTAAGATCATCAAAAGCTGTTTGCGCTTTCTCATCCCAAACTATCTTAGTGTTTTTCCGAAGGAGATCTGTAATAGGAGCTGATATCAGGGAGTAATTTCGGATAAACCGGCGGTACCAACCAGTCAACCCCAGGAAACGTCTAATTTGCCGTGTTGTTTTTGGTATAGGGTAATCAGCTATGCCTTGAATCTTTTCAGGGTCCACTTTAAGGCACCCCTCACCAATTACATAACCAAGGTATCGCGTTTCTTTAAGCATAAACTTGCTTTTTCCAACATTTATGGTCAGTTTTGCTTTAGAAAGCAATCTTCCCACTTCAGCTAAGAGTTGTAGATGCTCCTCAAATGTCGCCGAGACGACCAGAAGATCATCTAAATACACGAATACCCGATCATGCAATTGATGAGGTATAACCTTGTCCATTAATCGACACATCGTCTGGGGTGCGTTGCACAAACCAAACGGCATGACGACAAAATGGTAAAGTGGACGACCCGGCACGGTGAAAGCCGTCTTATCCCTTGACCCAGGATCCAGCGGTATCTGCCAGAAGGCATCTTTTAAATCAATGGTGCTGATGTATCTCGTTTGATCAAGCCGACTGAGCAGACCGTTAATCAAAGGAAGAGGGTAAGCGTCCGGCACCGTGACCGAGTTCACCTTCCGAGCGTCAAGACATAGCCGAACTTTCCCATTTGCCTTCTTTACCAATGTGACGGGAGATGACCAGGAACTATGGCTTTCTTCAATTACCCCTAACTCGAGCATCCTGTCCAGTTCCTTATAGAAGTTCGCTTGCACTGCTGGAGAAACAGCATAGTGCCTTTGTTTAATTGGACGCGTGCCCTCAACAATTTTAATTTCATGTGTTAAGAAATCAGTGCGGCCTAAACCAAGTTTTTCGCTGGATGGAAACAGCTCTGTCACTTGATTCACTAAAAATTGTTGACGTGGGTTCAAAACATGAGTAACTTTGTCTACTTCACAGTTGGGATTTGTAGTCGGTATGTTGAAAAGTTCTTCGATCATAACTGGAACTAAACCGAAACTTGTCCAGAAGTCAATACCCAGGTAAAGTGGTTGACTTAAACTAGGAGCAATATGCACTCGAAGCATTTTAGTTTTTCCACCGTATGAAACTTTTGCTAAAAAATGACCTAAAATTTGTACTTGATCACCACTAGCAGTGGAAAGTGAAGATGGCAATGAAAAATAGTTAATGTTGCGTTCCTTTAGAAAACCTTCAGCCCCTCGTCCCAGTACCGAAATATTAGCTCCGCTATCAAGCAGTCCACGGTAGGGAATTCCATTGAGTAATATGTTTGCGTACGGACGAGAATCAGGCTCGATAGACATGATAGTTTCTGAAATAGATCTCTTTATTTTCTTTCTTAATTTAAAATAGGTACAGGTACGATCGGTTTTATTACGACCGACAGGAGGGAATCTAAAAACTGATGGAAGTAAATAAGGAATCGACTTTAATCGTTCATTGGTATTTGCTGAGGCTGTTGGGATTGGGTTGGTCTTCTCAATAATTTGTATAGCTCGGGATCGGTGTTCGAAGCCGTCTCCTCCGTGTCCGGTCTGGGTTTGTACATTTTTGGTTGGGAATTCAGAGTCCCAGATTTTCTGGATTCCCTCTGCTGGTTTTCCTTACGACAACAATAAGGACATTCAGGTTTTAAGATTCCTGGCGCACCACAGCCATAACAAAACAAATTACGTTCATTTGATGGACATTCAGGAAACGAATGACCAGGTTGCTTACAATTCCAACATGTCAGCTTGAAGTTTCTATTAGGTTGTACCGAAGATGAAGGAGCAAACGAACTGTGTTTACCATGTTGATTAAATGCATTAACACAATAGTCTTCAGTTAAATGTTCTTTCGAGGAATCATCCTCCGGAAAAATGTTGGTCCCCTCAATCTCGTTTACCTGTCGTTTAGACATATATAATTCAGGAACATGTCCCATACGTAGCCAATCGTCTTCAACTATAACACAAGAATCTATAAATGCCGTTAGATCGGAAAATCGCTGTCCTGCAAATTTATCCTGAAGACCCGGTCGCATATTTCTCATCAAGAGATTTATAATGTCTTGCTCTGATAAAGGCTTTCTGAGCTTAAGGGCCTTATTTTGAATAACATCACAAAAGTCAAGGAAAGGTTCTTTCAATTTTTGACGTGTTTTTTCCAGTTCATATTTGATATCATCATCTGAGCGTCGTATACGAAACCTGCGCAACATGTTAACACTTAAATTTTGCCAAGACAGAGTATCGTCGGACTGTCGATAATTCCAGTACCAATTAAGGGCTCTGTCTTTCAATAAAACAGAGAAATTTTTAGCCAATCTATCGTAAGAGACCCCATTTGCAAGTGCCATATTCTCCACTCTATACAAAAAGTTCTCTATTGATACTTTGTCTCTATCATCACCATAAAATTGCATATTCCATTCAAAGATTCGTAACATCTCACGAGCCTGCTTTTGAGGTGGAATATTTTGAGAGTTTTGTAAAGTTGAGACTTTATTTTGTAAGTCCTGTACAGTGCCAATTTGAACTGCTGAATCATGATTGTCATCAGAAATAGATGCTTTACTCGATTTTGAGGTAATTTTAACATTTAACGGAGATTGTGTCGCCGTGGCTTTTGGTGGTAAATTCAATTTTTCAATTAATCTCTCACAAATTTGATTAAGCGTTTCGTCGTCGTCTAATGAGATATTATGAAGCGAGGAAGAAAACTGAATCTGATTAGGAACAGAATCCTTGCTACTACTTGGTATTAAAGGCACATTGCTCGTTAATTCTTGATTGACGTTTGAAATTTCGGTCACTTCGGTTTCAACGTTATCATCAGACAATTTAGAAAAATGTTGGAAAGCTTCTCGGAAAGATGTTTCTACAGCTGGAGTCAATTCTAGGTTTTCTTTTAAATGCTCCACACAACCATTCAAACGGACAATTGTTTGTAAATAGTTTGCCACTATTGTAGCAACTGATCTTAAATGAGAAATCCGTTCTAAACGCCCTCTCACGTGCCACAACAATGTTTCTAGATATGAAATAAAATTGGTCGTTATATCATCTGGATTTTCGGTACGTCTTTGCATTGCATCTTCCAGTTTCTTTATTTTTGAGGCGCAACTCTGCGCTTCTCGTTTAGCATTTTTTTGAGCTGATGTGTGGGCATCCGTTGGAGGTATAACTGCTTTCTCTATTTCTCTTGTTATTACAGTTTGTAGACTAGCTATCTTTTCGGAAAGTGAACCCTGAATATCTCGAATCTGGCATTCAATCGCCAATTCTTCAAATTCTAAAAATTCTACTGAGACCGGCATAATTAAGACGATCCAAAGATTAAATTAATTAACAACTAAATAAACAAAATAAATAAATAAATAATAGAAAGTTTTAAATTGCTTGCTTTGGGTTTTATGAATTGCCGTGATTTAGATTCAAACAAACAAAAATTAATAAATAATATAAATAATATGACAGTAAAAAGTAAAAATTAAGCTAGGCTTGCAGGTACTATAAAAATAAAACTTATGAAATTTAAGCTATTCTTCAGGTACAATTATTATATTTCTTTCGATGAAATGTATTCACTTGATGACGAGACATCACAACATACTAAGTATGGACTACATGCCAAACAAAAACATACTTGAAGTACCATAAAAAATCAAATTGCAAGTCATAACAGTAATGATATCAAAAGCAGCTACGACTACGAAAACCATTACAAACTGCAAAACTATTGCTACAGAAACTACAGCGTGTTTACGTTACTGATCGAATTCAAAACAAGAATGCTATTATTAGCAACTTTTAACATTTTCCAGTAAAAAAAAATGGAATCCGACCGAGTAAACACAAATTACTTATTATTTCACTTTAAGAGCACATCCAAACCAAACATTGAAAATCAAAACGCAATAAGCGGAAATCAACGCGCAGGAGCACTTAGAAAATTAACAAAAAAAAACAAAAGGTTTATCACACTTAAATCTTAATAAATTATATAAATGAAAGACAATTTGTTCAAGAGCCAGTTTGTTACTTCACCAAACAAACCGATTCTTTGGTATTCACGCCATACTGGCGTGTCCCTTAGTAGCTTGGGCGCCATTCTGTTACGAAGCACACCTCCCCACCATAGTGTATGAAGGGTAGCGTGATTCGCAACAAGAAAAAATTCCTTCGCATGGACTACTACTGCAGCACTTTTCCTGGACTAGGTGACAGTCGTGGGGTGGGGTTAAAAAAAATGTAGTAGTGTACGAAAGACTAGTAGATGCTGCAATGGGATGTTAAGGTTCAAAAAGTATGATAAACCCTATGTAGATATATAAAACAATACAAACCAAAAAAAAACCAAAATGTAGGGTTTTATTGTATAATACCAGCTTTTAGCTTACTGTCATATAAAACAAGACCGTTGATGGATTGGCCTTAGTGTCTACGCCTCCCGAACGAAGTGTTATATGATTGGACACTTCCCTCCCTTACATTGAACACTAAATCACGGCATTATTTTTAAGGATATATTAAAATAACATAATTACGGCATTGACTAAGTAGATGTAATACAAACAAATGTAAAGAACATTATTGAATTAAGTAAAGATGAATAAATAAATAAGATTCTCAACACTGAACAAACGAAGACATACGAACATTCCTCTTATGCATATTAATATTAATGAACGTAACCAATAAAGTAAATCAACAACGAAAAGAAATTAGGTACTAAAATTCAAGAATTAATTTTACTAAAATTTAAGAACATTTATTGCCAAATAAATTAATAATAATCATAATTTAATTAGACGAATTAATCATGCATGCCAAAATTATTGATAATAAACGTAGAATTAATAATAATAAAAAAATAATAATTTGATAATGAAAACTAATACATCAATAACGGATCGATCCCCCTAACACCTCAACGCCATAATAATAATATTATATATTAATACTAATATCTCTATTGATATACTAATTTAGAAATTTGAATTATTTTCTGAAAAAATGTACTTTAACATTTTTAGCAAATTATAAGATTCATAAAAGTTTATACATTCTTCATGGCAATAATATGAATAATTAATAAATTTGAATAAATAGTAATTTATAAGTTAATAAATAAGCATTATGCGCTATATGAAATAATTTATATTATTTCCATATAATCTAGATAATTAAATAATAAATTTTTGTTTTGCACTTAGCTGTAACACCAACAGAAGATCATAACGGATTAACGGCCCTCCTAAGCATGACTAATTCATTTGGTCCAAATTTTGTTCAATAGGCGGAACCAAATAATGCCGCAATCAAAATTTCCTAGGAAGAGTCCAGAATCCTAAGTTTCTGAAACAGAAACCGTACTCTTAAGTCTTCCGTATCTAAATTGTTCCTTAGCCGGTTCTCTCTGTTTCCAAGAAATATTAAGTAGGATAAAAACAGCTCAGTTGTACTGTGAATGTAAAAACAACAAAAAACCATATAATTATGACTAAGGTTCTACCTTTGAATTCCAAAACGGTGGAATTAAAGAATTACATGTATAAAAGTATCTTTACCGTTTAACTTTCTAGAAAAAGTTGAAGAAACCGTGCTAAAACGATCACGGTCTATTCCTTTTCTTAATACTTGAAATTTAAGGAATCACTGTATTTATAAAAAAAAACTTGATTAAACAAAATCCCGCACTGTGACACAAAAAAAAATTAACCAAATGTTAATTTTAATTAATTACTTAAACTTACGAAATTTTTAATTGTATTTACATATATTTCACTCACAGAAATTTAATTTCGATTAACATAAATATTTTATTATTTTTTTCCAATTTATAACTACACGAACACTGAAATGTTCGATACTTGAAAACAGAATGAACGTCGGAGCAGATTTTGATCGCTTGCAATTATTTGGTAATAAAGATTACCCGCTATATTATGGAAGTACATAATATAAAACAACAATTACATAGTCAACAAAATATATGACCAGCAAGTACATAACGTTTGATGATCATCAAACGACATCATTTGAAGGAAAAAAAAACAAAAAAATTTACATTTTTATGGCCATCCAGTTAATGGTGACAACAAAACAAATAATAATATGTTCAACATTGAATGTTCTTACCATTCAACAAAATTCTCATATCTAAATCAAATTTATTCAACATAAATAGGGTACATGTAAATAATATGCATAAGAGAAAATCACGTAAACCTCGATTTCACGCGTATTAGGTCAGTGGTAAAATACAGCAAAACAGAAATTTCAAACTTCAACCATGTAGCAATTTTGAACAACCAAAATTGTCACAAATGGACACAAGCAGCCGATAGTGTGGATTGTTTGGGATATCGCGCTGCTCTTAAGTACTTTTCATACCATGCACCTCGCCTCGAAATATTAAGTTACCACAAATGCGAAGCTGAGATCCTTTTATAGCGGTGGCGTTGGCTTTGAACATTTGGTTGCAATCAAATATTTTATTTAGGTCTATTTTACACGTGAATTATAGCAAGAACTGAGGTATTCTAAATTTGTAACGTACATATGAACTAGATTTTCTGGTAAGTATGAAACAATTGTGAAAAAAATATGATTTGTAGGTTATGTTGACAAAGCACTTCGGTTTGTGCTACTTTAAAATCTCGCAGTCGAGTGTGGAACGCATTGCCATGGCTTTATAGATAACTTCATTGCAATATATTTTGGGTTTTTTAAAAGTATCTCTTAAAAATAAATTATTTTTCAACAAATTGAATTTATTTATATAAAATTAAACGTTGTCAATCAAATAAAACTAATTTACATGATTCAAAAATGAAATAAAAAAAATTTATTTTTGAAGCTCAAAGCCGAGGCGCTTGGTGTGAAAAGTACTTTAGTGTGTTTCAGCCTTAAAGCCTGAAATATACCAAGCAGTACATTTAAATATTAACTTATTTACCTGTTTAATGAATTCAAATCCCTGTTTAAGTATAAATATACGCATTGTTTTAAGAAAATAATGAATTATTTTATATTTCTAATATAAAAAGTTCAATTAAAACATAATTTATCGAATGAAGTTGGTTCTGCCGTCGCGTCAATAGGATCCACTCCCTGCAGCAAAAAATAAAACTGTTTCCTGCTAAACATAACCTCAATAAATCTGACGCATTACTTATTTTTTATTATTTTCTTATGTACCTATTTGTTTTCAATTAAAATATTTAAAAAAATAAACGTTCTTCATAAAACATAGTATTAAAGTCTCATATAATACAAAAAACAATTTTGATAACAGTAAAAAATAAAATCTCGGCGCTGCTAGGTCTGAATGAAAACAAGGAGCTAATAGTCACGCCGATGTCATACTGCTCTTAGTGTGTCGC
This sequence comes from Tipula vernalis, assembly GCA_958295665.1. NCBI lineage: Eukaryota > Metazoa > Arthropoda > Insecta > Diptera > Tipulidae > Tipula > Tipula vernalis. Next base: position 857,913 of record OY282561.1, read on the forward strand.
TGCCCTCCCGGCGCAAAAATGTATACAGCAAAAATGTACAGCGTACGAACAGTTTACGAACGCTTTTTTTTATAATACACTGCTACATTTACATTCTCTATACACAGTGCTGTCAATTATATATTGCGGCTTTGTTTTAGTTTCAATTTTTTTTTGTACAAATTAAATTAAAGTTGTCGTATTGTGAAAATATAAAAACTTCTGATAATTATTGTTAATTTTTCGTGGCATTCAAGAGCAGCACTATATCCATAATATCATATAAAAATCATTATAATGAATATTTTGAAAGGTATTTAAATAATACTCGAAGTACTTCATCTATGATTGAAACATTTTATTTCATTTCAGAAAAAGATTAATTAACAAATTTGGCACGTTGTGTCTTGTGTTGCGGCTTATTTGAAGAAAAATACAAATAAAAGATAAGATTGATTTAAAAAAATTGTTTTATTCTAATTAAATGGGGCAATTCGCACTAAACCGTTCGTCAATGTTACGCTTAAGCAGTTCGTAAACATTACGTTTAAGCGTACACATTATGAACACTTTTATACATGCTAATACATACACAAGTCTTCGCAAATTTGTTTCACTTCTCATGTGACAAAAGTACACATTACGTACTATATTTGTACCGTTTTAGTGTAACGTTTACGAACACCTTAGTATAGCAAAGTCTTCGTAAACCGTACGTTTATGATACACCTGGTCTGGAGGGTGTTTCCTAATAAACATTTTTCTGCTGCTTGGGTTTTTATTGAATGACGTTTTTTCCCTCTGACCCTCCCGGCGCAAAAATGTATACAGCAAAAATGTACAGCGTACGAACAGTTTACGAACGCTTTTTTTTATAATACACTACTACATTTACATTCTCTATACACAGTGCTGTCAATTATATCTTGCGGCTTTGTTTTATTTTCAATTTTTTTTGTACAAATTAAATTAAAGTTGTCGTATTGTGAAAATATAAAAACTTCTGATAATTATTGTTAGTTTTTCGTGGCATTCAAGAGCAGCACTATATCCATAATATCGTATAAAAATAATTGTAATGAATATTTTAAAAGGTATTTAAGTAATACTCGAAGTACTTCATCTATGATTGAAACATTTTATTTCATTTCAGAAAAAGATTAATTAACAAATTTGGCACGTTGTGTCTTGTGTTGTGGCTCACTTGAAGAAAAATACAAATAAAAGATAAGATTTAAAAAAATTGTTTTATTCTAATTAAATGGGGCAATTCGCACTAAACCGTTCGTCAATGTTACGCTTAAGTAGTTCGTAAACATTACGTTTAAGCAACGCCACTACATAAAAAGCCATGACACAAAAATGTGTGGTAGTATGTGTTAAGGGGATAAAGATTTTTATTTTCCTATGAAACGTAAACAAAATACTATGGGATTTTCAAACACATTTTTTTATATCGTCTCTATTTTCAATTTAAATAAATATTTTTATTTACAAATATAAATAATTTGATATCAAATATATTGAAATGTAAATTGTGAACAATTTTGATTGAAATTAATAATCATTTATTAAGTAATTTTGCATTTTTATAAAAATATTTGTTTCGGCATGCTTCGTGTTCCTCTAATCTTAATAAATTTATTAAGATTAGAGGAACACGAAGCATGCCGAAACAAATATTTTTATAAAAATGCAAAATTACTTAATAAATGATTTTTAATTTCAATCAAAATTGTTCACAATTTACATTTCAATATATTTGATATCAAATTATTTATATTTGTAAATAAAAATATTTATTTAAATTGAAAATAGAGACGATATAAAAAAATGTGTTTGAAAATCCCATAGTATTTTGTTTACGTTTCATAGGAAAATAAAAATCTTTATTCCCCTCTTTATATTAGTGGTTTGACTTTTTAGACTGATGTCACGGCTATTTATGTAGTGGCATTGGTTTAAGCGTACACATTATGAACACTTTTATACATACTAATACATACAAATGTCTTCGCAAATTTGTTTCACTTCTCATGTGACAAAAGTACACATTACGTACTATATTCGTACTGTTTTAGTGTAACGTTTACGAACACCTTAGTATAGCAAAGTCTTCGTAAACCGTACGTTTATGATACACCAGGTCTGGAGGGGAAAAAATACGATTCCATTTTATTTTTTCTGGCAACACTGATAACAGCATCATTTCACACATTTCGAGTTCACCAAAAACATCTATAATTCGGATATAAGGAATTATACCTAGTGTTCAATCGGGCAAAAATGATAAAAAATATCATGATATTTTTTATCGCTTTTGGCATTAAACGCACTCATTTATCACACACAAAAACCAACTTTTTTCTTGGTTCCAGCTGTCAATTTTGAATTTATTTTCTTTATGATATTTTCGGTACTTAAATTAAATTGGATTTGCTTTTTTAAGATATTTATATGATATTTACACAGTCCCCTATTTATTTAAACATAAATAATAATTTATATTTGGAAGTTTCGTCTGAGACCACAAACACAACGAAACTCAAACTAAAATTATTTGTGTCTCCAATATTTGGATAAAAACCAAATAGTTTCAATATCAAAATAGTTTATAAAAAAGAAATAATTAAAATATATAACATTTAATTAAAACCTGACGACAAAATGAGTTTATTGAATTTTACAAAGCGATTTAAAACCAAATGTAACATTTAAAATCAATTTATCATTTTTTATCAATTTTGGTTGTTCAATCGGGTTTGACGTACAATATTACAAAATGAAGTTAGGGTGGGATAAAATATCATGATATTTTTTATCATTTTTGCCCGATTGAACACGTCCATAGATGTTTTTGCGTTCATACATAAAATGTTGAACGTTGTACCAATGCCACTACATAAATAGCCGTGACATCAGTCTAAAAAGTCAAATCACTAATATAAAGAGGGGAATAAAGATTTTTATTTTCCTATGAAACGTAAACAAAATACTATGGGATTTTCAAACACATTTTTTTATATCGTCTCTATTTTCAATTTAAATTAATATTTTTATTTACAAATATAAATAATTTGATATCAAATATATTGAAATGTAAATTGTGAACAATTTTGATTGAAATTAATAATCATTTATTAAGTAATTTTGCATTTATATAAAAATATTTGTTTCTCAAAACATCGGCATGCTTCGTGTTCCTCTAATCTTAATAAATTTATTATGAAAATGAAATTTTTAGAGGAACACGAAGCACGACGATGTTTTGAGAAACAAATATTTTTATAAAAATGCAAAATTACTTAATAAATGATTATTAATTTCAATCAAAATTGTTCACATTTTACATTTCAATATATTTGATATCAAATTATTTATATTTGTAAATAAAAATATTTATTTAAATTGAAAATAGAGACGATATAAAAAAATGTGTTTGAAAATCCCATAGTATTTTGTTTACGTTTCATAGGAAAATAAAAATCTTTATCCCCTTAACACATACTACCACACATTTTTGTGTCATGGCTTTTTATGTAGTGGCGTTGGTTGTACCAATGGCAATTTATCTTGCATGTGTGAAATTATTTTCATTCATTATGATGTTTTGAGAAGAAATGTACTCAACAAGAAAATGAAACATTTTTAACAAACAATTTTTTTTAGTCGTCACCATTTTGACTAGCGTATATATTTATATGTACACAAATAAATATAAATTTATATTTATACATATTATTTTAATCTTTTATAAAGAACGATAAATAATTTAGTGGTAATTTTGTGAGTGCATTAAATCAAAAATTTCAATTCGTGGTTCTATTTCTCGTGGCTGTAGTTAGGGGCTGATGCTTCCCATTAAAATTTCTTATTTTACCCGTACAAACTTCAAATGAATAGCGGATAAAGCCGGTATTCCATTATGAAAAATTTACTGACTGCTGGAAAAAATGAAAGAAGACAAAAAAAATGTTACATTAGAGTGACAAAGAAAAAACAATTTTTTTATTTTATAGCAAAGTTGTATGGATAAATTTTGACAGCAAACAAAAACATAACCAACAAATATGAACAAAATTATGCGTTATTCTTAATTCGTATATTTTCACCTCTCAAAATTATCTAAAAAATTAAATATTATTTTCACACATATCAGAATTATTTTTTTTTTCATTTATTTTCCGTCACAGAATAAAAAATAAAAAATATCTTTACCATAAAAATGACGTACTATGAAAATTAATATTGTGTGCGAGAAATATGTTATCATTCGTATACAAAATTTATGTGGATGTGTTAGAGGGTTGCCATAAAAAGTACTCCATTTGATACTTTTTGTCAATAATTATGGCATCACACTAACACAGCCACAACTTTTTTGTAATAAAAATGTTTACTGACGAAGTCGGGTGTCTCATTCACACAACCACCGATTTTATATTTTTATCTCAATATATTTTTGCTGATAAACATTTTTTCACAATGGAATAGTGTGTACAACATCGTTCCGAAATAAAAATTTTTGAGGAAAAAGCGCAACAGAAATATCCCCACTCCAAAATTTAGTTTATGGGCAAAAACAGTGCAAAGAGGTAAGAGACGAAGAAATGCAGCAGCGTAGGCGCGACTCGGGTGGAATGGCTGAATAGTTTCCACAAATGATTATGAATTTAACCTTATAAACCGTTTTAGGTACCTAGTTATTGTGGGTTTCCAGGGTGGTCATTTTGTGGTGCTATATTACACTTTTATATCACTAGTTGGGACTTTTTTGGTGTGATATAAAAAAATGGAGAAAGTCTACAAACACATCCCTGCAAAATGAATTTTAAGGGGAAAATAATGAATTAAAGTGATAAGTTGACATTTCCACATAACCTCAAATGTCATTATATGAAAATTTTATACGAAGTGCTATTTATGTGGTGATAAACTAATAATTTAATGCAAAGGTGTTTATTATTAAAATAAAATGTTAAAAATATAATAATTAGTCTTTTGTTAATCAACAATTTTATTTTGCACTTGGTTTCATGGTAATTTTCATTCATTTTTTTTAAAACTTTAATTTAGTTGTTTTTATCAAACTATTTGGAGTTTGATCAAAACCAACTAAATTAAAGTTTCAAAAAAATGCAGAACAAAATTGTCGATTGAAAAAGACTAATTAATATATTTTTAACATAACATAACTAGAAAAGCCTTTGGTGTGTTAGAATTTGATGTTTAAACATTGACCATTATTTGCATTTTGTGGGGTTATTTCAGATGGTTTATGTTGATTTTTGTTCAAGAATTTTTTTTGTCCTTTGCTATTATGAGCTCCCGATGAAAATTGTTATTCTAGGCAACTAGAATGTTATTTTTTTTTCAGTTCCAACAAAAACCAGACTCCGAGTCGAATCCTAGTTGAAAAATGACAGTTTTTTGACATTTTTATTTTCCAAAAGCAAACATTTTTTCTTAAAATAATTTATTATTTATTAAATATTTTATTATTTTATAAATATAGTTTTTCTCACATTTGCTTTGACGCTTAAATGGAATATCGATGACGTATAAATGTAATCATGTTAGTGCATCGCTCCTAAAAATTTTACCGAGCGACAAATGACAGCTGCTTTCATTTGTTTTCGCTCGGAACTAATTTGTGTCTGTCAACTGGAAAACCACATACGTAGTATACAATTGTACTCATCAAACAGATTTTGACATTAGGTTAAGGTAAATATGTACTAAAAGTAAGTTGTACTGTTCAAAATTATTTACCCGAGTTTTCGCCCACGGCCTGTAGGTAATTGGAAAAAGGCATAACGAATTTTTGTCGATTGTGTAAACGAAGAAAATGGCGATTGTGACAGCGTCTAATCATTGCGTTCCATTCATTATAAGAAGATTAGTTGTTTTTCAATTAATAATTAATTAAATTAAGTGCATTTTTTTTATTTACATGTCTAGTTGATTTAATATTTAAATAGTGAATATTATTAAAGCATAGTTATGCTTAGTTTTTGTGATACATTGTTTTTGCTCTAGTACATTTTGTTTTGTTCGTTCGATGAAAACACCGAACCGAGCATACAAACAAAAATTGTACTTAAAGAATCAAGTTGGTTCATGTAATTATGGATCAAGTAATCATATTTTTATAATGAGCTATTCAGTCAATCTTTAGTATTTGCCTAATAAGGTGTTCATTTAGTAGTTAATGTGTTTAGTGTATACTTTGTTTATATATTACTTGTGTGCTACGATTATTGGAGAGCGAGATACTAATCGTATTATTATTTGAAACGTCTTAAGATAATATAAACAAAAGAAATATGTAAGTTTTTTATAAATTTTAATTTGTTTTAATTGTACATGCAATCAATATATGTAAATCTGTTTTCAAATATGTAACATTGCAAAATGCCATATTTGTGTTGTTTGTATAGGATATTGTATACAATTTACTCAACGTTATAGCAAACAAACTTCAAAGCATATTCACGAACTTATTTATCAAGAAGATTGCCTAGAAGTGTGGTGAATGACAGAGGAAGAGGGGTGTATGGACACGATATTTTAGTGGAAGGTTATATATTTCATTGTTGGTACAAAAGTACACTGGCATTAATTAATTGGTGTAGTATAGTAAAGAAAGATAATCATAAGTTAGATCTGTTGTTTTTACGAATAAATAGTTTATTGAGGTCCAAAGTGTATAATTTCAAGTTATATGCTTGCTTGATATGAAATATTCGCTTTATCTCTGTATTATAGTAAGACGGATACCCTTTCTTTGTAAATATACGATGCTTGAATTAATATTTAGAGTATGTACATACACCACAATATTTATCTGTTCTTTTGAAATCGAAGAAAATTGTTAGTGTCACACAAAGTACGGTACGCGGGAATTGTGTGTAATTTTAAAAGGATTCTAACTCCTTAAAACGTTCCCCTTACGATATTTTTGGATTTTCTCTTATATTCGGCCATTCATCGACACCCAAAAATTGTATCGAAAATTTTTGTCAAATGTTCCTATGTTCGGGATTATGACAAATCAAATAACACCCAGCGTTCTTACGCATTCATCGCCCCTAATTAAATGGCGCTGGTTGTTAGAAATATTAAAGAGAGGAGTACCGAAAAAACCGAAACAAAAAAATATTCTTTTGAAGTTTTCATTTCTAGATGGAGTTTTAAAACTGTTTATTTTCATTCGATCTTCGAAAGACTCGTATTAATAACTTCACTTTATTCCCAACGTTGAATTTTGATCTCGAAGGCCATCAGTTTATCTCAAATTCTATCAAGAGATTATTTATTAAAGCTTAGACGGCGTTGTCTCAACTGACCGAGCGAGATCTCTTAATCCAAGAAATTGGATGCTTTGAAATATCAAATTATCCGCATCTTGAATACAGTATGTCACAAGCGACCGGTGCCTGAGTTTTGAGTCCGTATCAGTTTAGTTTTGCAAGGGTTAATTTTCAACCTTAACCCAGATCGTAATTAAAGGTCAGGAGAGATATCCAGCAACCTGATCCAAGAAGTGGTTTATTTTAGTTCGAATTGACCTATTCGATGAACCTTGTTTATGCTTAGACTTGACGATGCCGATAAATAGCTTATTACGTTGTTGTAATCGGCTCCTTACATCATCAATATTATTGATTACTATTTCACAGCTACATTGTTTGTTTAAGTTTTATATTGATGGTTTCCGAATTGTATTGTGCAAAGTTAAAAAGTTAATATTTTTTGAAGGTTGTCGATTGTGCAATAATTAACAAGCTGTTAAATGTTCATTTAGTGATTTGAAATTTTGAATTCTGATTCGATTAATGATTTAAAATTCGCAATAGCAAATACCAACGCTACAATATTTTGAAATAAGTAATTTCAAAATTATTTGTATGTTTTCCGTCCAATAAGTACTCATACAACGTTTCCTCCTCGAACATTTAAGTCACAATAGTGTATTTAAAACAAAAAGTTTACAGAATTTCACTGTTATTTATTGTCGTTTGGAAGTCGTATTTTGAGCAAAAGTAAGTACATATAAGCAATTTTTATAAAAACATTCAAAATATTTCATAACTGTATTAGAAAAATTTCCATTAAAAGAAAATCTATTCCAAGTGGAATATAATATTTTCCTGTGAAATATAATCAATGGTAATCTGCATTATGTTTCTGTTGCATAATTGCATTTACACCTCCAGTGGCCCTATTCTGGTAATTCCCGGGGAATAGAAATTTTAAATTTTATTGCAGTATTATTCCCTTTTCCCCAAAGTGTATTCTGGTGTTCGGGAAAGATTTTTTATTGGGAAAAAATTATTCCCCATTACAGCAGTTTTGACGTTTGTTTTTCCACACCGATTTTATGAATGAATTGATGGGGAATAGATTTTTAACGAAAATGTTTGTTTATATGTAGTTGTTATTAATAATTAATAATATTAATACTGTTAATAATTTTAAAGATAGTATTATAATAAATAAGAGTTATTATAATAATTTTGATACAACTAAATTTATTTCCCCTGTATATTTATTCCCCAATTGACAGAATGCACTTTAAGAAAATAGGGAATAAAAAGTTGGAAATATGTATCTGGGAATATCTGCTGTAAAAAAAAATGATTCCCCGTTCCCCGGGAATTACCAGAATAGGGCCACAGGGGGCCTATTCTCGAATTCCACATCCATTTTCCACATGTGGACATCTGTCAAAACTCATAAAAATTGAATTTTTTCGATACTAAGGGAATATTTCCGAATGGGTATAAGCATGTGGAAAAATTCCCCATATAGGAAAATGTCAATGCTGCATGTGTTTTATTTATGAATTACAATTTTCGAACGTTTTTTTGTGAACTTTGACAGCTGTCCACATGTGGAAAATGGATGTGAAATTCGAGAATAGGCCCCCAGGGGCCCTATTCTCGAATTTCACATCCATTTTCCAAATGTGGACATCTGTCAAAATTCATAAAAATTGAATTTTTTCGGTACTAAGAGAATATTTCCGAATGGATATAAGCAGGTGGAAAAAATTCCCCATATAGGACATCTGTCAAAATTCATCAAAACGTTCGGAAATTTTTATTCGTATTGACGATTGGAGCATCAACGATTCCACCTAGAGGAAAATTTTTAAACTGAGGTAGCTGCTAATTTGACGTTCGAAATTGTTGTAAACAATTCCAATTTTGAACTGTAAACACAATTTTTACCTACCAGATTTATAATAATTGTAAATAATTCCAATTTTGGATTATAAAAACCATTTTTAATTACCGGATTGCAAAAATTTCTTTCGTCGCATTTATGAGAAATGTAATTTTGGCTGTTGCCTCATTTTAACTTTTTTCCTCGAGAGGCGCTTTCTCTACTTTTACAATCGTCAATTGACGATTGGAGCATCAAAGATTCCACCTAGTGGAAAGATTTTAAACTGAGGTAGCTGCTAATTTGACGTTCGACATTGTTGTAAAGAATTCCAATTTTGAACTGTAAACACAATTTTTACTTACCAGATTGCTAATAATTGTAGATAATTCATATTTTGGATTATAAAAACAATTTTTAACTACCGGATTGCAAAATTTCCTTTCGCCGCATTTATGAGAAATGTCATTTTGACAGTTGCCTCATTTGAACTTTTTTCCTCGACAGGCGCTTTCTCTACTTTTACAATCGTCAATATAAAATACAAGGGTCATGGACATTTTCCTACACGGGGAATTTCTTCCGCCTGCTTATTGACGATTGTAAAAGTAGAGAAAGCGCCTCTCGAGGAAAAAAGTTAAAATGAGGCAACCGGCAAAATGACATTTCTCATAAATGCGATGAAAGAAATTTTTGCAATCCGGTAATTAAAAATTGTTTTTATAATCCAAAATTCGAATTATTTACAATTATTATCAATCTGGTAAGTAAAAATTGTGTTTACAGTTCAAAATTGGAATTGTTTACAACAATTTCGAACGTCAAATTAGCAGCTACCTCAGTTTAAAAAATTTCCACTAGGTGGAATCTGTGATGCTCCAATCGTCAATACCCATTCGGAAAAATTCCCATAGTACCGAAAAAATTCAATTTTTATGAATTTTGACAGATGTCCACATGTGGAAAATGAATGTGGAATTCGAGAATAGGGCCCCAGGGGCCCTATTCTTGAATTTCACATCCATTTTCCACATGTGGACATCTGTCAAAGTTGTCAAAAATTGGTTCGAAAATTGTAATTCGTATATAAAACACACGCGGCATTGACATTTTCCTATATGGGGAATTTTTCCACATGCTTATACCCATTCGGAAATATTCCCTTAGTACCGAAAAAATTCAATTTTTATGAGTTTTGACAGATGTCCACATGTGGAAAATGGATGTGGAATTCGAGAATAGGCTCCCAGGGGGCCTATTCTCGAATTTCACATCCATTTTCCACATGTGGACATCTGTCTTGTCAAAAAATGGTTCGAAAATTGTAATTCGTAAATAAAACACATGCGACATTGACATTTTCCTATATGGGGAATTTTTCCACATGCTTATACCCATTCGGAAATATTCCCTTAGTACCGAAAAAATTCAATTTTTATGAGTTTTGACAGATGTCCACATGTGGAAAATGGATGTGAAATTCGAGAATAGGCACCCAGATGCTTTATTTGAACATGAAAAACATGTAATTTCAGTTTATTGATGCGAATTGCTTTCATTTCAAACAAAGCTCACACAAAAGTGATGACTTAGAGAGATTACTTACGGATAATTCAATGTAAAATAACCAGTACGTTCGCGACTTTTTGTTTGTTTGTTTCTTAGTTTGTTGTGGTCAGACTCTCATCCATATGACCTAAGATTCCTGTTTCTTCCAATTTTTGCTTGCAGGGCTTTCTCAAGGGAAAGACTGTAGCTATGGAAAATTTGTTTTTCGATGTGTCTATGTAGACATCGTTCAGTTCGATAGTTTATTGGTAGATGGTTATCTTCTTTTGGTTTATTGTCTATTGTTTGAATATATTGCAATTATGTTATATAATTTTGAATATATTGCAATTATGTTATTTGGTATTATTAATTCATTAGTCTTATAATTTTTTTTATATGTGTATTGGTATTAATTCTCTACTATCCTTGATATAATTTTTTGTTTTTTTTTATTTTTATATAAATCTTATATTCTAGTTACGAGTATTTATATTGTTCATCTTTCACCCTTAATTTTTAACATTATATAATACTATTTTGGTTCTTAACTATTGATAATTTATTAGTATTTAATTTTTACTTATGTAAGCTTGGTTTTTTTATACATCACAAGATTTTGGTTATAATAACAAAGTATATTTTTTATTATTTTGTATTCTATATTAGTAGTTTTGTTAGTGGTTGATTCTGTTTGATCGTCTATCTAAATGGTGTGTTTGTTTTTTTTTTTTAATTGTTTAGATTGGGTTATTTTTAATATAGGATGTATTTTGTTAATTTTTTAAGTAGCGGTGGTCTACAACTCATACCCAATTATATCCAATAATAAGTTGATTTTTCGGCATTTTTTATAGACAAATATATTAATTGTTCATGGCAATTCCAATATTTTCGATTTGGTAAATCAGAAAAATATAGAGGCCAATCGCTCATAATATATCTACTGAAAAAAAGTAGAAATATCTTCCCCCCACCCCGTAATTTTGGCTGAAGGCCCAGAGTTATACCAATGTACAACTCTGCAAAAATGAGAACTCTCCATGAGTTCTGTTGGTAGTTTGGTTTCGTACTGAAAAGTATGGTCTACTCATCAGGCAGCTACGACCAAACTACAAAAATTTCCACTCTAACCACATACATTAAGTATCTGGCCAGAACGGGTTGTTTTTTGTATGATGTTTATACTTTCCATTTATTTCTCTAGCTCCAGGGGGATTGTTTCCCCTATCTTTATCAGGATTTCGTCTATGTGTTCTGGGTTTTCTTTGAGTTTCTTTGGTTGACTAAGCTCTTTTACTAAATATTTTAATAATTTGTCTTTGGCTTTTGCTTCTTTTTTTAGGTCGTCTATTAAATTTTTAGAAATGTTCATTTTTTTCTCCGTTTGTTTTATTTCTTCCATTATCCTTTTCTGGTCCTCTTTGTTTTTATTTTTTAATTCCTCAAATTCCTGTTGTCCAGGGAAAGTTTGTTTGAAACCGAATAATTTCTCTTTGCCCTCTTTGTAGGATGATTTATTAATTGTCATGTACTCTGTAATTCTTTTTTTGCCTGAATCTTTCTTGGCATTTTATGTGGTTTGTTTTGTGACCTTCACCGCAAAATTTACATCTGGCTATTTCGTCGCAATTGTGTGATCCTTGTTCTTTGATTTTAGAGCATACCATACACCTTTCTTTATCTTTTGATTTACATCTTGAAATGGTGTGACCATAGTTCATACATATTCTGCAGTACATTGGATTGGGAATAAAATAGTCAACTTTCATTAGAATATTTTCGTACATTACTATGTTGTGTGGTAGATTATTTGATAGGAAAGTTAACTTAACTATTTCCATATCTTTTCTTGTGTTTTGTTCTGGATCCCATTTTGTCATTCTTTCGACTTTTTCTATTTTTACCTTTGATTTTATATTTTGGAGAATTTCCTCTTCAGATAAATCTAGGGGTATATTTTTGATTATTCCTGTAATTTTGTTGAAATTAATTGGTATGAAAATGTTATATCCGTCCAAATTTGCCATCGTTATTGAATTTACGCATTTATTTGCATCGAAATAATATTTAAATGTTATTCTCGCCATGTTTTTACTTATTTGTTCGACTTTCGTTATATTTTCCATCTTATTTAGTATTAGTGATTTTGATAGTTTTAGCATATTTATGTTTTCCTTGTTCATTATTACTTTAAATGGTCCTAAGTCTTGTTTGTTGTAGATGTTATTTTTCTTAACCTCACTTTTTGTTTGATTTATAGCACACGTGTTTTCCATTTTTTCATTAGTAATCACCATTTTTTTCACAGCACTGACACCACTATTTTCATTATCGTCCGCGTAATTTTCTGACTCGACCGTAATATCTCTATTTGTATCGTGCGTTTTATGGTTTTTATGTTTTCCTAATCCTAATAGTCTTTTTCTATTCCTATTTTTGTTTGTTGAGTACATTAAGGAGTCATCGTCCGTGTCTAGGTCTGTATCTGGGATTCTATATTCCCCTGAATCAGACATGTTTTGGTAGGTATCCCTACATATTATAGATTTGTTACCCTCGTTGGGTTTATTTTCTTATTAATAATTAATTCTATCTTCTTGGCTACAACTAGATATAAATATATAAAAACCACCACCACTTACCTCCTATATTTAATAATTCCCGTAATCACAGTAAATATAAACAAAAAACTTAAATTTTAATTTTCAAAAATTATTTTCATTAAAAAAGACGCACTCAAAATGGCTTCCTTTTTTTTATTTTATTTTCTTATTATTTCACACACTACTTATCCAGATGGATGTCACAATCAGAATGTGATAAATAGTTCGCGACTTTTGTACACTCTAATGCCGTTGCCAGCCATTTGACATTCGAAAATGAGCAAACATTTTGGTTAGCAAACCTATAGGGCTCGTCACAATCATTTTCGTATTTGCATGTTTCGTAATTTCGTAAATTTGATGACGTCTTGTTTGTTTGTTTGTTTCTACATCTGCAATCTTCTCTGGAGCTCAAGGCACTCCCAACTCTTTTGCAGTTCGCTTTTTACGTCCTACCTTACACAGTAGCCAAATCGAGGACGTACGGTTCCTAACCCGTTTTTGTTTAAACCACCTGCATATTGCATTGCTTCGTGCCAGTGCTGACATGAAAGGTGGGTGGTTGCCCCATGGATTCCGAACTCGGGGGTCATAGATGTGTTCATTTTCATCACCGATCGTGATCAGATGATGAAAAATCTCTTTTGCATCTCGCCCCTATAGGGATTCGAATCCGGTATCTCCCGGGTTTACATGAAACTATCTTAACCCTGTTACTACCACGCTATTTTAGTAACGTAAACTACCTAGCTGTGACTCTGAGATACACAGTCAAATTGCTTATTTCATATGGCGAATTCGCGTAGATTTACAAATAATTCAAGAACAACATTTAGGATTATACATTTTTGATTATTTTTTAAAATTAAATAGTGACTCAGAGACACAGCTCGGTAGGAATAGGGTTTTAAAACGTATGAAAATAATTTAATTTCAATAAATAAAACTAAAGAAAAAACCCAAACGACAAAAGTTCCAACCTAAAGATTAAGAATTTTCCATTTATTTACGTTTTTATTAGGCTTAGCTTAGCAGGAAGACATTTCAGTTAAATTTTTAATAGAAATCATTTAATAAATATTTGTAATAAACACAGCAAAAAATTGTATATGTACCTCTTCATACAAAATATATGAACCATATTTCAACATTTAGTTTGTTTTTCAAAAAAACATAGGGAATTTATCTAGTTTCAATCTATAAGAGATGTCAAATTTACGAAATACGCAAATACGAAAATGCTCGTGATGAGCCCTTATTTTCATCACTGACATTTTCACGTTCACTAGGGCTATTTTCGTATTTGCGTATTTCATAATTTCGTAAATTTGACGTCTCTTCTGATTGCTTCAAATTATTTCTCTAAATAAGCAGGAACCGTCAAAAATAAACACGCTCACAGCTACTTATTTGCGTAAATATTTTCTTAAGGACGTGTTCGAAGTTTGTGATAATTATTCCAGCTGAAATAATTATGACATTATTTTGTATGCAACCAAATTATCACAGCCACTACCCCTCCCGGCGCAAAAATGTATACAGCAAAAATGTACAGCGTACGAACAGTTTACGAACGCTTTTTTTTATAATACACTACTACATTTACATTCTCTACACACAGTGCTGTCAATTATATCTTGCGGCTTTGTTTTATTTTCAATTTTTTTTGTACAAATTAAATTAAAGTTGTCGTATTGTGAAAATATAAAAACTTCTGATAATTATTGTTAGTTTTTCGTGGCATTCAAGAGCAGCACTATATCCATAATATCGTATAAAAATAATTGTAATGAATATTTTAAAAGGTATTTAAGTAATACTCGAAGTACTTCATCTATGATTGAAACATTTTATTTCATTTCAGAAAAAGATTAATTAACAAATTTGGCACGTTGTGTCTTGTGTTGTGGCTCACTTGAAGAAAAATACAAATGAAAGATAAGATTTAAAAAAATTGTTTTATTCTAATTAAATGGGGCAATTCGCACTAAACCGTTCGTCAATGTTACGCTTAAGTAGTTCGTAAACATTACGTTTAAGCGTACACATTATGAACACTTTTATACATACTAATACATACAAATGTCTTCGCAAATTTGTTTCACTTCTCATGTGACAAAAGTACACATTACGTACTATATTCGTACTGTTTTAGTGTAACGTTTACGAACACCTTAGTATAGCAAAGTCTTCGTAAACCGTACGTTTATGATACACCTGGTCTGGAGGGACATGTTGTAAATTTGTCACTTCTGTAATAACACTCATAAACAAAACTGCGCAATAACAATAATTAAGTCGTATTACGTTAATTTATTTCCAAAAAAATTAATACAAATAAAACTTATTACAAAATATGGAAAAGAAAATTATTTCACTCCTGTCAAAATTATTACAAAAACAAAATTATCACAAACTTCGAACATGTCCTAAGAATATTTTTCAGCATGAGTTAAAATCTTAAAATTATAGATTGAAACTAGACAAATTGGCTGTGCTTTTTTGAAAAACAAACTAAATGTTGAAATATTGTTCATATATTTTGTATGAAGAGGTACAGCTACCATTTTTGTTTGTGATTATTACAAATATTTATTACGAGGGCGGATTGAAAATGAAGCTACCTAGCGCTAGATGGCAGCACAAACACAACAATTTTTGTTTTTTAGAAATTGCGATCTGTCAAACGTCAGCTGTTAAAATTTCACCCAAATTCATCGATTAGTTTATTTGTTGTAGTCGTTTGAAGTAAGCAACTTTTGTGTTTCTTGAAAAATGGAAAAAAACGAATTTCGTGCAGTGATTAAACACTAGTATTTGAAAGGGAAAACGGCGAAAGAGGCAAAAGAAAAGCTCGATAAACATTACGGTGAGTCTGCTCCGTCAGATTACATGGTAAAATATTGGATTGCTGAATTTAAACGCGGTTGAAGAAGCACTTTGTTACCATCAACAGGAAGGCCAAAAGAGGTGGTTACTGAAGAAAATATCAAGAAAATCCTCGATATCGTTATGAATGATCGCCGAGTCAAGTTGCGTGAGATTGTTGAAATGGTAAACATATCATATGAACGTGTGTTCAACATTTTGCATGAACATTTGCATATGAAAAAGCTATCGGCAAGATGGGTGCCGCGTTTGCTCAGTCTCGAACAAAAACGAGTTCGACAGACCACTTCACAGCGGTGTTTGGACATGATAAAGCGTAATCCTGTTGATTTTTGGCGTCGATTAATTACTGTTGATGAAACGTGGGTCCAGCACTACACACCTGAAACCAAAAATCAATCGAAACAATGGGTGGAAGCTGGTGGAAGTGCTCCGAAGAAGGCAAAGGCAGTGAAATCGGCTGGCAAGGTTATGGCCACTATATTTTAGGATGCACACGGAATATTGCTCATCGATTATCTTGAAAAAGGATCCACAATCACAGGAAAGTATTATCGTGCATTATTGGATCAATTGGTTGATGCAATCAAGGAAAAACTACCACATTTAAAGAAGAAAAAAGTGCTCTTTCTTCAAGACAACACACCGTTCACACAGCATTAGATACGATGCTAAAATTACGTGAAATACACTTCGAATTGGTTGATCATCCACCTTATAGTCCAGATTTAGCTCCTAGTGACTTTTTCCTGTTTCCAAACTTGAAAAAATGGCTCGCAGGACAAAGATTCATCTCAAACGAAGAAGTGATTATCGAAATTAACGCGTATTTTGAGGGGTTCCCGAAATCGTATTATTCAGATGGTATAAAAAAGTTGGAATATCGTCTTACTAAGTGTGTCGAATTAAATGGAGACTATGTTGAGAAATAAATGGTTTTTGGCAAACAAAAATTTTGTTTTCCTACTTAGGTAGCTTCATTTTCAATCCGCCCTCGTACGTTGAAGAAATTACGAAAATAAATAGCCTGTGAGTGTTTATTTTTGACGTTTCTTGCTTGTTTAGGAGAAGTAATTTAAACCAATCAGAAGAGACATTAAATTTACGAAATTGCGAAATACACAAGTACGAAAATGCTCGTGATGAGCCCTACCTGTTCCCTTTACACTTCATGTGAACAGTGGTGAATTATAGTTCACATGCAATTCACTGCCAACAAAATAAAATCATCGCAAAATTGAAAAATATATATAAAAAAGATTCACATTCCATTTACAATTGGTTGTCAGCAAAAAAATATTTAATTTAATTTTATGTGCACGAGATGGATTAGGCTTAAATATCAATGTATACGACTAGTTTTCCAATTAGGTATGATCTTCTAACGATCATAGCTCAGCTTTAGCCATTAATGTTTCAAGCTAATTGACTAAACATTCAGCAACACTATATGATAATGAATCCATATTTAGTCTTCTAATTTTTTTTTTTTAAGGCATGAATAATATACCTAATATTTATGTGGTTGACTTTAAAACCGTCATTTGATCCAGTCAGGGCCTTTCGAGTATTTCATTACAGAAACTGTTTGATCAACCGTGAATTCATAAAAGCTCTAAATCTCTTGTTATCATCATTTGAAAATAAGAGGGATAATGTCGTTTTAGCTTTTATACCAATAATGAGTAACTGGTTTGGAGAAACATTCAGGGCCAGAAACACTATGAGTTGAGAAATTTAAGTAGCATCGATGTCATGCATAAATTGCTGAGACTTCTGCTTGAAGCTGGATGGAATAGCGCTGTGATCAAATGAACAGCTCCTCGATTATCCTAAAACTCAGCATACTATATATTGTAATGCTTATATATATCGCATGCTTTTCGATTGGCTTGTATTTCATACTGTGAAAAAACCTTCTCTGAATGAGGAAATATTCGATTTAGTCAATAGGTTGAAATTCTGACCCCATATACGAGTATATTACTGAAATGACATCCAAAAACGATAGAAAATATTTACTTTTCAGCCGAACTGTATCGTTTATGGGTTTCATGTTCATCGAACGTCTTGGAATCCATCGGACGCCCACGCCGATCTGGAAATTTGTTCGACATGATAAGTACATTTATATGATCTTGTAATTTTTTTGCTATTTTAATGATACAAACATTTTAAATTGTAAATTTGTCTAATCCTTTGTAAATATTGTAAATTGTATCGACTCTTTATTATCAATCGATATTGGATTTTATGATCCTCATATTGTATTATATTAAATACATAAATATATATATATTTTTTTGAATGCTGCTAACGCGGCTTTATTCTTGACGTAAGAAACTAATAAGAAGCAATCAATGCTTAAGCTAAAATTATTCCATATTTTAAGTCTTAACCAATGTTAATACTTATTGTTGGTGTTCACAATTTAATCAATTTGAATTATACTTATATGTACAACCTAAACATTTAATAAATTTACAGGTTCATTAGTCTGAGTCGATCTGTTGTCTTAAATATGCTACATATACGTACATATTTTTTTTGAATATTTTGAAGTTTGCTTATTTTTTTTTTTTTTTTTTTTTATAAAGAAAAACACTTTTTTTAAAAACGGCTAAGCGGATTATTTTAATTTTGGTAATAAATGATTTTGTAAAGGTTCCCAAATAATATCCAATTTAAAATTTTCGAGTAGCTTAAAGTTGAACTTAAAGTTCATTCAGGAACACCGTGATCCACGGTAATGCTCTTTTGAGCCGGTGAATTTTTCTTTCTTTTATATTTTCTCTTTAGATTCAGGAAATATGAAATTCACTCTGTGGAATAAACTCGATTGTTTTGCGGGATTCCTATTTGATTCTTCCCTCAAATAGATTGGTGGCGATTTCTGACTTTTTGGAGTTTTTTCAGACGGCGGCTCTTCAACAACTAAACAAGAATAGCTGTTACGATGCGTTAATTCAACACGCGAGCTTAGTGAATTTATTCGCAATTGCACGTTGCATTGGCCGCTGATCCTAGTTATTCTCCTTCGTTTTAATCGGACTAAACACTTACCTTAATCACTGTTTAATTTATTGTCATCTGTTGTCGATGCATTTTTTTTTTTTGAACAACGGTTCTGTTATCGTGAATATTTGATGACGATGCACTTTTATTTTCTTTATGATTGAACACACCAATTTGTTTAAATTAATTTCTAGTTCACTTTGATTTAAATTCCCTGGTAAAGAATTGGTTGAGCCTTTATAATTGGTTATCGCTTTGGACTGTGTTGCATATTTTTATTTTTAATTATAACTGTTGAGATCGTAACGTTTGATGACAAATCGCTTGGGGGCATCGCTTTCTGCTGATTTGGCCCAGCCTTTTTTATTCAGCCTTTCACCCTTATTTCAGCCTGTGTTATTGGCTTAAGACATTGGCTATTTTGAATACTTTTATTTTTTCAATTTATTTGTTATAAATTACGCCACACTTGACACAAACACACACACACACAGACACACATACACACACTTGGTATCCAATTTCTCCTTCCAATCCCTTAAACTAAATAGCTATTCCTCTTTTAGATTTGTACTGATTCGGAATTTAAATGAACACGAGCTAGTTACGAGCAACAGTAATTTTTTAGTGCAATCGTTCATCTTGACGTCTTCAATGTCGAAACTGGCTGAAGAAAAAAGAAAATCAAGATTCAATTTTTTCCAGCTCTGAAGTTTCATAGACTGATCGGACAATTTCAGAACAATTGTGCAAACTCATATTATCCAACATTTCCATCTCATTATTGTTTTAGTGTCAAGCATCGATGACATACTGCACTAAAAAATCGACAATTTCGATGAGAATGTTGGGTTACACATTCTGCCCATGATTTGTTTCTTTCTGATTTAATCACTCATTCCATGAATAAGCTTTGCCATTTTGCAAGCGTTTTTTCGGGAATCCTAAAAACGGACTATTACTTCAGCTCATTTATTTATTTTACAAGAGAAAGTCTACAATCGGTCTAAAATAGGAGGTACAATAAAAATTAAATTAAAAAATAATTAAAATTGACATAAAGGTCGGAGCATAATGTTGCTTCAACCTACTTTTAAAGCTATCTTTGCTTAAATAAATGTCGAACAGAGGGTCGATTTTATTGAAACACTTCAACATCATGTTTACCGGTTTATTGGCACAATAGTTTGTTCTGTGTTTATTCAGATGAAGGAACTCATGATCTCATAAATTCCTATTCGGTGCCCTTATTTTAATTGATTACAGTATAGATGGTGGATCGATTTGACCAAGTAAAATATTTCTAACAAAAGAAAACTTTAAAAGCTAACGTCCATTTGCCAATGCTGTCATGTGATAGGTTTTACATCCAGTAGGATGGTAATCCCATCCGTCTTCCGGTTATATACCGTATAATTCTTGTTTGTACACTCGATGTTTCGGATAGGTTTGTCGTAAAAAGAGCACTACTAGACATTAACAGCATATTCAAGTTGAGATCTGACGTAGCCATGATACAAGTTGTCTTGAGGGTATAAATATACCCCCGTCCACCGCCTAATAAAACCAAGCATGGAATTGGATCTAGCGACTCACTTTCACTTGTCCTTTCCTTCGTTGTTTTCATTTGCAATACACAATCTAACACTGCGTTTTTAATTATAGCGTTTCCATACAAAATTTTTCGTTTATTGGGCTACTATAGGATATCCACAGCTTCACCAATGTCGCCCAAATGCACTCGAGAGTCTTCATTACGATAACATGGATTTTTCATTTATTTCTTCCTTGGTGAATTTAATGAGCAACCTCACGTTTCATTCTTAATAGGTTGAAACCATTTTACCTAAAAAACAGTTATATGTTCATAAATGGTGACCCTGTCCATTTACTCACTTAAATAAACGAGTTTTACGACAGAACTAAATGGCAAAACTTATTAGAATTTCGACTAAAAACGATATGATTTATTTGGATGTAACCTTATCAAATCTGAGATGATGAGACCTTGGAGCACGCTAACATATCTATTGGCAGGGCTGGGGAGCCGGAGCCAGGAGATACAGAGCTGGGCTTTTTTGATAACGGTTATGTTAGTACGATTTATGTTAGTGCTTAGATTCCGATTGTACTCTTATTTATTTATATTTAAAATATTTATTGTATTTATTTGGTTTGCTTAGGTTTAGACGTTTGCAATTCACAAAACCCTATTGTATTTCAAAGGTTATACCCTATTTCGTTTAAAAAATTGATGAGTTGTATGTATATTTTTATGTAATTTGCATGTGTCGCAATTCTTGTTGTCTTCTTTCCCTAGGGTATATTTATATGTTTTGCTTCTGGCTTGCCTGCCCTGGGTCTGATCAGTTGTCTTTGTATGTTACCATTTTGATATTTTTGAACCACGGGGATTTAGGACGTGTTTCACTTATCAGTTTCATATTTTATCTTCCAGTCGTTACTTATTGTATCTTTTATGATGTGTACCGCTTCTTCAAAGGGGTTGCTGTTTTCGTGTTTCAGTATTACCTTGTTTGCATTTTTTGCTAATATTTCAGCTTTTTCGTTCTGTGATAGTCCTGAGTGTCCCGGTATCCACTGGATTACGATCTTTTTTGTAGGGTGTTGGTTTGCAAAATTCAAAATTTCACTTTTAAAATGTTTGTTGTGTTTTTTTCTTTTTGTGCTTTTAGAATCGGTTAAAATCAAAAATTTTATTGCATGTATCTTCAGGGTTTCATTTAAAGCTATTTTGATTGCTAGTATTTCTTTCGTTTTGATTGTAGCTTCTCTTTTTAGTGTAATGGATGTTCATATTTCTCCTTTATCGTTTGTTTTTATCCATCAGTGTATACTCGTTATAACTTGATACAACTTCTTTTGTCCTATTTAACAGCTCTATTGGTTGTGTGTTTTTTTTTTTTTTGTTCAAGGTATGAGGCAATGAATCATATATTGTTATATTCTCTGGTATGTCTATGTTTTTGTATTGTTTCTGTTCGTTGTATAGCTTCTTGAACTTTGAGATACTTGTTTTCTAATTTGATTTGCCAGTTTGTTCTCTTTGCATAATTGTTTTGCCATATATCGTATGAGGAATAAAATATGGACAAACAATAAAAATTAAATTATTTACTAATAAAATAATTTTGTTTCATAATTTATTTAAAACTTTAATTCTTAGATAAAATTTACAGAAAAATGTGCACCACATATCGATTAGCTTTCCTGATCCTTTCTGGCAATTTTTTTTATTGCCGCCTGCGTTCCTGATGTATCGATCTTCTTTAATTTTCTTTTTACCTTTCTAATCAAACAATCAACATTTTTGGCATGTTATCCATTGCTGTATACCATTAACTTCAAATTTGCCCAAAAAGAATCAATTGGCCTTAGTTGTGGAACATTTGATAGATTACAGTCTTTGGGGATAAATTCGATTATGCGTTGACGTAAATCAGACAACGTTGCATTGGCGTAATGTGGAGATGCCAAATCAGGCTAAAAAATGCCTTTATCATTTTTATGATATTTGTCTATAAATTTCTGAAGCATAGGAAAACATTTGTTTGTGTACGTTTGCGCATAACCGCCAAACCACTTTTGAAAAAATCTGGGTCGCTGATACCTCGTTTGCTAATAGCCAACCACAACATAACTTTACCTGGAAACATGGTCTTATAAATAAACTTCTCCTTTTCTGGAACTTCGTGATCGGGAGACTCGTAGTAGTATTTTGGCTGTCATTCATTACCTTCAACAGTGAAATAAGTTTCATCATCCATCACACATTAAAAGCTAAACACCTACGGCCGTGTAGGCAACACAGCCCACCCCAATTATTTTATTTGAGAAACTGCGGCTATAGTGTAGGCTTGTGGTTTTTAAGCTTTAAGATATTTACACATAGCTATCTTGATTACTAACAGACCGCTTGCGTGTTTTGTAATTTCAAATTTGAATGACAAACGCTAAATTTTTACTGCTGGATTTTATAGCTTAATCCAAGGAATTTTCAACATTTCTAATTTCAACCCGAACTTCCTCGGTTACATGACTTAAATCAAAATTTAATTTTTTACGTGTAACAATAGAAAGTATGTAGGTTTTTGCTAATAGAACAAATAATTGATGCCAGTTTTTTAAGTTAACAAACGATTTTTGGCACCAATACATTCAGAAACTCACCAAAATATTAAATGGATCACATTTGTTTCATTGCTAGAGATATTTTAACAATATCTCTCGAGCAATACAGAAGCCCTTTCATCACGTCATTACTGTGATCTTACAAATGAACCCATACAAATGAAAATAAAAATAATTCATTAAATTAAAAGAAATTAAAAAGGCTTTTATCACCAAATAAAACTACAAATTATTGTATTTAGGAGATAAATTTATTTTCCTTGTAAAATAACTCTCCAGTTCAGTCTCGGGTATTTTTACATGTTTTTGTGAACTTTTTTCTGCGAGCCAACTACAATGTTTTATAATTAAAACTAAAAGGATGAAATTTAATGCCGATTTGTTGTGTTGTAAACCAGAACCGTAAATTACAATCACATCCGATTTTCCATGTCAATTAATCGATAGTATCTCGGAATGATTAGAATATTATTGCAGTATATATTTAATTATTTAACCTTCACTCTGTGTATAGCTTACTATCAGTTGTCCGTGTACAGGGGTCTATCTGACCCTACGTATATCTTCATATATTTCATAGAGAAAGTACTTAAAAACTACTAAATTACCAAATTTACAAGTAATTTGGGCCCTCTTTTCATTGTATTGCGTGTATAGTATATTAGTTGAGGTTATCTTATAAGGCATGCGCTTTAAATAATAAGAAACGTATTTTTTTAATTTTAAAATCGATTGGGGTCAATTTGACCCCAATGTACGGAGTAATGGTTAAAGAAAAGAAAACATCATACACAAAATTCAGTTTTATATACATACATTTTTCTTATGTAACAATTTTAAGTGAATATATTTATTAATAAACAATTTTTTACAACTTATATTATTAGCAAATTTCCGATATATAGAAATTATTGCTTTTAAAATTATTTTTTATTCAAAATTTATTATCGACTGCCCGGATTATCTATCAAATTCTCTTAACGCCAAAAAATAATAATTATGTACCGAACATTATTAAAGTAAATAATTATGATGGTTGTTTTAAAAGTTCTAATTAAAATTATTTGAGGGTTGTTTAATAAGTTCACAATTCGAACCAATTACACAACAGTTGTGCTCGGTGCATGGGTTAGAATTATTATAAAAATTACTGTATCTTGTTCAAAGAATGCAGTCCTTACAAACAGTATCTTTAAGACGTTATTTTGTAAAACGATTCAGTTGGTGCTTTAAGCTTACCAAACTCATTTCAATACTATAATTTTTGTAAAGAAATGATTTTTAAGTGTTTGGTCAGTTCTAACCCAAGTTTCGATAGACAAAATAGCCTATGAAATAAACAAAATAAAATACCTCATTCTTGTACATTGACATCTAAACTAAAAAAAATTCGGAAATATCAGAAATGTCACTTTCAATGAGCCCATCTTCCAAAGAAATCTCATCGTCAAACATAAGTTCGCTGAACTCACGATTTTGCTAATTTTCGTTGATATCAGTGGAAGAAAGATCTACCAAGCATTCATCCAAATCTTATACACAAATAGAAATATTTGTAAAAGGACTAATTATTTTAATAGTCATGATTTTCGCAATGTTGTGTCCGAAACAAAAAAAAAACAAGTTAAAAAAAATCATATAATACCGCTGAATCGGTCGTCCCCAAGTATAACAAGATCTAAGTATGACCAAAATACATTAACTACATCTGAAAATATTACATCTACTCAATCAGCAAGCAATAATAACGTTTCACCTCCAATTATTATTGGTAGTGGTGGACTTAATTCAACTTTGCGGCCTATTGAATCGCTAAAATGGATTTTTGTCTCTCGTCTTTGCAAGGACGTTAAAGATGATGATATGCTACTGTATACATTAAAAACAATTTCGAGATTGATAAACCTGCTTTGGTTCGAATGAAACGTAATTAATAATGATCGTGATTATATTTAATTTAAAATTGGTGTTTCAGAAAATAAACTTAATCAGTTATTGGATTCATCATTTTGGCCCCTATGTATATTGACTAAAGAATTTTTAAATTATCATCGCAATCTTCGGTTTACGCCAGAAATCGAAATCATTATATTTGTCAATTTTGGAAGAAAACTACGACATCATCTGCATGGGTGAGATATGGTTAACGAAGCATTTCAAAAACAGAGAAATATATCCCGCCATCCTATAATGTTCATCGCAGAAACAAATTTCTCCAGGAGGATGCCTATGCAAAAGGAGGTGACGTTTTAATTGTGGTATCGAACGAACTCTCTTCGGTTCCTGAACACATTGATAATTGTGTATAAAATTTCGTAGTTATTCCCTGATTATTCGCACTATTTATATTCCGTTTAACTCTAACCTCGGAGTATACTCATCAATTTTTAACACCATCAATTCACAAATAGCCTTCATCCAAAGGATCGCCTTATGATATTGGGTGACTTTAATTTACCAAACGTGGAGTGGGTATATCATGACGAAGACCTGACACCCATTAACTTTAATGCTGAGATGGAAATCTTTTTATCTGCCATTCTGTCACAGCGTTCACAATGTGTAACCGTGAAAAATAATTTCCGTAAGATATTGGATTTAGCTTTTCTACCTATGGATTATGATGTGAGAGTGTCTGTATATGATGACCTAGCGGGGTATTTTCATTATCCTTTAAATATTTATGTTATTTTTGAATTTCGTGAACCTGTGAATGTCATTTAATTATAATTTTAAAAAGGACAACTACAGTTCTTTTAATGTTTATCTTGATGGTTACGATTGGCCTCATGAAGTTCGATTAGTAATTTAGACGCTAGGTTAAACGAATTTTATAATATTATTTATCAAGGGATCAATAAATTTATTCCGAATGTTTCATTTTCTATCTCAGGTATTAAAAAGGGGCCGTGGTATGATAAAAAGTTGATTAATCTAAAAAATAGGAAAGATAAAGCTCATAAACGATATAAATCTCCGAATGCTTCAAATTATGCCGCTTTCGTGGTATTGCGCAAAAAGTTCACGTATTTAAATCGATTTTTATACAATAATTATATTCTCGAAATTGAGTCTGATATTAGGTCCAAGCTCGATCGATTTTGGAAATCTGTTAATAATAATAGAAATTCTAGCGGATATTCTTCCACAATGTTTTTGCAGGATAGAGTATATCACAATCTGCTTGATGCCTGTAACCTTTTCGCAGATTTTTTTGAGAGCGTGTATTCAGTATAAACATGCCTACCTAACTCCATCAATGATTTGAGTTGCTCTCAATGTTTTGTTTTGAAATCGATGATTTATTATCCGAATTGCTAGAACTCAACATTAACCAAAGCGCTGGCCCTGATTCTGTACCCCGTCTAGTTTTAAAGATGATTGCTACTGTAAAACCCATTGCGAAACCCATTACTGATCTATTCAATCAAAACCTCGCCGAGGGCTACGTTCTCTGTTTGTGGGGAATGGGAATTTTATTTTATCAGTTTTACCCAAACTTTTTGAGAAATTGATTAGTAAACATTTATATTTTCAGAATATTTACAGATCCACAGTTACGAATCTGTTACTATTAACTTACTACGTTTCTTGTACTCTGTCAATTAGTAATAATGTTGAGGTTGTTTGTACCGATTTTAGTAAGGCTTTCGATAAAACTGATCATAATTTTTTAATAAGAAAACTTGTTTCGCTAAATTACAATTTCTTACCTATTAAATCAATTGATTTTTTCGGCTTTTTTATAGACAAATACATATATTAATCGTTCATGACAATCTCAATATTTTCGATTTGGTAAATCATAAAAATAAAGAGGCCAATCCCTCATAACACATCTACTGAAAAAAGTAGAAATATGATTCCCCCCTCCCCGTAATTTTAGCCCAAGGGCCAAGAGTTATACTCTTCAAAAATGAGAACCCTCCATGAGTTCTTTATGTTGGTAGTTTGGTTTCGTACTGAAAAATTGGTCTATTCATCAGGTAGCTTCGACCAAACTACAAAAATACAACCCTCGCCGTTCACATTAATCTGGACAGAACGTACTGACATAGCAAATTATATTCACTACATCAATTATCAAAAACCCATGGAGAAACCTCATTTGTCCTATTAAATGCATTACATCGTATTTAGACTCCAGAACCCCGCAATTTGTAAAACTTGGTAATCAGGTTTCCCGAACCATTCATGCCAGTTCAGGCACAGAATACCCAGAAGCGGCATAACGCGGTTTTTATATAGAGAAATTTGGACTCATTTTTTTGACCTTGGTTTGGCGAAGGTAAGATTTTCAGTGTTAAGTTGTAGTTCAGTGGCTGAAAATTCAAAATTAACATGTAAAATATAAGGTAAGAGCAAAAATTTCTTTATCCACGTAATGCCCCTTCTGGTCAGGGTTGGAAAAAAACCCGGTTTTTTTTTAAAAACCCGACCCGGTGGGTTTTTTTGGGTTTTTTATTCAAGTGTTAGAATTCAATTACAAAATTAACGTTTTTCACCCATTTGTATGTTGGTTTTATATTGAAAAGACAAGGATGATTCAATTTGTTTACATTTTTTTATATTAGGATTTAACGGTTTGTGTGTAGTCGTTGAAAATGGAAAGGTTTTCTTTTTTCAATTTATTTTAAAATCTAGAGATATTTTCTTCTATGATTTTAAAACCAAATCTATGAAACATATTAAACATGCAAATTAACAAAAATTTTATTACATTAAATTGACCTTTCATTATTAAACTTATAAATCAAAACTACCAATTTTACATTGGTTCTTGTTCTTATGGGAAACAGAAAAATGTTCACCTCTCTTATAGAAAGCTTGTATTTCTACTTTACGGCTATGATATATTAAAATGGCTATGCAAGAAGAAACCAATATGTAATCAGAAACAAGTTTATTAATAAAATTATAAAAATTTTCAGTTTGATTTTGCACGATAAAACACGATTGCACAGGAATCAGGAATATTTTGAATATCGAAACAATATTTGCTTCTCGATCATATTTTACTTTGTGCCTGTTCACACAATATGTAGTTAAAATTTACATCATCTTCTTGTTTCTGGCTTATAAGCTATGGTAGAGGAACAACTATTTGTGTTTCATTTATATATATGCTCCTTCCGTTTTCTAGAGTTAGCTCAATTTTTTAGAAATCATGTTTAATCGTGTCTTGAAAAGGAAAATACTCCAATCATTATTAAAGTGAGTTTTAGTGAGGAATGTTGTGAGTTTATTGAATCGTATATTTTAAAACTAATGTAAGTATGTACATCTAATTAAAACAAATATTTAATATTTAGTAGTAAAATACAGGATTGAATTTTGAAATATTCCCCATAGAAATATAGAATGCCTCGAGGAAGTTGACGTAAAAATGCTGCTGAGTGGAATAACTCAGTCCATATCGAAAATTCTACAAAAGTAAAGTATAAGCACTGTGATCGTGAAATTAGCAACAAAGTAGAGCGCATAAAAGCACATTTATTAAATTGTAACAAAAAAGTTACAACATGCGATAGTGATACGGATACTGATACTGACATTTCAATTGGAAATACGTCTCTTACTGCCACTAGTAGTCATCAGCAGAAGAAACAAAAAACCAAACATTGTACTCAATCATCTATGATAGAATTTTCAGTTAAAACTACTTTAAATCAAAAAAAAAAATTGGACAAAATTGTGGCTTAATTTTTTTTCGCGAATAACATTGCTTTTAACGTGGCTGATAACAAATATTTTAAAGAAATGATAGAATCTCTACGACCTGGATATTCTGCCCCTAGCAGAAAACAACTAGCTGATAATCACCTTCTGGAAATTGATGAAGAAATAACCTATCATTAAATAGCTGAATTGAAGGATTCCAGTTTACACTCATTTTAGATGGATGGACGAACACTTCAAATGATCCACTTATCGCGTGTTCAGTCCATACCGGTTGTAATAGTTTTTTAATAAGTGCAGAGGACACCGGGTCCGAAAAAAAATGCTGAATATTGTGTTGCTGTGGCAGAAAAATCAATTAACTTCATAAAAACTAAATACAATAAAGAAATATTCGCCTGTTGCACGGATAACGAAAACAAGATGAAAAAAATGAAGGATATTTTAGAGGAACGCCATGGGATTTTTTCTTTAGCACACATCATCAATCTTCTATACAAAGATATAATTCCAGTAGAAGTTACCAAACAAATAATAAGTGTACAGAAATACTTTAGAAATCACCACCAGCCACATGGATGGTTAAAAGAAAAACAGGGAGTTATGCCTCAACTACCAAATTATGTAAGGTGGAATTCTTATGATGATTGCTGAACAACATTTATTGCTAATTTTCACCTCTATTCACAAATAAGATCAGAGCATTTAAATGAATTTCATAACGATATCCACAAAAATTTTAAATAATGCACAATTGTACAATGGAGCCTTAAATATTCAACAAATGTTATCTCAAATAAAAATAGCATTAGATGGTCTGCAAGGTGATTCCACTTCAAGTGCCACAGCTTTCGAAATCTGGTATAATTTGCTGAATAACGAGATTTGATTAACAAAAAGGCCTTTAATTGAAAAACGAATGAAAAGTGTACTCACTCCGGCTCACTATTTAGCAAACATGATGCATCCAAAATATATGGGCAAACTGCTTAGTGAAGAAGCAGAGAGCGCAGCAGAAGACTGGATAAGCCAAAACACTCTGAATACCGAGAATACTTCCCAGAATCTATGTTCAAACCGGAGGCGCTCGAAAAATTAAGCGAAAAGTGGAAAATATTACACGTCAAAAACGAAAAATCTTCAAAGTTGCCTGAAAATTTTTGCAATTTTTTTATGTCACTAATGAACTGCCCAGCAAGCTCGGCTTCAATTGAAAGAATTTTCTCAACGGTTTCGAAAAGGCGTTATCTCTAGTCAAAATTTATCGGCACTTAACATCTAAACCACAAGATTGGTAAATTGCAAAGTTATTAATTTGGATCTATTTATTTTTTTTATTATTTAGTGAATCATTTATATTGTACTGATCAATTTTGTTTTTAATTTTTCATATCTGTGATATGTATTTGTTCCTTATACATTTATTATAGTTACCTTATTATTAAGTATACAATTTAATAAATAAATTTTTGAAACACCTATCCTCTCTATGTTCTAAAGAATGAATTTTATAAAATCATAAGTTAAATATATGTAATTGAATTTGTTTATTAGAAAAAAAAATAAAAATTAAACAATAAACATACGTTTTTTAAGAAGTATTATTACCCCCAAAAAAACCCACCCGGGTTTTTTTTAAAGTATTACCCAAAAAACCCGGGTGGGTTTTTTTAGGTTACCCAGTGGGGAGCCAACCCTGCTTCTGGTTGTTTATTATTCTGTGGTTCAGGGGTTACTCAAGGTAGCCATTTGGGCCCTCTGCTATTCATTTTATTTATCAATGATGTGGTGGGTTGTCTGCAGCATTCTGAAATCCTCATGTTCAAAACTATTATGAATTACAGTAATGTTATTGATTTTCAGTCTGATCTAACTATCTTTTCACATTCGTGTTCAAAACAAAAGTTGAATCTAAATTTTTCCAAGTGTAGTACTATGTGTTCCACCCGTTTACGACAAGTTATGCGTTACGACTATTTTCTGCAAAATAACATCATTAATAGAGTTTACTCGTACAAAGATTTTGGTATTATCTTTACCCCGGACTTGTCGTTTCACAGACATACTATATAGACGGTTGCATTTCCAAGGCCAATCCGATGTTTGATTTCATTAAAAGATTTTCACGATCCGTGTCATTAAAACTTATACCGGCGACTGCTTAGATCCGCAGATTCATCTGCTTTTGTACTTTCTCCTTATAGGGGAAGGTGGAAGTTATTGGATATTGAGCCACCGTTTATTCGTAGGTTAGAAATATCAGCTACTTTTGTACGTGATTTATTAATTTTCAAAATCAATTGTGCTGATGCCCCGCTCGTTTACTACGGGATAAAGATTTTCTTCTGAAATTACCGTATCGAGTTACAAACTAAGACAAAGGTGAGCCAGTTTATCATACCGCGGCTGCTTTCAATAAGATTTGTGAGGTTTTTGATTTTAATTTTGCTAGAGTGGTATTTAAACAATTTTTGTGGTTCTTTCTTATACAGCATTGGTAGTTTTTAATTTGTAAATTATTATTACAATATTTCATACTTTTGCTTATAATTTTTTGTTTTTTAAATTTGTTTTATTTTTATTTTATTGTTTTTTTTTCTAACCAGCATTCTCTTTGGTAAATAAATAAATAAACCACTTACTGATGGATTGCGGTTATGACCATTAACTCCTTGATCTGAGAAAATAAATTTTCTAAAGGGTCTTGGTTGAAGTATGTATTCAATGTTGTTTTATTGAGCTATTGTCTCTTCTGGAGTTCGTCCATTATTGAAATTTGACTCAATATCTTTCGATGTTCGATCAAAATTACAAGAATTTTCTTGGCGTTCTATAAAGTTAATGTCTGATTCTAAAGTAGCCTCTGAACGGTAAGTCTTTACAGATGCAATTGGATGTAAACAGTTATGCTACAAATGCTTCTTTGGTTTTGGTATACGATCAAATTGTTACCATTGAAGAACTACTCGACTTTTCGTCATCACTCTGAATAGTACGAGAGTAATACCTGAAGTGGCAGTAATAGTCGGAGGAGCATTATTAGATTTTTTAAAAATTATGGGAACGGAATTTCGTTTTAATTTACCCGTAGAATAACAGCCGATTTAATCTAAATAATCAGATATTATGCCGATTTGAAGATTTTCAACCTGCAACCGCACACTGTATTCCAGATTTACATGAATGGGAATTCATTTTCAATTAAAATTTATTAGGTTTTATTTTACCTTTAATGATCCGTTCTTAAAGTTCAAAATATTTACTGCACAATAAAAACGCACTACCGACAAAAGAATGTTTAATACCAATACAAAATTATTCTGTATTTATATACGTATTCAATTCATCATTTTAACATACATTATTACATACTCTGGATGTGTGATTTTTGTTTTGTTCTTTATTGTATCGAAAAATAAACATACAGTCCTAACCAAAATTATTTGTACCTGCTAAATTTTTGATGCAACGTAACGCAAATAATTTTAAAAATTATATAAATAATAAACTTTTTGAAAACATTCACCCCTATTATGATTGTCTCGAGTCGACCGACAATCGACACGAACTTTGTGCTGCCTTTTCCTTTTTCGTATTGTTTTTATCAAATGAAAAAATGAAAACGTATTACAGAGTCGTGTCGATTGTCGATCGACTCTTGAATCATAATAGGGGTGATTAATTTTAATTCAATAAATTTAATTACTCTGCTTTACATTTCAATCAAATTTTTTTTTTAATTTTACTTCTAGGAGAAATTTCAGTTAATTTAGTATTTGGCAAAATTATTCGAACCCACAAATTTGTTCGCATTATTATTTGTGTTATATGGAAAAAATCAAAATAAAATAGTAAATCAATTAAATTTAAGATTATTTTTGGCTAATTAAATAATGATATAGTCACTCATGTTTTGCATGCAGATGGTCAGTTTTTGTTTAGCCTCTATAACATCTAGCAAGTGGTTGAAAAATTGATTGTTAACATGAGTGTTGAACAGTTGTAGTTTATAATAGGGCATACAGACAAACGGAATATCATGTACCGTCAGGAAATGAAACGCGAACGGCATCATAAGATAAGCCCACTGATCTAAGAAGAACTGTTTTATGTCCAAATTAGTGCGTCTTTGTCTTAATTTGATAATATTGGAAATATTTTTATTATTACATAAACACCGAGCATCAATCAGTGTTGATACTGCATCGATTAGTTTTCCTTGGGCAGCAAATAAAAGGTTACACGGCTGTACAAACTGAACTATTCAAGGAGAATGTTCTATTTCGGTTTATTTGATGAAGTAACATTTCTTGTTGATGATAAACTAGTTGGTCCTCAATTTGCTCTTCAGCACAATAATGCTCCCATTGGCCAGGACAGAGTTTCGATTTAAACTTGCTGAAGTTTAAGTTAAAGTGGAAGATATTCGTGATCTAAAAATATCAAAAATTTGTAGCAGGATCCCAAGAAAACCGAGGGAGATAAGATTCTAGGTGATGTTAACAATAAATTTTTGAACCACTTGCTAGATGTTATAGAGGCTAAACAAAAACTGACCATCTCAAAACAATACAAATATTCATACAAAACTTGAGTGACTATATCATTATTTAATTAGCAAAAAATAATCTTAAATTTAATTGATTTACTATTTTATTTTGATTTTTTCCATATTACACAAATAATAATGAGGACAAATTTGTGGGTATAAATAATTTTGGCAAAAACTAAATTAACTGTAATTTCTCATAAAACTAAAATTAAAATTTTTTTTTAAAGAAATGTAAAGCAATAATTAAATTTATTGAATTAAAATTAATATTTTCAAAAATTTTAATATTTATATAATTTTTAAAGTTGTTTGCGTTATGTTGCATGAAAAATTTAACAGATACAAATAATTTTGGTTAGGACTGTACAATATTGCACCAAATTATCACTTACACCTACAATCGTAAGTAGTTTTGCCAAACTGAAAATTGTAGATAAATGTTTATTTAAAGTATTTGTACGTACATAGATCCAAATTAAACTTTTCAATAGATCTTAATTGTATAAACAAATATTTGAATTCATCTGCAAGTTACATTTTTTATCTAAATTCATTTTGAAATAAAAATATGTATTTCAAAGATATGCCTATAGACTTTGATGCTTGACTGTACATATTATATACATAAACTTATTTGATTTTTGTCATCAATTTGTTTGTTTATTTTTTGGTTATTTATTTATACTAGACGGCTCTGATTTATACTCACTCTAAATGGTGTTGATTTGTCTCTATTCTATGACTCCCCTTTGTAGTATAAAAAAATATGCAGCTTTAAAAAAATTGCCCTACCGATTTTCTCATTTTTTTGTTTATCTTAATTCATCTATATGTATGTAATGATTTGTGCTAAGACGTCTTTAAATTGGTAAATTGTGACTCTATCTGTTTGTAGTTTATGTATTATATGTACCGAATGAAATTTTTTAAGAATTTTAATTTGTCTGTCTGTAATCAGTTGATTTTTCGGCATTTTTTATAGACAAATATATTAATTGTTCATGGCAATCCCAATATTTTCGATTTGGTAAATCAGAAAAATACAGATGCCAATCGCTCATAACATATCTACTGAAAAAAAAAGAGAAATATCTTCCCCCCTCCCCGTAATTTTCAGGGCCTTCAGCCAAAATTACGGGGAGGGGGGAAGATATTTCAATTTTTTTTTTTTTTTTCAGTAGATATGTTATGAGCGATTGGCCTCTGTATTTTTCTGATTTACCAAATCGAAAATATTGGGATTGCCATGAACAATTAATGTATTTGTCCATAAAAAATGCCGAAAAATCAACCGAATGAAATTTGTGATTTGTAAATGAAGAATTAAAAATAAACGCCAATTTACAGGTAATACATATTGTACATATATTGTACATATTGTACTTTTTAAATAAAAATAGCCATTCGGACTTTTTGTTCGTTTTACGGCGAAAATTCACATTTTCCCGAATGTAAGCCATTCGCTTCTGGATGGTGTGGTATCTTCAGTGACTCTGGCAGATGCCTGTTTCCATCTGTAAATTTTTCATCAGCTATGGTAGTAATTGATTCGTCCATTTCTTCATCTTTCTGATGTATTATTGGGGAATTGGAAGTGTCGAGAAATGCATTTTGACACAGGTCTCGCCGTCCATTCCGATACAAGAATCTTTCCGTTCGTTCAATCGCTTGTTAAGATTATTTGCTTGATCTGTTGTCCCTCTATTAAATTGTTTAACACTTTTTTTGGGATTTTTGACTTCTTATATGTTCGTAAATTATTTCTGGTTCTAGCTCGTTCCACCATCGATTTGGTTGTTTTGGTTTTTCTGTCCAAATTCCGCACATATATCGAAGGATGTTTGGTAATGAACAACGCTTACAATTTTCTGATCCAATATTTTATTTCGAGCACTTTTGTTTGCTCCGGATCCGGGCTTACGTTATACAGAAAGATTGATATGAAATTTATTTTTTACATTTGTTACCCTATTATTGGAAACACCAGCAAATTTAGCAATTTTTTGATAAGTATACTCCGTTACCAATTTTTTGATTAGTAAATCACGTTTTTCTTCTTCTGATGCGTCCATTTCGAAATAAATAAAAAAATGTACAATTTGACGTTAATTCATTATTTTTCAATTGTTTTTCTGCAAAATAACGGTAATATTTGTTTTCTTTTGCGTAGTAACCCATGAGATAATATAAATTTGGGAATGACAAACTTCATTATGTATACATATGTACTAAGTTCAAAAGTGTGGGGCTTAGACAGTTGCCTTGGCAAATTCTTTTGTTTGTTATGTGTTTGAGTGTGGTTGTTTTGTTTTCCATTATAATTATTCGGTTTGTGAGGAATTGTTAAATCCAGTTTTATTATCTTGTGTGGAAAGTTTTTTCTTTTTAATATTTCTATTAATGTGGCCTTGTTGACATTTTCAGATGATTTTGAAATATCTGTGGTGACTAGTATTTGATATTTATAAGTAAGTTTTGCTTCAAATATTTCTGTGAATAGGTTTGTGAAATAATCTATTGTTCCTAGATCTGCCCTAAAGCCGTCAGAGTTATGTGGCAGAAGAATATTGTTTTGCATGATGTGGTTATTTATATATAATTTTAGATATAGATAGAATATAGATAATTTTAGATATAGATAATTTTGTTGAATGTTTCCCTAGAAAATCTCAATCTCAAGATTCGGCATTTCCCGAAATGATAAAAATTTGAATTTTGGAGATTCGGAATTTCCCGAAAAAAATTCTTGAGATTTCTCGAGATATCGAGAAAATTCAAAACTGTAAAAAATCCTTAAACCAGTGTAAAAAAACACAGAAATCGATAAAAAATGTTTTTTTTTTAATTTTTTTATTTAAATAAGAAAACAAAAAATAGAAATAGGAAAACAAAAATAATTCAAAATATGAATAGAATGTGTAAAAACACAGACTGTCAATGGTTGCGTCTGACAATCCCGTATACTTTTGCGACACAAAATTCCCCGAGTTGATGTTGACTTAATTGTGTCAAATCGCCCGATCAGTGTTTGAACGTTTTGTGTTTCGGTTCGGTCCACTTTTTTCATATACCAGGGGATTAATTATCGTTCTATGAAAAAAATGTTTCCATTTTGTTTCCATCAAGTTTTTTTCATTTATAACATTTCACACAACGACAGTAAGCGATTGTCGATGTCCAAATGAAAAAGAATCGTGGAAAAAAAACTCTGAACAAGTTGTTTTCATAGTAAGCAACACTGTAAACAGACATTTTATCGAGTTTCATATAGATTTTCGCTAGATGATACAGCAATTGGTTTAAATATTAGCTAAATAAATGAAATAGTAGATTTAGTTAATCAGTTTTCGTCATTGCCTGTCAAAATATAAAATTATAATTTATTTATTATAATTTAAAAGGACCAAATTATTTTTAAAACTTAACTAAATTAATTATTTGGAGGGTTTTTTTAAATATGGTAAACGGGATAGTTTTGAATATACATATGGTATTTATTCATTAGTTAAGTTTAAAGTGAATCATATTATAGTTTCAATGCACATTTAATGCTAAAAATACAAATTTAGTTTTTACAAAATTTGATTTTCACATTTATGATGTTCTCACCGCCAAAATGGTCGGTGAGAAAGTTTTATTCATTTGAAAAGATGTTGACGTTATTATTTCCTTCTCAAGGAACATGAATCGGAAATGTGTATTTCTCACTGAAAATACTTTTCATTACACTTTTTTCGGAACGAGAATTGATTCCGAGGTCTGTATAGTATACTACCTTGATCAACAAGTTCTCGGAATAACCACCGTGTGGCGCTCCCATCGCTCCGATTTGAGTTCTGTTTTTTTTTGTTAAGTTGGTACATCTGTTGTTGATATTCCCTCTAAATCTTAGTGTCGTAGCTTGACATTTGCAAAAGTTACGTAGTCAAGAGTACATCTACTCTGTGTGTGTTGGCGATTTTTCCATTATTTCCTCTCGACTGCTGAAACGCGTTCCCCGTAATGGTTTTTTAACTCGATTGAACAGAAAGAAGTCACAGGGAGCCAAATCAGGTGAATTCGGTGGCTGTTGGATGGTATTTGTTGCATTTTTCGTCAAAAAATTACGAATAATGATGGCACTGTGCGACGGTGCGTTGTCATGGTGCAAAATCCACGAGTTTTCTGCCCACAATTCTGGTCTCTTTCGGCGGATTGCTTCACGCAAACGTCTCATAACGCCCAAATATTACTCTTTGTTTACGGTCCGGCCCTCTGGCAAAAATTCATGATGCACTTCACCGTTGTAATCCATGAAAACCGTTAGCATTGCCTTCTTTTTTGACTGAAAACGACGTCGTTTTTTTGGTGAACGCCATTCACTTGCCTGATGTCTGGATTGCGTGTCGTACTCATAAACCCATGTCTCGTCTCCAGTAATGATCCTTTTGATGAATGTGGGATCGGATTCAGCCTCGCAAATCATGTCTAAAATTGTAAATAATTTCTAAAATTGTAAATAATCGCCAACACACACAGAGATAGATGTACTCTTGACTACGTAACTTTTGCAAATGTCAAGCTATGACGCTAAGATTTAGAGGGAATATCAACAACAGATGTACCAACTTAACAAAAAGAGCGCCACACGGTGGTTATTCTGAGAACTTGTTGATCAAGGTGAAATGAAACCGGAATTTACCAATAAATAGGGCTACCTGTCAATGTACCTTTCGACAAACCGCGTCATCCGCGCCATTGTTTTTTTTTGACAAACGCATGTTTTTTACGTGTTAAAACGTCGAGTTTACGATTTGCGGACATCATTGATTTTTAATTATCATTTGAAGAAATTTGCTGCTGAATCACATCCAATGCTAAGCAATTCGATGTGCTAATTCTTCAGTTTGCTGAACAAAAATTTAAGAATAGAATCCGCTGCCAGTGTAAGTTCACATTTTGGCGGCTGAGACCTGCAACAGCAACACAAATAGGTTTTAGAGCATTAATGATTTCCTCGCAATGCTGGCCAGCATTATTTCAAAGATATACCAATGTGTCTTGCGATTCAATAGCAAGAAAGGCTCTTTCTTTCCGACCTTTTTAATACAACTCTGCAAGAAAGCTTTTCGTATCGGCGGGTTCTTGAATTTCAGAACAATCTTGCAGACTTTGGTTATTATTTCAAGGAAGAAATCTTGTATGATTTTCAAATAAATTATTTTGTGTTGTCTTTGTTTTCAGTTTGTTGAATAGTGACCAGTATGGCGGAAATCATTTGAATAAGTAGCTGATACTAATTACATTTATTAGGTTAGGTCGTCTCAACTTTTGTTTTATAAGCTTAAAGTTAAATTTAAATTAATTATGTATACGATTTTCAGAAGTGCCCAGAAATCGGATTCAGCAAACTAACAAATGTTATTTCAGAATGCAGTTTTAATTTTTAATACACCATAAAATTAGATTTGAAATCTATTGGCATTACTAACTGTTGGCTATACATAGATGTCTGTAACCGCGTCAATTTCTATCATTATTAACTAAACCTCTCCAAATCCTCTTTATATTGTGTGTAACAAGGTGTTCGGTGAGGCCCGGCCATCTCCGGGAGGTCTTGCTTATAGCTTGATCGAATACTCCAATCAATAAAATTGATCATTCAATTTAAAAGAAATCGTTTTCTCAATTAATATTTGATAAAAAAAAAATATAAAACTGGATTTCTCGAGAAACCTTGAGAAATTCTTGAGATTCGGGATTTCCCGAAACGTTAAAAATTTCAATTCTCGAGATTCGGGATGGAAAATATCGAAAATTGCTCGAGAATTATACGAATTATCGTTAATTTACGTTACATTCACTAAATCAAAAAATGAATTTCTTTAATTTTAACTTAATATTTTGGTTTATTAATTTTTTAATAATTTTTAACAATAACCCGATTTATTATAAATTAATAAACAAATATATTAAGTTAAAACTAAAGAAACACATTTTTTTACTATACAATATGTAATAGAACTTTACTAAAAGTAGAATGGTTTTTAATATGTTTCGAAGATGAGTGTGAATATCGTGAAGAAGAAAAATTGTAAGAGAATTCATCTGTATTAGTGCGATTCGCTAGTACTTAACGCACAGCACATTCTGTATATAGAATGTAAATTGTGGTATAATCAGTCCAGTCGCCGCGGCCTGATGAGAAGATTGATTTTTTCATAATCATAAGCTCATCAGTTCGAAACTGGATTGAATTCTCTTACAATCTTCGAAACATGTTAAAAAACATTTAATTAAATAAATAGAATTATGTCTATTAGTCGGTTTCGTTGAATTACTGTTCGTAAATACTAATATACTTCTCGTGTTAATCGAAACACAATTAAAATGGTCTAACCACCGGTAGCATATTACAAATTACATGAATTAATTAACATTCAAAAAAAAAAAAAAAAAAAAAAAGTAGAATATTCAAAAAATACTTACCATTTGGTTTGAACAATGAACTGTAACACAGCATTGTAAATTCTCTTGCTTCATAGCAAGTGAGATCTTCTCATATGCGAGCATAAGCACAAAAAATTTGTACTGATTTCAAGCGATTGGCTTACTTTTGATACTTACCGTCACAAAACGATACACTAATACAAATAACGTATATGACAGCACACAATAACAAATTGTATGTTATACGCCTTGTACGTATACAAAATTCTCATGAGGCAGTGAGGAATTTTGCGACCAAAATTCATGTACTGGAAAATTATCGTGCAGGAATTTCTTTGGACTGTTACGGTCTTCCATAAGGTTAAAAAAATTGTTTTTGATGTTTTTTAGTTAATTTATTTTATTCCGTAAATAATTTTAGTACTTATGTTCGAATTAATTGAGTTGAAAAATATGTCCCATGATACTTTCATTTTGCTTTTTTTATTTCTCTTTTTAGAACTGCAATTACCTTTTTTAGTTCGTATACATGTTTCTATGTATGTTATATAGGGTTTGTTTTTTTCTTTTGATGTTCCATAACCTTTGGATTTGTTCATTCCACCAATGTTTTGGTGTGTGTTTAGTGTTGCAATATATTATTTTGGTGTTGTTCTCCTTTACTGTTTTTACAAAGATTGATTCTACATTTTCCTCGTTTTGATTTATTATTATTATTAGTTATTTGTAGTGTCGTTAGTTTTTCAATTGATTTTTTTTTGTTGAGATTATATGTGATTAACTGATTAGTATAGGTATTTGGTCGGAACCTATGTTGTCGTTGGTGCATTGCCATGTCATATTGTTCCATATGTTCAGACTGCAAACTGCTAGTTCTAGTGCTGATGTGGTGTGTTTGAATTTATCTTGTCGTGTATGGTTGCCTTTGTGAGTAGTTGGAAATCGCTCTCCAAGATTATACATATATGCAATTTGTTTTCCCACATACTGCCATGTGCATTGATATCACCTGCTATTATTGTATGTTTTATTTTTTTGTGAGTCTATTTTTGTAAATCGGTTTCAACTAGTATGTTAAATATTAGTTGTTGTTTTTTTTTTTGTTTATTGTAAAACGAAATTATTTTGAAATCTTTGTTTTGTATTTTATATTAAGGCAGGTTAGGTTTATTGTTTTAGCGCTTAGGTTATTTTTTGCTAAAATTCCTACTCCACCATAACCGTCAGTTCTGCTATTGATAAATATTTTGTAATTATTTTTATTTTATTAATTGTGTTGGTCCATGTTTCGCTAAGGATTTCGATGTCAATTTTATTCTAGTTTAAATAGGTTTCTATCAGATTAAGGTTGCTTTGTATGCTTCTTATGTTTATTTGTAATATTTTTAATTCGTTTGGCCTTTAAGGTTGATTGAGTTGGCGTTGCCTTGTATTGCCAAAAGACCTTTGTTTTGGTTCTATTGGTCTGCTTGCCATTTCGATGAATTGTTTAAACAAACAATTGAATTCATTTTTGTTTTCTGTTCATGTGTCGTTGTATTTTGTATATTGAGTTTGGATATCCATGTATTGATTGTGGTTCATTGGCGATTCAGTTAACTAATTGATTTTTTGTCGTTTTCACTTGTTATTTTTTTTTTTTGTGTTAATTTTGTTGCTTTCTCCTGTGCTGTCTGCCATTTTAATATTCTCTAGTTTCCTTTTGTGAGTGAGAATTTCTAAATCCGAAAATCCATGAAAATCGGATTCTTCATCACTGGAATGTGTTATTTTAGGCATTTTTAAGAATAATGGTCTGCATATATTGACCATCATATTTTTTGCATTTGATGATCGATCGCCTATTTTAGCACTATTTATCATTGTCTGTTTAATACTGTATTTATCATTACTGTAATTTGGTTTACTGCTTATTAATAAGAATTTCTATATTTAATTAACGCTATTTTTTTCCACTGTGCAATTATTTTGTTTTCAGGTGTTGCTTCTATAAGAGTTAGGTAAACACCATGCCGATTGTACTCCTGGAGATATGTTTTACTATTACGCTCTTGAATGGTTCGTCCGGTCCGTCTTCAAATAGAGAAAGTTTCTTGTAACTTGAATTTGGCTGACTTCTGCTGACAGAGGACGTTCCATGAAGTTTTCTTTATTTTCCTGTCTTTTTGCAGTTCCGTTGTATTCTTGGATTTATTCAATTCTCGTTTTATTTGAATAAAATTCTCTTTAATAGTACTAGTTCTGAGTTATTTCCTTGGCTTGTTGGATCTTGTTTTGTTGTTTCGTTTAGTGCTGTAGCGCTTATAATTTGTGGGCTTTTTCGGGGATTGATTGTTTTGTTTTGCTATTTATTTCCAGCAGGTTCTGGATGAACAATTTGTTGGTTTTCGATTA
This sequence comes from Tipula vernalis, assembly GCA_958295665.1. Classification (NCBI taxonomy): domain Eukaryota; kingdom Metazoa; phylum Arthropoda; class Insecta; order Diptera; family Tipulidae; genus Tipula; species Tipula vernalis. The sequence continues at coordinate 900,327 of OY282561.1, forward strand.
TTTCGTAATAGGAACCCAGTTAATCGATTTCATTAACCTTGCATGCGATTCAACAGTCTTGCAATTATTCAGTTATTAAACCATCTAATCAAATTTATTCAAAATCGTTATACAATTCAGAAAATGTGATTATTATTATTTTTTTTTTAATTTTCAGGTCCGTGGTTTCAAAATTTCTAAATGAAAAACTGAAAACTGTCAAATATCCGAGAGGTGCTCTGTCAAAATCGATTGTAAGCGCAGCGGCGTTAGTTTATGTCGGCAAATTAATCTATCCACATTTAGCGTATAAATTTAAAAATAATCAAAGTAATGTCGTAGCCAAAGATTTACAATTAAATAGTTTAAAAAAACATGGAGAGCGCATAGTATACCCCAGCAACGACGATGACAATAAAATTAAGCAAATCTTAAAGACAAGTCTGGAAAAAATACCCGGATTAAATATTGAATTTTTGTATCAGCTTAAGTTCCTTATTAATATAATGATACCGAAATTTGTATCATTCGAAGTTGGTTTGCTCTTGATTCATACATTATGCCTTATTTCACGAACATTTTTAAGTATTTATGTGGCCACAATGGAAGGTGCTATTGTCCGGTTTATTGTACAAAAAAAATTTCGCGAATTTGCGTTCATCCTAATAAAATGGTTTGGAATTGCAATACCGGCAACATTTATCAATTCCATGATAAGATATTTAGAGAATACATTAGCATTAGCTTTTCGGTAAGTATTACATTTCTAATAAGTTTATTGCCTCCTAACAATTCAATTTGTTATCTCATGGTCAAGTGGAAATGCGTGCACCAGATAAAAATTTACGAGGTTCGATAAACAAATAAAACGATTAAAATAATTTAACTCTTTACTAACTTTAGTTTTAATTAAATTGTTTGTTTTTCGACTTGAGAGCTAGAAATGAATGAGAAAGACCCCCCCTAGATTTATGTAAAATGTTTTATACTGGACGTGTTCGGTCTGGCCAAAATGAAAAAAAAAATCACGAAATTATACGTCAAACTCATTTCTTGCTAACTTCACCTCGTTAAATATACGTCAAACCTGACCGAAAAGCCAGAAATGAAAAATTTGGATTTATACGTCAAACTCTACTTAAAACGCCGGTACACATGGAGAACGAATTATCATTTTTCACCAAATTATGTAAGAAAATTGCTAAAATAGTGAAAAACATATGTTTTTAACTTACAATAGCTAAAATATCGTGCATTTTACTATATAATATATATAAAATTTTAACAGGTTTAATATAAATTTTCAATTTATCATCTTAAATTCAAAATTATCAACAATAAATTGAAATTTTCTATTAAAACTATTAAAATTTGATATTTAGTAAAATGCACGATATTTTAGCTATCGTTAATTAGAAACTTTCGGTTTTCACTATTTTAGCAATTTTCTTACCTAATTTAGTAAACAATGAAAATTCGTTTGTAAATAAAATCTGTAGGACTACTATGTATTCCGATCATGGCACTATTTTGGTTTTCCTTCCCATTTATTTTTGTAATTTTTTAGTGTCCTTTGTATGAATTATTTTTTCCAAAGTACCTATACTAAATTTTCGGAAAAAATTGGTCCATTTCATAGCAATTTAAACAACAAAATTGCTATTAAATTCAAAACAAAATGCTAGTTTTTAATTTGTTTGTATTTTTTTAGCGATTAACACTTATGATCTTAGTCATGTTAAACAAAATTTTTGAATAAGTATGGCTCAGAGAATTCGAATGTGACATCTCGTCCTGTTAGCTTTTTACATAATTTTTACATTTTTTAGCTTTTTACTAATGTAAATGTCTCAACCTGAAAAAGTAGAAAAAAATCATTAGCCCAAATTATATTAACCAGAACAAGAAAGTTAAAGAATTTTGGATGAAATGTTTCTGTAAGTTTATATCGAAGACAATATTAGCTATACGTCTCAGTAATGTTTGTCTACAAAATTTACTTTGCGACTTATTCGGCTTTTAGTAAACTTGGTTTGATCTACCAAAAAAACACAAGGGCGGGTAATCCTGATTTATAAATTTGTAAACTGCACTCACTTTAAGTTCAATTGTAATTTGTTGTTTTAAGCAAATAAACTTTGATCACCTGCGATCCATCAAGTTTGACACGAATGCGATTACCTAAAATTTCAGCTGGGAATACTAAATCTTCTAAGATAGCATCATTGACAGCCGTCAATGACGATCTTGATCATGGGCGCTTTTGCTTCGATTGTGTTCTTGTTTTACGTGTTGGCATTGATAAATTTTAATGAATACAACATGTTTACCGGACAATTTCTTTTCTAATTCACGTACTAATCTGGTTTGGATTTTTTGGAATGCCTTTTGTTTTGGCATTGGAACATAACATAAATAATGATTCCCTAAAAAAAATGAATCATAATTAGTTAACA